>SJYT01002282.1:10279-77602 GCA_006410635.1 Cephalophus harveyi | reverse complement strand
GATCCAGAGAGATGGTGTAGGGTAGGAGGTGGGAGGGGGATTCGGGATTGGGAGCTAATATACACCCATGGTGGATTCATGTCAATGTATGGCAAAACCAATACGGTATTGTAAAGTAAAATAAAGTAAAAATAAAATTAAAAAAAAAATTCAATTATTGTATTTTTCAGGTCTGACTGGTTCTTTTTCAAGTTTTCTAGTTCTTTGCTAAAATTCTTATTGTGTTTATCTATTTTCTCCAGTTCAGTTAGCATTCTTATTGCAATGACCTCTTTATGAGGTGAATTATTTATCTGAGTTTCATTAAGGTTTTTTTCAGTACTTTTTTTTGTTCTTTCATTTAAAAAAATTTCCTCTCCCTTCTTATTTTGTTTAATTTCCTCTGTATCTGAATTTAGGTGACACATTTACCTATCTCAGTCCTGAAGGTATGTCCTTGGGTGGGATTATCCCTATGCAGTTGGCCTGTGCCCAGTAGCTTTGGAGGGACAGCTGGATCTGCAGCCCCAGTGAGTAGGGGCTGTATTTGCCCCCAGGGTCTGCTGGCAGCTGTCACCTTGGCGTGTGATGAGGCTGGAGGTGAAGGGTTTAGAGCCAGGGCCAGGCATGAGCTGAGCCTCTCTATACTCAGTACCCATCGCCACACTGTTGGCAGTGGGGTCAGGGTCTGAGGGGCTGGAGCAGGAAGCCTGTGAGTATTGGGTTTCTCCCATATCTGATGGCAGTTTCCGCCTCATTCTGGGATGCGACCAGGGCCTAAGGGCTTGAGGCTGCCCTGCTGTGCTGGGTTCACCTTCTCTCCAGCATGCATGCTTTGGTTAGAGGCTGCTTGGCATCACACCAGTGAGCTGGTCCCGCCCCCTCCCTCATGTGCACAGGGAGTAAGCACTCCTGCATTGTGGTCTCCACCCTGGAGCAATTTCACCCCAGCGTGTTTGCAGGGTTGCTTGAGCTGGCAATGGCTGCCTCTGCCCTGGTCAGAGGCAAGGCCAGGGTCTGAGCTGCCTCTGTTCCCTCCAAACTCGTGCACTCACATTGTCAACAGCAACCTTTGTCTTAGTGGGGATCAGAGGGTCTGGAGCAGGAGCGTGGTGCAGACTTAGGGTGCACTTGGAAAGCCAATCAGAGCCCCAAGTTGTTGTTGTCAGTATGCTGACTCTGTACTGTGACTGGGAGTAAGCAAAGCAAGCCTGTGCCTGCACTCTTTGAGAGTGGAGTTTTGGTTTCTTATAGGCGTTAGGTAAGCCCTGCTGCTGCTAAGTTGCTTCAGTCGTGTCTGACTCTGTGCAACCCCATAGACGGCAGCCCACCAGGCTCCCCCATCCCTGGGATTCTCCAGGCAAGAGCACTGGAGTGGATTGCCATTTCCTTCTTCAGTGCATGAAAGTGAAAGGTGAAAGTGAAGTCGCTCAGTCGTGTCCGAATCTTAGCGACTCCATGGATTGAACTCCACGCTCTCCTGGGAGAATCCGCTAGCCTGTGATAACCTCCTGCTTGTCTGTGTCCCCTGCAAAGGCTGCGGTCCTGACTAAACAGCTTCTCCTCCCTTCCTATTGGACGCCATGGGGATTAATCTTTACAATCTTGGCTGGAGAGGAGCTGTCCTTCTAGCCCCCAGGTAGATTTCAGAGGAGTCACTCTATATGTAGTTGTAATTTTGATGTGTTTGTCTTCATCTTCTGCCGTGCTGATCTCTTCTCAGATTGTGTGTGTTCTAAGTCACTTCAGTGGTGTCTTACTCTTTGAGACCCCATGGACTGTTGCGACCCCTGCCAGGCTCCTCTGTCCATGGAATTCTCCAGGCAAGAATACTGGAGTGGGTGGCCAAGCCCTTCTCCAGGGGATCTTCCTGACACAGGGAGTGATGTCTCTTACATCTCCTACACTGAAAGGTGGATTCTTTAACACTGGTGCCACCTGGGAAGCCTGATCTCTTCTCTAGGGCCTCACTCTTTATTTAGGTCACAGACTTGGTCATCTCAGAGACCAGAAGAGCACAGGCCTCGAGAGACTGACAACAGCAAACGAGGCTCACGTGGCAATGAGGGGCTCTCACGGGCCTGGACCCTGGGTTTCTGGGTGTTCTGGTGAGACCCTGCCACACATACTTATAAGAGATGTGCACGGAGCTTCTACAGTAGGGAGGTGGTACCCAGCTGTGGAATTTGCTCCTGGTCACCACCTAAATCCCAGCCTCGGGGAACAGAACAGAACAGTGGGAAGTCTTGGAAACCACAGGAAACAGGAATTTGCTTTAGGGATGCAGCGGCTCATGCTCTGAAACTGGCCCTTGGATGGAATCCTGGCTGCAGGGTCAGGCCTGGGTTTAGGGCCAACCTAGACTGCTTGTACTGGATTGTGTTCAGTGTCCAGAGAGGTGACTGCACGGCAATCCTCTTTGGGAACATTCCTATCTCCTAAGACAAACGCTGGTAAGAGTGGTTGGAAAGAGTGTCCAGCTGCACTGCCAGCAAGGGATAGCCCCACAGCCCTGACTCAGAAAGGAACAGAAGCGGTAAGGAGCTGAGGCTGGACCTGGGGTAATTTCTGCTCTAATGACCAAAGGAGAGTGGAATTCTTTTTGTTTGGAAGCCCATGTCTGAAGACAGGGTAGTGCTTGGAGTCTTTTGGCAATGTTTAGGACAGAGACATTTCTGAGAAATTCTTAAGCCTGCCCTCTAATCTGTCAACTGGACAGTACCAAAAACAAAGAAGGGGCCCTTAGATCACATCTCCTTGAGTGTGGTCAAGCAGGAGATGGTGTGAACACACATCAACATCTTAGGAATCAATGAGCTAAAATTGATGGGAATGGGTGACTTTAATTCAGATGACCATTATGTCTACCACTGTAGGCAAGAATTCCATGGATGAAATGGAGTAGCCCTCATAATCAACTAAAGAGTCTGAAATGCAGTACTTGGGTGCAACCTCAAAAAATGGCAGAATGATGTTGGTTCATTTCCAAGGCAAACCATTCAATATCACAGTAACCCAAGTCTATGCCCCTACCACCGATGCCTAAGAAGCTGAAAGTGATCAGTTGTATGATGACTTAGAAGACCTCCTAGAACTAAAACCAAAAAGTGATGTTCTGTTCATCACTGGGGATTGGAATGCAAAAGTAGGAAGATCAAGATACCCGGAGTAACAGGCAAGTCTTGCCTTGAAGTACAAAATGAAGTAGGGCAAAGGCTAACACAGTTCTGCCAAGAGAATGCACTCATCATAGCATACACCCTTTTTCAACAGCACAAGAGATGACTTTAGACATGGACATCACCAAATGGCCAATGATGAAATCAAATTGATTACATTCTTTGTAGCCAAAGATGGAGAAGTCATATGTAGTCAGCAAAAACAGTACCTGGAGATGACTGTGGCTCAAAAATCATCAGCTTCTCATAGCTAAATTCAGGCTTAAACTAAAGAAAGCAGAGAAAACCACTAGGAAGATCAGGTAAGATTTAAATCAAATCCCCTATGCATATGCAGTGGAGGTGACAAATATTTTCATGGGATTAGGTCTAGTAAAGGTCTAGTAAACTGTGTCCCTGAAGAATTATGGATGGAGGTCTGCAATATTGTACAGGAGGCAGCGAGTGAAACCATCCCAAAGGAAAAAAAAAAAAAAAGGCAAGAAGGCAAAGAGATTATTTGAGGAGCTTTACAAATAGCTGAAGAAAGAAGAGAAGTGAAAACCAAGGGAGAAATGGAAAAGTACACCCAACTAAATGCAGAGTTCCAAAGAATAGCTCCAAAAAACAACAAGAAGAACTTCTTCAATGAATATTGCATAAAAATAGAGGAAAACAACAGAAGGGAAAAGACTAGAGATCTCTTCAGGAAAATTGGAAATATCAAGGGAACATTTCACCCAAAGATGGGCACAGTAAAGGATAGCAATGGTAGAGACCTAGTGAAAGCTGAACAGATCAAGAAGACATGGAAAGGATGCACAGAACTGTATGCAAAAGATCTTAGTGAACTGGATAACCGTGGTGGTATGGTCCGTCACCCAGAGGAGGCATTCTGCAGTGTGAAGTCAAGTGGGCCTTCGGAAGCACTGCTGTCAGTGAAGCTAGTGGATGTGACAGAATTCCAGTAGATTTATTTGAAACACTAAAAGATGATGCTATCAAAGCTTTGCACTCAATATGTCAGCAAATCTGAAAGACCCAACATTGGCCACAGGACTGGAAAAGGTTAATCCTCATGCCGATTCCCAAAAAGGGCAGTACTAAAGAATGTTCATACCATCAGACAATTGTACTCATCTCCCATGATAGTAAGGGCAGGCTTAAAATCTTGCATGCTAGGCTTCGGCATTATACAAACCAAGAACTTCCAGATGTCCAAGCTGGGTTTAGAAAAGGCAGAGAAACCAGAGATCAAATTGTCAACATTCACTGGAACATAGAGAAAGCAAGGGAATTTCAGAAAAAAACATTTATCTCTGTTTCATAGACTACGCTAAAGCTTTTGACTGTGTGGATCATAATAAACTGTGGAAAACTCTTAAAGAGATGGGAATACAAGACTGAGAAACCTGTATGTGGGTTTACCTGCCTCCTGAGAAACTTGTATGTGGGTAAAGATGCAACAGCTAGAACCCTGTATGGAACAACTGATTGATTGGCTCAGAATTGAGAAAGGAGTATGACAGGGCTGTCTGTTGTCACTCTGTATTTTTAAATTACCCATGGAGCACATCACAAGAAATGCCAAGCTGAATGAGTTGCAAGGTAGAATCACAGTAGGTGGGACATCAACAACCTCAGATATGGGGATGATAACACTCTAATGGCAGAAAGCAAAGAGGCACTAAAGAACCTCTTGATGAGGGTAAAGAAGGGGACTGAAAAAACCAGCTTAAAGCTAAATAAAACAAAACGAAACAAACTGAGATCATGGCATCCAGCCCCATTACTTCATGGCAGATAGAAGGGGAAAAGTTGGAAGTAGTGACAGATTTCCTCTTCTTGGGCTCTAAAATGAATGTGGATGGTAACTGCAGCCATGAAATCAAGACGACTGCTTCTTGGCAGGAAAACTATGACAAACCTAGACAGTGTGTTAAAAAGCAAAGAAATCACTTTGCCAACAAAGGTCCATATAGTCAAGGGTTTCCCACATGGTGCTAGTGGTAAAGAATCCACCTACCAATGTAGGAGACTCAAGCGATGTAGGTTCAATACCTTGGTCAGGAAGATCCCCCAGAGAAGGAAATAGCAGCTCACTCCAGTATTTCTGCTGGGAAATCCCATGGACAGAGGAACCTGGTGGGCTACAGTCTAGGGGGTCGCAAAGATTTGGACATGACTGAGCACAGCATAGGGATACTCAAGGCCATGGTCTTTCCAGTAGTCATGTATAATTGTGAGAGCTGGACTATAAAGAAGGAAAAGTATTGAGGAATTGATGCTTTCAAATGGTGGTATTGGAGAAGACTCTTGAGAGTACCCTGGACAGCAAGGAGATCAAACCAATTAATTTTTAAAGGAAATCAACCCTGAATACTCATTGAAAGGACTGATGCCGAAGCTTCAATTCTTTGATCACCTGATGCGAAGAGCCAACTCATTGGAAAAGACACTGATGCTGGGAAAGATTGAGTGCAGGAGGAGAAGAGTGTGACGGAGTGTGACAGAGGCTGGATTGCATCACTGATGCAATGGACATGAACTTGGGTAAACTCCGGGAGATAGTGAGGGATGGGCGGCCTGGTGGGCTGCAGTCCATGGGGTCACAAAGAGTCAGACTGGCTGGCTGAATAACAGCTCCCTAGACTCAGTTGTGCCATTTGCCTTCCACTTGCTTTCTTCTCTATCTGCGTGACCTTGGTATCTAATTTAACCTAATAGCTCTTCTTTCTAATCATGAGCTAATAGCCCAGACCTGGCCTTAGGAAACGGTCCAACCCTTGGCCACTTAGAACAAAGCTTCTTGTGTGTCCTGTGTCCTGCCCTATGTGAGGCATCCTCCCCAAGCTTCTCTGCTGCCACATTGTCACCCCCAGGGGACGAGACTGGCGCATGTGAGAAGTGAAAGGCATGAGCTCAGATTGTGGTTACAAGAATGAGGAGGAGAGGAAAGGGTTTGAAGGGCGGAACAGGATATACATCCAGGCAGCATAAACAGTGTGAAAAAGGGTGTAGAGTATGGACATATCTGGCTTCCCTGGTGGCCCAGATGGTAAAGAATCTGCCTGGTAATGTAGGACACCTGGGTTCAATCCCTGGGTTGGAAAGTTCTGGAGAAGGGAATGGCTAACCAGTCGAGTATTCTTGCATGGAGAATTCCATGGCTAGAAGAGCCTGGTGGGCTACAGTCGACGGGATCACAGTCAGACATCACTGAAGGATGACACACACACGGATGGACAGACACATGCGGCTGAGGCGGAGAAGCAGAGGGTGTCTGGAACCCAGGGAGCATGGTTAGGGTGCCTGGGAACGAGGTCCCAAGGGTTGCAACCTCCTCCAGTTTCAGTGGTGAGATCTCTGCTCCAGACTCCTGGCCCTCACAGAGCACAAACACCAGCGCCACTCTGCTCCTGTCCTTGCGGAACACAGCTACCCGGGTACCCAGCACAGGTGGGAGACAGGCGGGCAAGGGGGCAGCTGTCCTGTTTGGCAGTGGTTCTTGCTTGGCTTTGTATTTAATACTGGTTTCCTCCTTGCAACCCAGCACTCCTTGGAACCACTCACTCCTGGTTGCATTGGTGATGTCTTGACCCTAGGAGAGATGGGGACTGTGGATGTTTGTGCTCCACCTGAAAAGTCTTGAGGACTAACCAGTGAAGGATCCCCAGGGGATGTCCTGGCTCCTCTGTAAGAGACTAGCTTTGTGACCTCAGACCCTTTGCCTCCACTGTTTCCAAAGGAGTCAGTACAGCATGGCCTCCTTCTTCAGATGGATGATTTGAAAATAAAATGCGATAAGATACAGATTTCAGACTAAACTGAAACTTAGGTGCGGTGCTGCACATTTTTGCCTTCTTCAGAGTTTCAGAGGGGAATGAAGCAGACAGTTTAAATTAAAAAATCAGAAGAGAGAATGTAAGCGATTTGAAAGAACACGCAGTTCAGACAGAGGCCTGCACATCTCAGAAGTAAACACAAGAGGGCGCCATATGCTCATCCTAAGGGATCAAATTCAAAACTGATGCCTTAGCATTTAATGCCTGATTTTTAAATGATTTTTAAAAATGATTTCTGTGTCACTCGGCCTCACTGACATTCTTCATGTAGGGGTTAAAATGTTACAGCTTACCAGGATTCTGTCAGCTTCACTCTTAGTCCGATTCTGATCTTGTGCAAAATAATTCTGAAAAGTGGTATTTCTCCTGGTCTAAAGAACTATTCTTTCTCTCCAAAACCTCTTACTTCATGTATCTGAATCTCTGTCCTGAGAGTTGATACATCTTAAGACTTCATTTAGCAAGCTCTGTGACCTATACCCGGAGAAAGCAATGGCACCCCACTCCAGTACTCTTGCCTGGAAAATCCCATGGACGGAGGAGCCTGGAAGGCTGCAGTTCATGGGGTCGCTGAGGGTCGGACACGACTGAGCGACTTCACTTTCACTTTTCACTTTCATGCATTGGAGAAGGAAATGGCAACCCACTCCAGTGTTCTTGCCTGGAGAATCCCAGGGACGGCGGAGCCTGGTGGGCTGCCGTCTATGGGGTCGCACAGAGTCGGACACGACTGAAGTGACTTAGCAGCAGCAGCAGTGACCTATACCGGACAGAAGAAGAAGGCTCGAAGATCTGGACTAAGTGCTCTCTGCGGCAGGTCAGGGGAGGGAGATAGAACAACCGCGGTACTGAGAGATGGTCCAGTTTGGCCGTCAGAGTCTGTGGAGTATGAGACAGGCCTTTGTTCCAAGAGGAGGGACCCAAACAGAAAATCAAATGGTCCCAGCAGCCCCGAGTGAGCATAGTAGCAAGGTGGAGCTGGGTTAAGGAGGAAGTTGATTTCAGGGTGAACAGAATGTGTTGCTACCCGTCTTCTTTCTTGGCGGGATCAGGTATACATGGTGGCGGGGGGGTGGGTGGTCACTGGGTTAGCAGCAGTGTTCCTGCGTCTGGTTGGGCAGGCGGCACAGCAGGAGAGTGGTAAACTGAGAATGTCTGTGTGACTCTGGGTCCAGACAGGCTGTCAGAGCAGGAAGTGGAGGACCCGACCTGGGCTCTCGGAAGTGGACATCACCAAGGTGTGCTGGGCTCTGTTAATGTGAACCTTGGGATATAAACGCTAAGAGATTGTCAGGTCCAGGACTGGGCAAACCCGTGGGCTGCAGGCATAGCCTCCCTCATTTCTTGTTGTGGCTGTTGTTTGTGTTATCAAGGCCAAGTTGCAGCAGGGACTGAATGCATTTTAGACTCTCACAAAGTCTAAGATTAATAGCTGGCCCTTTACAGAAAAAGTGTGTGGGTTCCTGGTCTAGTCTGACCTGTCCATTTTAGGATGAGGAAAGTGCTTCTTGGCGACATGAAGGGGTCAAGCTGGAAGTAAACAGAGATGAGAGCTGTCAAGGGGTTCCAGTGACTTAGGCTGACTGCGATGCCAGTCTGAGGGCACATTTCTTCTTTTTCTTTAATTACCCCTCAAAGGAGCAGCAGACCATGGACGTGCAATTCAGATTGATTTCAGGGACATTGTTCACTGTTTGGATGGGATTCTGGTCATGCCTGGGACACAGAGCTGGAGATGATAACATCCTTATTATCCAAAGGAAGGACCTGGCAGGGGATGAAGGGGATGGTTTTATTGACTCGTCTCCTCAGGTCTTTAATTCCCTCTTGCTCATCTATGTTTTTTTTTAAATCTAACGATAAATCTCTGTTGTACATTGACTAGAGGTTTTATTGATTTACCAGAAGTGGTTTTATAAGAATTTATAGTCCACGCTTGGCTCAGGGACTGACATGGATATAAGCTTAGCCATGTATTCTTTATATCTGAGACTGCTGGTGTCTGGAGAGAGACCTCATTGACCCTGGATTTCAGAGTTTGGATGACTAGAGGACCGCTAGAAGAGACACTGAAATGAGGTGTCACCCAGGATTGCTGGTGAACTCACTACACTTAGAGAGCCTCCCAAATTTAAGATGTTATGATTCTTTTGTTTCATACCCCAAATAATGCAACCTCAGCCCCCAAATCGGTGAGGCATGTGGATGTAAAAACTCAAAAGGAGAACTCTGAACCTTTTCAAAGTTCAGAGAACTTCGAACCTCCACAGGTTCAAAGAGCACCCAACTTGAACTTCCAAAGCCCATGGAATACACTGCACTCCCTTCCATTCAACTGAGTCAACATTTGGTGCTTCCTGTGGTCAGTGAAGGCAATTCACACAATTTGCTAAAATCTAATAGGTCAAGTGTTCAAGTGTGCTTGTTTCTTTTAACTGTTTATTCCATTGGCTTTTTCTGCTCTACATTAAAGTATTTAAAGGGGAGTTACCTTTGTCTGTATTCATACTCTCTACTACTTGCAGCTGAAGATTAAGGATGGGGAGAATACAATTTATTAAAAAAAATTTTTTCCAAATTTTGGAATAAGAAAAACTCCTGAATAAATTCTTTGTGTTTTCAAAAGTACTTTATTCACCATTTCTTTTAATATTGAGGAGAAATGCCCACCTCCACCCACTTGTGTGAGATACACACAAAATTGTTGGACAAGTCATAAAGTTGGGATTGTCTGCCTGCCCTTACACCATTCAGGACGGGGGTGAATCTCTGCTCTTCTACGACTATTATCATTATCATCTACTATCTCCAAACCCAGGAGTCCCCAGCAGTTAGACATCAGAGAATAGCACAGAGCATAGGATCAGGAGTCAGACATGCTTTCAAATCTGGTGGCTCCGAGAGTGTGATGGAGTTTCAGGAAACAGCACTGAGATGCATTGTTGTGGGAGGGGTGCTGGGCTAGAAAAGACGACACGGTGAGCAGGACGTGGAGTGGGTGCCATGGCTGCTGAAAAGGAAGAGGGAGAACAAAATCCAAACTTGAACTGTCAAGCGGGTGCTTTGTGCCCAGAATAGCTCCCTGAGGGGACTTGCTGCCTCTAACAGTAGTGGTCTCGGGCGCCCTCTTCTGGGGGCCCAGAGTTGTACAAGAGGTTGGTGGTTTGGGACTGAAGCCAAATGAAAGCAGGCATCTTCTTGAGTTCAGTTCAAACAGTCACTCAGTCGTGTCCCACTCTTTGCGACCCCATGGACTGCAGCACGCCAGGCTTCCCTGTCCATCACCAATGCCCGGAGCTTACTCAAACTCATGTCCATCGGCGGTGACGCATCCAACCATCTCATCCTCTGTCGTCCCCTTCTCCTCCCGCCTTCAATCTTTCCCAGCATCAGGGTCTTTTCCAATGAGTCAGTTCTTCGCATCAGGTGGCCAAAGTATTGGAATTTCAGCATTAGCATAAGTCCTTCCAATGAATATTCAGCACTGATTTCCTTTAGATTGACTGTTTGTATCTTGCAGTCCAGGGGACTCTCAAGAGTCTTCTCCAACACCACAGTTCAAAACATCAATTCTTTGGCGCTCAGCCTTCTTTATAGTCCAACTCTCACATCCATACATGACTACTGGAAAAACCATAGCTTTGATTAGACGGACCGTTGTTGGCAAAGTAATGTCTCTGCTTTTTAATATGCTGTCTAGGTTGGTCATAGCTTTTCTTCCAAGGACAAAGCGTCTTTTAATTTCATGGCTGCAATCACCATCTGCAATGATTTCGGAGTCCACCAAAAAATCAGTCACTGTTTTCCTATCTATTTGCCATGAAGTGGTTATTTTTGTTCCATTTGTTTATTTTTGCTTTTATTTCCATTACTCTGGGAGGTGGGTCATAGAGGATCCTGCTGTGATTTATGTCAGAAAGTGTTTTGCCTATGTTTTCCTCTAGGAGTTTTATAGTTTCTGGTCTTGTATTTATTGAGTTGTAAGCCAGTTTTCTCACTCTTCCTCTTTCACTTTCATCAAGAGGCTCTTTTGTTCTTCTTTGCTTTCTGTCATAAGGATGGTGTCATCTGCATATCTGAGGTTATTGATATTTTTCCCGGCAATCGAGTCCAGCTTGTGCTTCATCTAGCCCAGCGTTTTGCATGATGTACTCTGCATATAAGTTAAATAAGCAGGGTGACAATATACAGCCTTGACGTGCTTTTTTGCTGATTTGGAACCAGTCTGTTGTTCCATGTCCAGTTCTAACTGTTGCTTGTTGACCTGCATACAGATTTCTCAGGAGGCAGGTCAGGTGGTCTGGTATTCCCATCTCTTGAAGAATTTTCCAGTTTGTTGTGATCCACACAAAGGCTTTGGCATAGTCAATAAAGCAGAGGTAGATGTTTTTCTGGAACTCTCTTGCTTTTTTGATGATCCAATTTGATCTCTGGTTCCTCTACCTTTTCTAAATCCAGCTTGAACATCTGTAAATTCACAGTTCATGTACTGTTGAAGCCTGACTTGGATAATTTTGAGCATTACTTTGCTAGCGTGTGAGATGAGTGCAATTGTGCGGTAGTTTGAGCATTCTTTGGTACTGGAATGAAAACTGACCTTTTCCATTCCTGTGGCCACTGCTGAGTTTTCCAAATTTGCTGGCATATTGAGTACAGCACTTTCACAGCATCATCTTTTAGGATTTGAAATAGTTCCATTGGAATTCCACCACCTCCATTAGCTTTGTTTTAGTGATGCTTCCTAAGGCCCACTTGACTTCACATTCTGGGATGAAGACACTAAGAAGAGGTGGCAAGAGTACACAGAACTATACAAAAACATCTTCATGACCTAGGTGACCACAGTGGTGTGATCACTCACCTAGAGCCAGACATCCTGGAATGTGAAGGCTTCTTCTAGATATCTATGAGGTAAGGCAGCCTCAGGGCAGGTTAGGCTGGTGTTCAGGTAACACAGAAGCCTCTGTGAGGTTTTGTGGGGCACAAAATACCTGTGCAGGCCCTTGCCTTCAATCATTGCCAGGGCAGCAACTTGCCAGGAATCACTGGGAGTCCTTTATAGGACACTCTGGTAAGAAGGGCTTCCCAGGTGTCTCAGTGGTAAAGAATCCGACTGCAATGCGGGAGACATGGGTTTGACCCCTGGTTGGCAATATCCCCTGCAGGAGAAAATGGCAACCCACTCCAGTTTTCTTACCTGGAGAATCCCCATGGACAGAGGAGCCTGACAGGCTACAGCCCCTGGGGTCACAAAAAGTCCGGTGAATCTGAGAAGGCTTGATTTGGGCAGAAGCACTTGGGGAAGAGTCTCCATTAGGGTCAGCCAAGTAGGGTTTCCACTCAGATTGAATTATAATTTCCGTTTTATCTTCCATTAAAGGGAAATATTAATAGTAATGACTTCATAGCTCTTGTTAAAAGAGTGTATTTAAAACAGATGAAATCATGATTACAGGCATAAAGTGAATGTGTCCAATATTTTATTTGACTCATTATTTAGTGACAGAACAATTACAATAATTCAAAAACTTTTAAAAGAGTCAAAAAGGAGAGGTGTTTATAGGTTAAGAACACTGAAATGAATTGGTGTGTCTCTTGAACATCCTGCATTGGCAGGGAGATTCTTTACCACTGCACTGCCTGGGAAGCCCATGAAATGAATTGGCAAATGGTTGCAAAACTGGTGTATCTACAAATGATTTAGGGGAGAGGTTTTGTCCTAACAGAATTTGGGGCATATTCTACAGACAAGGCTATTTACATTATGATCGGGTATCTAAAACTTCTGTTGTCAATAGCTGTTTGACAATAACTGGTGCCGAATTAGCTCCAAAGACAATGAAAGGGCAGGTTCCTCTTAGAATTAGAGTTGGATTCAGAATGAGAACCAGAACGGTGTGGTCCTGTTTTCCATTAAACTCATTTTTCCTGCAGTGGGCTCTGGGGATGAAGAGTTCCTTTTCCCTGGGCACACAGGACTTTGTAAGCTAAGAGAAGTGAAGTTAAAGTTGTTGAGTTGTGTCTGACTCTTTGTGACTCCATGGACGATACAGTCCATGGAATTTTCCAGGCCAGAATACTGGAGTGGGTAGCCTTTCCCTTCTCCAGGGGATCTTACCAACCCTGAGATCGAACCCAGGTCTCCCACATTGCAGGTGGATTCTTTACCAGCTGAGTCACCAGGGAAGCCCAAGCTAAGAGAAGCGTTGACCAAAAAGAGCTGGTATCCTTGGAGAGAAGGGGCGACTGGTGGAGCTGTATTGTCCAGGTGCTGGAGACAGAAGTCAAAGAAGCATGTTACTAGGGGTTTTAGGTCAGTAAGAATAGTGATTACTAACATGCTGAACACTTAGCAAAAGTCTGACTACGTTGTAAACTATTCAAATTAATTCCATTTAATCCTCCTATTCACCATTATTAGGAAGGAGTCATACCATTTTACTGATAAGAAAACTGACCTCCCGAGATGGGGCATGGCTGGAGGCGCAAGGCAGTAGACTGACATCTCAGGGGTGAGGGAGTCCTGAAAGTAGTTCAGAATGGCTCCTCGCCGATGGGGTCAATGAGTGAAGTTTGGGGACAGACAGTGCTGTCCAAGGCCTGTACTGGAGGGATCAATAAGAGCGCGGCAGAAGGGCCAGGCTTATGGCATGGAGGTTCTGTAGTTGTCAAGAGCATCTGAGAAGCGCTGGGAAAGGAGCGCCCTGCAGGTCACCAGAAACTCCTATCTTGGCAGGAGGGCAAGCTTGGAGCAGCCCACTTGGTGTAACCAGAAAGGATCAAGTCACAATCTAGTCCCTCTAGGGGAAGAGGCCAGGACCCTCAGACGTAGACCTCAGGACCTGGGGATCCAGGGAGGAGCAGGTTAGAGCGTCCTGGGAAAGTTTGGAGCTGAGAGACTGAGAGCGAGGGGCAGGGCAAAGCTGGGTTCTTGCAGCATCACCGACGAGCAGGCAGTTGGGGGCAGCGTCAAAGGGCGCGCGAGATGGGACCGACCGCAGAGCCAGGGCGGTGCTTCCAGGGAGAGGAGAGCAGGGCCCAGGATCCTGCTCTCTTCCCTCCCGGGCCGGCGGGGAAGTCGGGCTGGGGTCTCTTATACACATCTAGTCCCCCGACGTGTGACAGCCGTGGAGCCGTGGCGATTTAGGGCAGGTAGCGGCAAGGACGGGGACGCGGGGCGGGGACGCGGGGCGGGGACGCGGGGATCCAAAGCGGAATAGAGAAGCCCCTCCTTACGCTCCCCCCACCACCCCCCGCCCAGACCCGCCTTCCAGCCTGCTGGGAAATGGGTCCTGCGGAGCGGGTGCTCTACGAAGCCGAAAAAAAAAGAGTCCTTGGTAGGGGTCTGGGACAAAATCCCGGCGAGGCTGAGAGAAGCGGCAGGGTAGGCTCTTGGGGCGGAGAGAGATGGAGATTCAGGGAACTGCTAATCAGAGAAGTCCCGCACTGCGGGGCGTGGCGCGCCCTCTGCTGGCCATGTGGATGAGCGCAGAAACATTTCCAATATCTCCACATTAAAGGCAAAGACAGTGTAAGTGACAAATAGATTCAAGGGATTCGATATGATAGAGTGCTGAAGAACTATGGATGGAGATTCGTGACATTGTACAGGAGGCAGTTATCGAGACCATGCCCAAGAAAAAGAAAGGCAAAATGGTTGTCTGAGGAGGCCTTACAAATAGTTGAGAAAAGAAGAGAAGCTAAAGGCAAAGGAGAAAAGGAAAGATATACCCATTTGAATACAGACTTCCAAAGAATAGCAAGGAGAGATAAGAAAGCCATCGTGAGTGAACAATGCAAAGAAATAGAGGGAAACAATAGAATGGGAAAGACTATCTCTTCAAGAGATCTCTTCAAGAAAATTAGAGATACCAAGGGAACATTTCAAGCAAAAATGGGCACAATAAAGGACAGAAATGGTATGGACCTAATAGAAGCAGAAGACACTAAGACGAGATGGCAAGAATACACAGGAGAACTATACAAAAAAGATCTTCACTACTCAGATAATCACGATGGTGTAATCACCCACCTAGAGCCAGACATCCTGGAATGTGAAGTCAAGTGGGCATTAGGAAGCATCACTATGAACAAAGCTAGTGGAGGTAATGGAATTCCAGTTGAGCTATTTCAAATCCTAAAATATGATGCTGTGAAAATGTTGTACTCAATACATCAGCGAGGTGAGGTGAGGTGAAGTCGCTCAGTCGTGTCCGACTCTTTGCGACCCCGTGGACTGTAACCTACTAGGCTTCTCTGTCCATGGGATTCTCCAGGCAAGAATACTGGAGTGGACTGCCATTTCCTTCTCCAGGGGATCTTCCCAACCCAGGGATCGAACACCGGGTCTCCTGCATCAGAGGCAGACGCTTTAACCTCTGAGCCACCAGGGAAGCCCAATACATCAGCAAATTTGGAAAATTCAGCAGTGGCCACAGGACAGGAAAAGGTCAGGTTTCATTCCAATCCCAAAGAAAGGCAATGCCAAAGAGTGCTCAAACTACCACACAATTACACTCATCTCACATGCTAGCAAAGTAAAGCTCAAAATTCTCCAAGCCAAGCTTCAGCAATACATCAACCGTGAACTTCTAGATGTTCAAGCTGGTTTTAGAAAAGGCAGAGGAACCAGAGATCAAATTTCCAATATCTGTTGGATCATCATAAAAGCAAGATAGTTCCAGAAAAACATCTACTTCTGCTTTATTGACTATGCCAAAGCCTTTGACTGTGTGGATCACAACAAACTGTGGAAAATTCTGAAAGAGATGGGAATACCAGACCACCTGACCTGCCTCCTGAGAAATCTGTATGCAGGTCAAGAAGCAACAGTTAGAACTGGACATGGAACAACAGACTGGTTCCAAATCGGGAAAGGAGTACGTCAAGGCTGTATATTGTCACCCTGCTTATTTAACTTATATGCAGAGTACATCAAGCGAAATGCTGGATGAAGTACAAGCTGGAATCAAGATTTCCAGGAGAAATAGCAATAAGCTCAGATACATTAATGACACCACCCTTACGGCAGAAAGCAAAGAAGAACGAAAGAGGATCTTGATGAAAGCGAAAGAGGAAGAGTTAAAAAGTTGGCTTACAACTAAGCATTCAGAAAACTAAGATCATGGCATCTGGCCCCATCACTTCATAGTAAATAGATGGGGAAACAATGGAAATCATGAGAGACTTTATTTTGGGGGCTCCAAAATCACTGCAGATGGTGACTGCACCCATGAAATAAAAGTAAAAGCAAGATAGTTCCAGAAAAACATCTACTTCTGCTTTATTGACTATGCCAAAGCCTTTGACTGTGTGGATCACAACAAACTGTGGAAAATTCTGAAAGAGATGGGAATACCAGACCACCTGACCTGCCTCCTGAGAAATCTGTATGCAGGTCAAGAAGCAACAGTTAGAACTGGACATGGAACAACAGACTGGTTCCAAATCGGGAAAGGAGTACGTCAAGGCTGTATATTGTCACCCTGCTTATTTAACTTATATGCAGAGTACATCAAGCGAAATGCTGGATGAAGTACAAGCTGGAATCAAGATTTCCAGGAGAAATAGCAATAAGCTCAGATACATTAATGACACCACCCTTACGGCAGAAAGCAAAGAAGAACGAAAGAGGATCTTGATGAAAGCGAAAGAGGAAGAGTTAAAAAGTTGGCTTACAACTAAGCATTCAGAAAACTAAGATCATGGCATCTGGCCCCATCACTTCATAGTAAATAGATGGGGAAACAATGGAAATCATGAGAGACTTTATTTTGGGGGCTCCAAAATCACTGCAGATGGTGACTGCACCCATGAAATAAAAGCATGGTTGCTCCTTGGAAGAAAAGCTATGACTCACCTAGACAGCATATTAAAAAGCAGAGACATTACTTTGCCAAAAAATGTCCATTTAGTTAGAATCATGTTTTTTCCAGTAATCATGTACGGATGTGAGGGTTGGACTATAAGGAAAGCAGAGAGCCAAAGAATTGATGCTTTTGAACTGTAGTGTTAGAGAAGACTCCTGAGAGTCCCCTGGACTACAAGGAGATCCAAAAAGTCTATCCTAAAGGAAATCAGTCCTGAATTTTCACTGGAAAGACTGATGCTGAAGCTGAAATTCCAATACTTTGGCCACCTGATGTGAAGAACTGACTCACTGGAAAAGATCCTGATGCCTGGAAAGATTCAAGGGGAGAGGAGAAGGGGACAACAGAGGATGAGATGGTTGGATGGCATCACTGCCTTGATTGACATATGAGTTTGAGCAATCTCTGGAATTGGTGATGGACAAGGGAGCCTGGCATGCTTCAGTCCATGGGGATTGCAAAGAGTCAGACATGACTGAGTGATTGAACCGAACTAAAAGGCAAAAGCAATTTTAAAAAGAGTAAGATGAAGGAAGGATAGAGAAAAGTGTAAGTAGGATGGGGAGTAAGGAAGGAGAAGTGATAAAAGAAGTCTGGGAGGTAAGTAAAAAATTAAATAGTAGGAGAGAGCAATTCTCAAGCGGGATCTGGAGGCAATCAGCCTGCCTTCCTCCACGTCTGACAGACTGGGGGCCTGGCTGGAAGTATCGGAGGTTGGGGATCAGCAATCCCCATGTAGCACACTCCTACCCCAACCTGCAGGACTGAAAGGACACGATCCGATGTGTTGTTCACAGTTGTAACTATTATGCAGAATAAACTATTGGATAAAAATGAGTTAGAAATTTAAGAAAGAAAGCAAAGTATTTATTCTGAAAAATAGCCAAATGCTTAGAAAGAGTTGCAAAGCCCACTCCATTTCCAAGACCTCTATGGACACCCAACATGTAGTATCAGTAAAACAAATCAGTGGGGATTTAAATTTCTGTCTCAAGTGTCATTTTAACTAAATTATCGATATTAACCAACAGGTTTTCTTTCACTCAAATAACTTTTGGCTGGATACAGTCCAGGGCTCAAGCTAGGGGTAACTTGCAGCCTATCTGTAGCATAGTTTGAGAAAGGAGTTTCTCTCTGGGCTATGGTTTGCAAAGAGACCAGTGTCCTGAGATGAGGAGGCAACCTTGTGTGTGGAACTCGGCCCCCGGGGAGGAGGGCCCAGGCCTGGTGAGTGACTTCCTGCTTTGTAGTGCTGATCCAATAGTCATTTCTCTTTGTGTCTCAGTGGTGAGGAGCAGTAGGCTGTTCCTCCTGGTAGTTATCTGAGAGCCATGTGAACATGACTTGAGGCCCTAGCATCACTGCCTGCCCCTACTATTTACCCCTGGGCCCTTCAGATACATGGGCTAGGTTCTAAAACTGTATCACAAAAGAAAAAACTGAGGATGGTGGACTAATAACTTTCTTAAGGAGACAAAAATGATCAGTGATGTTCTATGGACTAGACCCTTAATCGTTTTGAAGTTTAGTCCATGGCCTTTTCTATTCTCCTCTCTACAGAACCTGAAAACACAGAAGCAGAGGTTCCCTCTGCAGAGGTGAGGCAGTGTTGTGCTGGGCCATCTAAGCATCTCAGTTTCTCTCTCTCTCACTGTTTCTGTAAATTTAGGATAAATGGCAACTATTTGCAGATTTAGTGTCAGCTTAACATCCTAGCCCTTAACATTTTAATTCCTTCAACTGGGATCACTTTATTAACTTTTAAAATATTGAGGCTCTGTGAATTGGGGGCTAGGGTCAGAAAACTAGTGAGGGAGATGGATGTATAAACTAATTGCAGTAAGTAAGGTGTGACACATGAATCAGCACAGAAATGTACAAATAAAGTCAGGTGTCGAGGAAGGGCACCTAATTTGTCTTGGAGGCATGACTTGAACCTGAAGACACAGTGACACTTTTAATTAGATTTTGATGAATGAATAAAACAAATAAAATGAGGGTAAAGGTTTGATGCTGGATATTTCCCAGGGATGTATTTCATTAAAGCTAGAACCTGGAATGTGAGATAAGGGTTGGAAGAAGTAGAGATGATATGGAAAAAGATACAGTGGCTGGGTTTTGATTTTGTTCTGTAAGGCGGGGGAACCAGTAGTTTTTTGGAGGACATAATAAGCTATGCTTTATTATTTCTTTTATGAAATCTTAGGGCATTGTGAAGAATGGATTTAGGGGTGAAGTGGAGAAGGGCCTGGCAGTTGGGAGATCACTTGGAGTGCTGTTTCAATAGTTTAGGTAGAGACTGAAAACTTTAGCAAGTGGAAGACTGCATCATTCAGTAACTAGGAGAGTGGTTTTGGTGTTAGATAAGCCCTGGTTGAAATTTGAGTTCTGTGTGATTTGGGGCAATTTGTTTAATTTCTTTACCCTTGATTTTCTGTTTTATAACGACAACTTGTAGGATTCAACTGGATAAAGTGTATAAAGTGGTCAATGTGGTGCTTCAGTACAGTTCAGTCACTCAGTCATGTCCAACTCTTTGCAACCCCATGGACTGCAGCACGCCAGGCTTCCCTGTCCATCACCAACTCTTGGAGCTTGCTCAAACTCATGTCCACCAAGTCAGTGATGCCATCCAACCACCTCATCCTCTGTTGTCCCCTTCTCCTCCCACCTCCAATTTTTTCCAGCATCAGGGTCTTTTCCAATGAGTCAGTTCTTTGCATCAGGTGGCCAAAGTATTGGAGCTTCAGCTTCAGCATCAGTCCTTCCAATTGAATATTCAGGACTGATTTTCTTTAGGACTGACTGGTTTGATCTCCTTTCAGTCCAAGGGACTCTCAAGAATCTTCTCCAACACCACAGTTTAAAAGCATCAATTATTTGGGATTCAGCTTTTTATATGATTCAACTCTCACATCCACACAGGGCTACTGGAAAAACTATAGCTAGTGTGGTGCTTAGCACATGGTAAAAGCTAGAATGTAGAGTTGTGTAAAGGGCTTTAAGAGTAGGAGTAGGAAACTTAGTGTCTGTTCCCAGTACTGTCACTTATTTCACTTGGTGGTTTCTTGGTGATTAGGAGGCTGATTCAAGAGACAGATTAGATAAAGTGTGTCTAGAAAAGGGGAAGGCTTCCCTCATAGCTCAGTTGGTAAAGAATCTGTGTGCAGTGCTAGAGACCTGGATTCGATCCCTGGGTTGGGAAGATCCCCTGGTGAAGGAAATGACAACCCACTCTAGTATTCTTGCCTGGAAAATCCCATGGACAGAGGAGCCTGGTGGGTTGCAGTCCATGGAGTTGCAAAGGATCAGGCATGTTTGAGGAGCAGAGAGTAAGGGGGAAGAGAAACAGAGCGAGGTTACTGGCTTAAGACAGATGGTGGTTGATGATGGCTTCATTAGTCAAATGGAGAATTCTGGAGAAAGAGACATTGAGGGGAGAGGGAAGTGTTTGCTTTGAGAGGAGCATTTGCTTTTAGCTTTGAGACTCAGTTTCCGAACAAATATCCACATAGATTTGCTTCAGAGGTAGATGATGAACTAAAAGGCAAAAGCAATTTTAAAAAGAGTAAGATGAAGGAAGGATAGAGAAAAGTGTAAGTAGGATGGGGAGTAAGGAAGGAGAAGTGATAAAAGAAGTCTGGGAGGTAAGTAAAAAATTAAATAGTAAGAGAGAGCAATTCTCAAGCGGGATCTGGAGGCAATCAGCCTGCCTTCCTCCACGTCTGACAGACTGGGGGCCTGGCTGGAAGTATCGGAGGTTGGGGATCAGCAATCCCCATGTAGCACACTCCTACCCCAACCTGCAGGACTGAAAGGACACGATCCGATGTGTTGTTCACAGTTGTAACTATTATGCAGAATAAACTATTGGATAAAAATGAGTTAGAAATTTAAGAAAGAAAGCAAAGTATTTATTCTGAAAAATAGCCAAATGCTTAGAAAGAGTTGCAAAGCCCACTCCATTTCCAAGACCTCTATGGACACCCAACATGTAGTATCAGTAAAACAAATCAGTGGGGATTTAAATTTCTGTCTCAAGTGTCATTTTAACTAAATTATCGATATTAACCAACAGGTTTTCTTTCACTCAAATAACTTTTGGCTGGATACAGTCCAGGGCTCAAGCTAGGGGTAACTTGCAGCCTATCTGTAGCATAGTTTGAGAAAGGAGTTTCTCTCTGGGCTATGGTTTGCAAAGAGACCAGTGTCCTGAGATGAGGAGGCAACCTTGTGTGTGGAACTCGGCCCCCGGGGAGGAGGGCCCAGGCCTGGTGAGTGACTTCCTGCTTTGTAGTGCTGATCCAATAGTCATTTCTCTTTGTGTCTCAGTGGTGAGGAGCAGTAGGCTGTTCCTCCTGGTAGTTATCTGAGAGCCATGTGAACATGACTTGAGGCCCTAGCATCACTGCCCGCCCCTACTATTTACCCCTGGGCCCTTCAGATACATGGGCTAGGTTCTAAAACTGTATCACAAAAGAAAAAACCGAGGATGGTGGACTAATAACTTTCTTAAGGAGACAAAAATGATCAGTGATGTTCTATGGACTAGACCCTTAATCGTTTTGAAGTTTAGTCCATGGCCTTTTCTATTCTCCTCTCTACAGAACCTGAAAACACAGAAGCAGAGGTTCCCTCTGCAGAGGTGAGGCAGTGTTGTGCTGGGCCATCTAAGCATCTCAGTTTCTCTCTCTCTCACTGTTTCTGTAAATTTAGGATAAATGGCAACTATTTGCAGATTTAGTGTCAGCTTAACATCCTAGCCCTTAACATTTTAATTCCTTCAACTGGGATCACTTTATTAACTTTTAAAATATTGAGGCTCTGTGAATTGGGGGCTAGGGTCAGAAAACTAGTGAGGGAGATGGATGTATAAACTAATTGCAGTAAGTAAGGTGTGACACATGAATCAGCACAGAAATGTACAAATAAAGTCAGGTGTCGAGGAAGGGCACCTAATTTGTCTTGGAGGCATGACTTGAACCTGAAGACACAGTGACACTTTTAATTAGATTTTGATGAATGAATAAAACAAATAAAATGAGGGTAAAGGTTTGATGCTGGATATTTCCCAGGGATGTATTTCATTAAAGCTAGAACCTGGAATGTGAGATAAGGGTTGGAAGAAGTAGAGATGATATGGAAAAAGATACAGTGGCTGGGTTTTGATTTTGTTCTGTAAGGCGGGGGAACCAGTAGTTTTTTGGAGGACATAATAAGCTATGCTTTATTATTTCTTTTATGAAATCTTAGGGCACTGTGAAGAATGGATTTAGGGGTGAAGTGGAGAAGGGCCTGGCAGTTGGGAGATCACTTGGAGTGCTGTTTCAATAGTTTAGGTAGAGACTGAAAACTTTAGCAAGTGGAAGACTGCATCATTCAGTAACTAGGAGAGTGGTTTTGGTGTTAGATAAGCCCTGGTTGAAATTTGAGTTCTGTGTGATTTGGGGCAATTTGTTTAATTTCTTTACCCTTGATTTTCTGTTTTATAACGACAACTTGTAGGATTCAACTGGATAAAGTGTATAAAGTGGTCAATGTGGTGCTTCAGTCCAGTTCAGTCACTCAGTCATGTCCAACTCTTTGCAAGCCCATGGACTGCAGCACGCCAGGCTTCCCTGTCCATCACCCACTCTTGGAGCTTGCTCAAACTCATGTCCACCAAGTCAGTGATGCCATCCAACCACCTCATCCTCTGTTGTCCCCTTCTCCTCCCACCTCCAATTTTTTCCAGCATCAGGGGCTTTTCCAATGAGTCAGTTCTTTGCATCAGGTGGCCAAAGTATTGGAGCTTCAGCTTCAGCATCAGTCCTTCCAATTGAATATTCAGGACTGATTTTCTTTAGGACTGACTGGTTTGATCTCCTTTCAGTCCAAGGGACTCTCAAGAATCTTCTCCGACACCACAGTTTAAAAGCATCAATTCTTTGGGATTCAGCTTTTTATATGATTCAACTCTCACATCCACACAGGGCTACTGGAAAAACTATAGCTAGTGTGGTGCTTAGCACATGGTAAAAGCTAGAATGTAGAGTTGTGTAAAGGGCTTTAAGAGTAGGAGTAGGAAACTTAGTGTCTGTTCCCAGTACTGTCACTTATTTCACTTGGTGGTTTCTTGGTGATTAGGAGGCTGATTCAAGAGACAGATTAGATAAAGTGTGTCTAGAAAAGGGGAAGGCTTCCCTCATAGCTCAGTTGGTAAAGAATCTGTGTGCAGTGCTAGAGACCTGGATTCGATCCCTGGGTTGGGAAGATCCCCTGGTGAAGGAAATGACAACCCACTCTAGTATTCTTGCCTGGAAAATCCCATGGACAGAGGAGCCTGGTGGGTTGCAGTCCATGGAGTTGCAAAGGATCAGGCATGTTTGAGGAGCAGAGAGTAAGGGGGAAGAGAAACAGAGCGAGGTTACTGGCTTAAGACAGATGGTGGTTGATGATGGCTTCATTAGTCAAATGGAGAATTCTGGAGAAAGAGACATTGAGGGGAGAGGGAAGTGTTTGCTTTGAGAGGAGCATTTGCTTTTAGCTTTGAGACTCAGTTTCCGAACAAATATCCACATAGATTTGCTTCAGAGGTAGATGAGGAGGGCTGGAAATGCATATTTTTGGAGTTAGCAGCCTGAAAATGATCATTGAGACCATGGGTCAGTATTATACGGAAAAGAAAAGAGGCTGAGGATAGACCACTGAGGCCACACATATAGTTAAAGAATGAGTTCAGTACAAAGGGTGAGAAGAGTCCATTTATTAACTGTGTATGATCTCTTTGGTAAATAGAAAGGGAAAAACCAGTGAGATCATGGAAGTGAAAGGAGTTACTCATAGGATTCTGCTTACTGTACCAAAAGTAAGGACAGGACAATGTACACTGGGTTCTTTAGGCCCTTTTAAGATTGCATTCAGTAAATTTAGGAATAAATTTGAGACAATTAAAAGTAGGCATGTGGAATAGGTTGCTTTACCAAGAAGCTCAGTTTTGAAGAGAAGAAGGATGCATCTCTAAGTTCAAATTAGGTTGGCCTGAAGGTCAGTTTTTTTGTTTGTTTGCTTGTTTTTAAGCTTTACCTTTCCCTGATAGCTTAGTTGGCAAAGAATCCACTTACAATGCAGGAGACCCTGGTTTGATCCCTGGGTCAGGAATCCCACTGGAGAAGGGATAGGCTTAGTCCTTGGAAGGAAAGTTATGACCAACCTAGATAGCATATTAAAAAGCAGAGACATTACTTTGTCAACAAAGGTCCATCTAGTCAAGGCTATGATTTTTCCAGTGGTCATGTATGGATGTGAGAGTTGGACTATAAAGAAAGTTGAGCACAGAAGAATTGATGCTTTTGAACTGTGGTGTTGGAGAAGACTCTTCAGAGTCCCTTGGACTGCAAGGAGCTCCAACCAATCCATCCTAAAGGATATCAGTCCTGGATGTTCATTGGAAGGACTGATGTTGAAGCTGAAGCTCCAATATTTCGGCTACCTGATGTGAAGAGCTGACTCATTTGAAAAGACCCTGATGTTGGGAAAGATTGAAGGCAGGAGGAGAAGGGGATGGCAGAGGATAAGATGGTTAGATGGCGTCACCGACTCAATGGACATGGGTTTGGGTGAACTCTGGCAGTTGGTGATGGACAGGGAAGCCTGGTGTGCTGCGGTTCATGGGGTCGCAAAGTCAGACAAGACTGAGTGACTGAACTGAACTGAACTGAACTGACCCTCTCCAATATTCTTGGGCTTCCTTTGTGGCTCAGTGGGTAAAAAAACTGCCTGCAATGCGGGAGACCTGGGTTCAATCCCTGTGTTGGAAAGATACCCTGGAGAAAGGAAAGGCTACTCACTCCAGTATTCTGACCTGGAGAATTCCATGGACTATGGACACAACTGAGTGACTTTCACTTCCCAAACTTTTTGAGGTGCATGTGGCAGATAAAAAGTGTATGTTTTTCAGATGTACAATGTGATGCTTTGATGTATGTATACACTGTGAAATGATTACTACAGTCAACCTTATTAATATATCCATCACCTTATACAGCTATGATTTTTATCTGTGTGGTGAAAACACTTAATATCAACTCCATTATCAAAGTTCCAGTTGTTGTTTAGGTTCTAAGTTGTGTCCAACTCTTTTGTGACCCCATGGAATGGAGTCTACCAGGCTTCTCTGTCCGTAGAGTTTCCAGGCAAGAGTGGGAGTGGGTTGCCATTTCCATCTCTGATATAATACAGTGAGGGCTTCCGTGGTGGCTCAGATGGTAAAGAATCCGCCTGCAATATGGGAAACTGGGTTTGATACAGTACAATTAGCTATAGTCTCCATTCCATATATTAGATCTCCATAACATATTCCTCCTGCATAACTAAGACTTTGTACCTTTTGACCAACACCTCCTCCTTCCCCATCCTTCAGTCTCTAGCAGTCACTGGCTTACTCTCTGTTTTTATGAATTTGACTTCTTTAGATCCACATGTAAGTGAGATCATGCAATATTTGTCTTTCCATGTCTCTTATTTTACTTAGTGTAATACCATCAAGATCCATACATGCTTTTGCAAATGGCAAGAGTTTCTTCTTTCAGGAACTGAAATACTAATATTCCAGTGTGTGTGCCTGTGTGTGTCTCAAACCCTGGAGTGGGAGTGATGAATTAGATGGTAGTTTCATTTTTAATCTTTGAGGACCCTCCATACTCTTTTCCATAATGGTTATACTAACTTATAGTCCCACCAATAGTTCAAAATATTCCCTTTTCTCCAAATCTTGGTCAATCCTTGCTATTGCTTGTCTTTTGGATAATAGTGATCCTGACATGTATGAAATAGTATTTCATTGTGGTTTTGATTTGCATTTCCCTGATGATTAGTGACGTTTCATATAGCTGTTAGCTGTTTTCCTGTCTTCTTTTGAGAAATAGCTGTTCAAATCCTTTTTCCATTCTTAATTGAATATTGTATTTATTATTAGTTGTTTGAGTCTCATATATTTTAACCCCTTTTCAGATAAGTGGTTTGCAAATATTAATATTTCTTTCCATTTTGTGGGTTGCCTTTTCACTCTGTTGCTTGTTTTGTTTGATGTACAGAAGCTTTTCAGTTTGATTCCATCCATTTGTCTATTTTTGCTTTCATTGCCTATATTTTGGGGGTCATATCCTAAAAATCATTGCTCAGACCAATGTCAAGAAAATTTTTCACTGTACTTTTGTCTAATTGTTTTATACTTTCTGCTTTTATACTTGTCTTCGATTCATTTTGAGTTATATTTTATATATAGGGTGAGATAAGGGTCCAGTTTCATTCTTCTGCATTTGAATATCTAGTTTTCCCAACATCATTTATTGAAGAAACTATCCTTTCCCCATCATATATTTTTGGCACCCTGATCAAATATCATTTTGTCATAGATGTGGGGATTTATTTCTGGGCTCTATTCTGTTTCATTTGTATGTATGTCTGAGTTTACACCAGTCCCATACTATTTTGATGACTATTGCCTTGAAACTTAAAAATATGATCCCTCCAACTCTATTCTTTTCCAGCATTGCTTTGGTTATTTGGTGTCTTTATGAATTTCATAAGAATTTTAGGATGACTTTCTGCTTCTATAAAGAATACCATTGGGGTTTGGGTAAGAATTGCATTGAATCTATGGATAACTTTGTAGTACTGAGATTTTAACAATATTAAGTCTTCCTATCCAAGAAGTCTTCCATTTATTTGTCTGTTTTACTTCCTTTTCAGTGTTTTATAATTTCAGTGTGTAAATCTTTCATCTCTTTGGTTAACTTTATTCCTTTGTTATCTTATTCTTTTGTTGTCATTGTGGAAAGGATTATTTTCTGTTTCCTTTTCAGATAGGTTGTTGTCTGTGAATAAAAACACAATTGTTTTTGGTATGCTGATTTGCATCCTGTAACGTTTCTGAATTTGGTTATTAGTTCTGTGTGCAGACTCAGTTGCTTCAGTCTTGTCCAACTCTTTGTGACCCCAGAGACTATAACCCTCAAGGCTACTCTGTCTGTGGCATTATCCCAGCCAGGGTACTAGAGTAGGTTGCCATTTTCTCTTCCAGGGAAACTTCCCAACCCAGGGATCGATCCTGAGACCCCTGCAGGCTCCTGCATTGGCAGAGATTCTTTACCTCTGAGCCACCTTGAAAGCCCAAATATTAGTTCTAATAGGTTTTTCTTGCTGTTGTTGAGTTTTTAGAGTTTTGTAAATGTATGAGCATGTCATTTGCAAATAGACATGATTTTACATTTTTATTTTTGCTTTGGATTCCTTTTATTTCTTTTCTTGTCTAACTACTCTGGCTAGGATTTTCAGTATTGTGTTGAATAGAAGTGGTGACAGAGGGCATCTTTCCCTTGTACTCTATCTTAGAAAAAAAACCTTTCAGCTTTTCCCCATTGATAGCTGTAGGGTTTGTAGGGTTTTTATTCATGGCCTTTACTGTACTGAGGTGTGTGTGTGTGGTAAGTTGCTTCAGTCATGTCTGACTCTTTGTGACCCTATGAACTGTAGTCCAATAGGCTCCTTTGTCCATGGGGTTCTCCAGGCAAGAAAACTTGTGTGGGTTGCTGTGCCCTCCTCCAGATGTTGAGGTAGCTTCCTTCAGTTCTTATTTTGTAGCAAGCTTTAATCACAAATGGATATTGAACTTTGTCAAATGCTTTTTCCATGTCTATTGAGATGATTGTATCTTATGTTTTCTTTCTAATTTGATCTCACTGATACTAAAACCAGTGAAAGAAACACACACACACACACAAAGAAACTATAGGTCAATATCCTTGATGAACACAGATGCAAATATATTTAGTAAAAAACTAGCAAACCAATTTTACAATGCATTAAAAAGATCATACACTATAACAAAGTGGGGTTTATCCCTGGGATGCTAGAATGGTTCAACATATCCAAATCAATCAATGTGATAAACCATTTAACAAAATGATGACTTTAACTTTTATATTTAAGGACTGGCCTCCTCTGGGGACCAAGGTCTTGGGTTCTATTTAACTGTAAGTGGTTACAAGAATGTTTGAACCATTGCTTAGCAAATTAGCCACAAGTCGGCTTGACTATTGTTTACTCTGCAGGACTAGAAGCCAAAAATTACTTTGACAGCTTTCTATTTATTTTAAATTTAATTTAGAGATAGATTGGTATATATCTTTGGATAGAATATTAGAATTTACATGAAGATTAGAATGTTAATGAAGTTAGAGTTCTTGGACCATATGGCTGGAAACCAAAGTTTGGCATACTCCATGGGTTTCTAATGCATATTTCATTTTATACACTTTGTCAGATTTATGCACTGTATATACATCTAGCTAGATGAGATTAAAAAGAAAAGGGCAGCCACTTTGTGAATTGGATGATTTCTGGAATATTTGTAAGTTAAGTTTATGACAGCAATATTTTGCAAGTGTAACCAGTGATTATTAAAATAAAAATCATCCTCTAGGTTCCTTGTCCATGTCACTAATGACATGTGGGCATTGGGGGAAAGCATGCAGAACATTTGTGATGTAAAATGATTAAATATCAAGGGACAGTGAATTCTTATTTTTGGCAACTGGGAGTAATGTGTAACTGGAAATCAGTAGAAAATTATTAGAATGAACTAATTTATATATATGTAGAGAGAGAGTATATCCAAATATTTTATGATAGGGAGGACTCAGTACTACAACACCATCTTTTTATTTGATAGATATTTTAGATATTACTTGAAAAATTCCCTATCTACCACCTTGTTGATAATAGAAGGAATTAAAGACTAGTAATGAGTAAGTTAAAATTGAAAATCAAAATCTGAGAAGAAATATCTACAGTATGTAGTTCATTAGATTCTTTAAAGCTGTATTATCAAAGCTTCATGGGTAGAAATATCAGTCTTCTTTTTTTTTTTTTAACGAGAATTTAAAAGCATTGAATAAGACAGTAAACATCAGAAGTAGTAAGGGAAAATGTTATATGACACTTTGGAAAATGTTATATGACACACACTGTGTGTGTGTGTTTATATGGGACTGTGATGTAAAATTAATATCCTACTGTAGCTTTCAAATGTTTGAAAAATGATTTAGAGTATATTAGAGAAAGGCCACTTAGAAAGAATAGGAAAATATAAAGTACATGTAGAATTGAATTATTAGAAAATCTTAACCAACAATTAAGTTGATCAACCTCTGCAAAACAGATTATTATGATGATTGAGAAGCTTCAAGAACAGAGAAATGCACACAGAGGAATTGGGATAGACATCCAATTTGGCCTTTCTTCTCAGAAGATGAGATGAAGTTTAGTATTAGTTCCAGATTGAATGAAAATATAAGAACTACATTTCCTCTGACCTTAGGGGGTTGGAAGCCAAAACCAAGACTCTGAAGCTGTAGCAAGATTTAGGGCAAAGCATAAAAAATTTGGTCCAAATGGTGAAGAGGCTATTGATACCAAAGGAAACTTGAGAAGGAAGGCCAAATTTTTACATTGTTGCCTCTCCTTTTTCCTGAGTTCCTTTAAGGTAAAGGTTTATTTTTTCTGATTGCGTGTGTGCTAAGTTGCTTCAGTCCTATCCAACTCTTTGCGATCCCCATGGACTGTAGCCCACCAGGATCCTGTGCCTATGTTCTCCAGGCAGAAATACTGGAGTGAACTGCCATTTCCTACTCCATTTTTGCCTGATTAGATAGTGCATAATATGAGTAGTGGGTTTCCCTGGTGGCTCAGTGGCAAAGAATCCACCTTCCAATGCAGGAGACCCAGGTTTGATCCCTGTGTCAGGAAGAGCCCCTAGAGAAGGAAGCAGCAACCCCCTCCAGTATTCTTGCCTGGGAAATCCCACGAACAGAGGAGCCTGGAGGGCTACAGTCCACGGGGTCGCAAAAGAGTCGGACATAATTGAGCAACTAAACAATAACAACAATATGAGTAGTGTGGGCCACTCTCACCCAGTTGAAAAAGTGATATTACATTGTATCATAATTTTATTTTAATCCTTTTTGTTGGGATCAGCTGATGGTCCAATCGGTGGGAAGATAATGAACAAATTATGAGACTCGAGTGATGCACCCTTGTCAGGATCCCTACCTCCTTTCCTCTGTGTGTGACTCTTTCATGAAAGTTAGGATACAGTTTGTGGAATTTTTTGATATGCTGTCTGCATTCTCTTTTAGAACATGTGTTCTTTTAGGGAAAAGACTAGCTATGTTTGTCTTTGAGTGGACACACTTTGACTGTGGCTGACTTCCTCACAGTGGGAAAGCCATCCGTGTTTAATACCTTAGACAGTTTAATCTGAAAACAGCAATAAAAACTACCAGCAAAATCAAATATAGTCAATTAACATAATCATGAGTCCCAAAGACTTAAAAGTTATCAAGTGTGTGCTTTAATTAAAAACAAATAAAACAATGACTCTGATAACTTGGCTATATTTTTCATGCCTTTGAATTATTGGTATTTTCTTCCTTATAAAAGTGAATGCATGACTTAGTTAAGAAAATTAGTGTCTGATAAGTAACATGTTTGATCTATTCCTTGGTGAAGTGATATTGCCTAGCTCTTTTGAGAACAGCGTTTATGCTTTCAGAGACTACCTACACTTAGATCCTAGTAGCTAGATTTCTGCAATGTATAGGGCCTCTCTTATCAAACTAGCTTGTGAAATAAAGGGAAAGTATTAGATAGCATATCTGAAAAGAGGTGTCTTGAAGAGTTTTGAGGTAGTTTATTCAAGGTTCCAGCTCCTTTCTTCTGTGATGCTCTCATCTTTGTCCTGTCTAATTCCTTGGCTCTCCCTCCACTATGGTTCAAAATTCGGCAGCAGTTTCAAATCTTACATGTTCATAATTAAATAGCCAGGTGAACAGAGTATGCCACTGACATATTTCCCAGCAGAAGTACCCAAGTTCTTTGGCTCTGTTTAGAATCCTTAGATTGCATGATCATATGAACTATCCACATGAACTAGAGGAAATGACTTGGCGTAGGGTGGAGGTGGTGGAATTGTCTTAGCCAAAGTGGAGGGCTTTATCCTGGTAGTTGAGAATGGAATCAAATTCCTTGAAACAACATGAATCAGGCAGGGAAGTCAGACAGTAACCTTTCTCTTTTTATACTTTCCATGAATACATTGGAGAAATAATGCCACTTGTCCTGTGTAACATTTTAGACATGGCTGATTGCATCCCCAGGTGTTATTTAACTTCCTCTTCAATTCCCTGACTCAGTCATGCTGAGCTGAGGGTGAGGGGGATGAAGAGAGAGCATATCATGGCTCAAGTGCCACAAACTCTGTTTTCACTAAGGTTTAGTAATTTTATCAAATAAGTATTTATTATTTGCTGTAGGTTCTTAGAATACTTCTCGGAGACTTTAAATGTCTTCTTTTTATTTTAAATAAACTTCACTTTTTATGGCTGCTTTACTGCAGAAAATAGCTCCTCAAGCCACTTTTGTGGAAGTAGAACTCTGTATTACGAGGGGCATATTTGGACTTGTTTTCTGTCATTATTTTAAGATATATATATTTGTTTAATTTTTTAACATATTTTTAAAAATTTTAAATTTAAAAACTGTTTCTTGCTTGATTTTTTTCTCTCAGTTTTTTAATAATTTATATAATATATTTGGGTAGTGATCCTTGAAAGTTTTCCATATATGTTTAACTTTAAAAAGTATAAAATTAAATGAGTAATTCTCAACTGGAGGTAATTCCTCTCCCTCTCCTCAAAGGATATTTTGCAATGTCGGGAAACATTTTCTGTGTTAAAAAGGGGTGGCCATGTGCTACTTTCATTTGTAGATAGAGAACAGGGGTGGTGCTAAAAATCAGCACAAGGTTAGCCTTTCATAACAAAGGATTATCCACTTGACCCTCATCATTTTTATCACTCTGGCCTTTGTTTACTGTTACTAGGTTTGAGACGTCACCTTTTGTGAAACCAGGGGTGCCACAAATACTGTATCCTCTCTATGCTTTAGTTATGCTGTAGTGTAAGGGTTACTTGGAATCCCTAGTCAGCCCTAGCACCAGGGTGGAAGTCTCCCTGCATCTCTGTGAGAAGGCCATGCGAAAGAATACTTAATAATTGACAGTCTGTTGCTTCCATCAGACCAGACGTTCACATAACAGGTTAAGGAAGGGGTGGATACACTGTGTTGTCATTTTGCAAATTGAACGTTTGCAGCAAAGCTTTTATTGGGTAATGATCAGCGCTGTGACATTCTGGAGGGTTTCATGGTATAATAGATGCTGGTGTTTAAAAGTCAGGTTGGTGAAATGGACTTATTTTACTAGGTTGCCTACATGGTATGTGTGCCTTTGCAGCCAAATTTGAGTTCAGATTCTTGGAGGTAAAACTGCCTCCAATTTTTCTAGACACAGATGGATCAACTTTATAAAATGCCAGTGTATAATAGTGAGAACAGGTGCTTGATCCTTTCCTGCTAGGGGCTCCTCTTGCCGAGGGACGGGTAGTCAGTGCTGTCACTCGGTGCTGTGCAGAGCTGTCAGGTGTAATAGCTCATCTTTGACTTCCTTTGTTTTGGGAAGCCATTGCTGTCAGAGTTGGAATAAGTAATTTGAACACTTTAGTTACAGCCAGCAGAAATGGAATCAATACATGCCAAGATTAACTTCAGTGATTAATCCTAGAATCAATGAACCAAATGATTATCATTTCTGTCAGCTGAAGATTCTGGGATGCACAATTGTGATTAAAGAGGTGGTTTAATGTTCACCGGCTGGCTTCTGCAGCAGGCGTAGCTGAAGCCACTCTTTTCTGCTTCCCTTGCCTCACAGTTGCTCTAGTGATGCCTTCATGCTGTAGCCAGTTCCTGTGTCACACAGCAGGATGCTCAGAAGCCAGATTTGACAATGATGAGATGCAAAGTCGACTTAGTCTGGGCTGCTAAATCTCCAAGGATAATGCCAAGCTAGTGAAACTTCTAACTTTTAAATCAGAGTGATTATTCTGACTCTGTGTTAGGCGTGGGCAGGTGTCATTTGCTGCTTTTCAAAAGAGCAGAGGAGACTGGAGGAAGGGCTGAGAATATGATTGCCTAACTGAAGGTTGTGTGTATCATCTGCACAGTGGATTGGAATCATTACAGTTGTGGTGCTTCCTAGTGGAAACCCTAGGCAGAGTACCCTACCCCTACTAGTGGGATTAAAGACTTACCATGTGCCAAGGGCACTGCTCAAGGATCTCAGTCTTGTAGTTAAAGATCACTGCTCTTTGTGATCTTCGTGGCAGATGGTTTTAACACCCTCACTTTACAGATAAAGAAACCTACATAACTCCCCGGGACACACACCTAATTTGAATCCAGGTCTATCTGATTGTGGATACTTAGGGCTCAGCTGCTCAGTTATTCTCATCTAGATGTAGTTAAAGAGAGATGATTCTTTTTTAAAACTTAAAAAAAATTTATTTTAACTGGGGGATAATTACAATACTGTGATTGTTTTTTATCATACATCAATATGAATTGGCCATAGGTTATACTTGTGTTGCCCCCATACTGAACCCCCTCCGTGTCCTTCCGCACCCTATCCCTCCAGGTTGTCACAGAGCAGTGACTTTGGGAGCCCTGCTTCATACATCAAACTCGCACTGTTATCTATTTTACACATGGTAATGAATAAGTTTCAGTGCTATTCTCTCAAATCATCCCACTCTTATTTTGGGTTGAATTGTAGCTACCTCCCCAAATAGATATGTCAGGCTTCCCAGGCAGCACTAGGTAGAACCTGCCTGCCAATGCAGAAGGCCTTAAGAGACGTGGGCTATATCCCTGGGTCAGGAAGAGCCCCTGGAGAAGGGCATGGCCACCCACTCCAGTACTCTTTCCTGGAGAATCCCTTGAACAGAGGGGCCTGAAGGGCTACAATCCATAGGTGCACAAAGAGTGAGACACAACTGAAGCGACTTAGCAGGCACACATGCAAATGTTAAAGTCCTAACCCCCAGTACCTCAGAATATACACTTTTTTGGAAATAAGGTCATTGCAGGGGTAATTAGTTAGTTAATAGGAGGTCATACTGAAGTGGGGGCTTCCCAGGTAGCTCAGTGATAAAGAATCCGCCTGCCAATGCAGGAGATGTGGGTTCAATCCCTGGGATTGGAGGATGCCCTGGAGAAGGAAGTGGCAACCCACTCCAATATTCTGGCCAGGAGAATCCCATGGACAGAGAGCCTGGTAGGTTACAGTCAATGGGGCCGCAAAGAGTCACACATGACTGAGCAACTGAGCATACGCATGCTGGAGTAGACTGGATCGTGAATCCGATAGAGGTGATGTCCTTACAAGAAGATTGCCATATAAAACGGACACAAGGAGAACACCAAGATGGACTATTGGAGTGATGCACCATAGAGCCTAGGAAAGCCATAGATTGCCCACAAATCATTAAGCTTCAGAGAACACAAGGCTCTTTCAACACCATGATCTTAGACTTTGAACCTTCAGAGCTGTGAAACAATAAATTCCTGTTGTTGTCAGCCACCCAGTTTGTGGCACTTTGTAATAGTCAACCTAGGAAACTCTTGGGTTAAGTGTTTATGTACATGTGTATGCATTTTGGAATATCTATCAAAGCAAGGCACACATAGTCCCTAAAGGCTACTCTGTACAGAACACAACATCAAGAGTGATGGGAAGAGATCTCTGACATGCAGTCTCTGTGCCTGGCTAGCATTATGCTCATAATTTCCTTCTCATTTCCTATTTGCCAGGCACTCCCTGGGTGAGGCCTTCATGTTACGAAATGAGCTCTACCTCTGGGGTCAGATCTGCTTCCTTATGAAACCTTTTCCTGCATCTGTGCTTCTTGATCTTGGAGAAATGATTTAACCTGTCCTCTGTCTTCATTTCTTATCTCTAATGGTGATGATGATAATAAAGTGGTTGTTGTGAGCATTGGCTAAACTAGTTTGTGCAAGGTTTTTAGCACAGTGCTTAGCGCACACGTGTCCCATAGATGAGATGTGTTCTTATGTTATTTTTGTGCCTCAGATAACTGTACAAGGTGGGTAACATTATTCCGCTTTTACACAAGGGCTAAGTGACCTTCCCAGGTCTGTGGAGACTGTAGTTGGCAGAAAGGAGTACCTGCAAGTGAAAGTGAAAGTCATTCAGTCCTGTCTGACTCTTTGCCACCCCATGGACTATACAGTCCATGAAATTCTCCAGGCCAGAATACTGGAGTGGGTAGCCTTTCCTTTCTCCAGTGGATCTTCCTGACGCACAAATTGAACCGGGGTCTCCTGTATTACAGGCTGATTCTTTACCAACTGAGCTATCAGGGAAGCTGAAAGGCGTGCCAACCCTACCTGTGTGCAGTTCTTCAAAATCTGGGGTTTTGTTTCTTCCACTGCATGGCCTCCCACACTACAAAGCATGTAGCCTGGTCTGATAGCTAAGAGGAGATGGGTACAAGGCAGTGCAAAGGAAATGAGCCCAGTGAGTGGGCTGACCTCCTCTGATCATATTCTCCTCTCATTGGGACACTCAGAGGAGGCTCTGCTATGGAGGAAGTGGGGTCTCAGCAAACTGGTCTCCTCTTCACATCTCTCAAGAGCATCTATCAATCTACCATTTTTATGTTTCAGTTACTTTGGAGAATACTGTATTTTGAGAGGGGGAGAAGGGCACTCCAAGGGCAGGGTGAGTTACAGGTGGGTACATTCACTTCTTGCACCATTAGCTTATGAAGTGGGGAGAGCTGAGACTGGACATCAATATTTTTAAAAGCCTTGTTGGCTGGAAATGTCAAGAAGTCCTTTGTTTCTTCTTGTTACACAAAAGAGCCAAAAAAAAAAAGAGCCAAACCTAATACTTTAATGGATTTTGGTTATGAAAATGAAAAGCCAAAATCTAGCTTCAAAATGGAGAAATTAAAGGCAATATGTAAAAAATAATTTGCCTATATAAAATCTAAATATTTATCTTAATGTCATGGGCAAAATTTCAAAATGAAAAGGGAAGACAACCACTATGAAATATTATTCACTAGGGTAGACAGACGTGCTGAATAACTGGGCAGAGGGCATAGAACCAATTAAAGGTCCCAGGCTCAAACAGCATTGTCTGTGATAGAGAAACACAAAAGCCATTTCAAATAAAATACTCCTGAACTCTTAGCCTCAAACCACTTTCCTGATAAAATTACAGAGCTTGTTTCATTTATATGTGTATTAACTTTTAACCTCTGCACTATTCCAATAGTAGAAGATTAATCACAGCGCCTAATGGTGTAAATTAATGAGGGCAAATCTGAATTACTGATAGCTCCAAATGCCAGAAGTGTCTAACAAGAATACTGTTTTATTGTCTCTTGTTGTATATGTAAGTATAAATAAATTCCAAATAAAAGCAAGCTCTTTCACCAGTATCACATGGCATAAAGTGCTGAAAATACTCCTCCATGTTAAGAGATGCCTAGTACTCGTAAATGAATTGAAATTGTTGTTGAAGGAATTCTCAAATGTCCTTGGCTACTGATTTTAGTCACAAGTGTGTAACCTTGAATAGCCACAGAGGAACATGTTAAATTTTTGACTCGATAAAGCTCTCAAGATTTGATCATACATTCAGGGTTAATAGGTTAGAGTCTATTGAATTGATCCTTTCAGATTCATCTGAATAGGCTGTCTGGGAAAGTCTCCATCATGTTCCTTGATGTAAAAGAAGCAAAGAACCAGCAGGTGGCAGTGTGGCCCCAACTGTGAGGCGAGCTTCCCTTTTCAGGAAAAGCCCCCACTCAGGCTGCAAACAAGTAGCAGGAGAAGGTTTCTTTGCTCTGTGAAGGTTGGAAATCTGTCGACCATGTTCTTTTCTCTCACAGCTGCAGAGGGCTGGTGAAGCCCCTACAAGCAGAGTCTTTGACTCTGAGGCAGGATGGAGCCTGCTGGCTCCTGTGTTCTCTGGGAACGCTGGTGCCCTTGGCCTCTCCCAGGGTCAATTTTAGGAATTCCTGTCTGAGACCACAGTCTGGCGCCTGAGTCAGACCCATCCCAGTCAGAAATGTGTAAGTTTCAAACTCTCTCTAGGTAATGAAAGCTGATCGGGGAGCACAGGGCTTCTGGCAGTGCTGCCCATCCTTCTTCTTGTTTTTGATAAGACCTCCCCTGGGTTTTGAAAGCAACTGAGGCAAACTTGATTATTCACCTTGGACAACACTGTAGGTTATGTGATCTTCCTTCCAATTAGCTACTCTTATCCCCTTAACATTTGCAATGCTTTGGAGGTAGGTGAAAAGGCAAAAGGAAAGGACATATTTTGAGGGGGTTTGTTTTGTTTTTTTTTGGGGGGTTGGCTTTTATGTTCCACGTGCTTTACTTGTTTCTTTTGTACACATCCAGTCCTTTAATCCCCAGAGCAAGCTGCTAGCTGATGTTATCCTCCATTTATAAATTCATCACCCAAAGCTGAGGGGTTAAATGATTTGTCCAAGGTCACTCACTAGTAGGTGGTGTTGGATTTGTGTCTGGTACCTACAAAAAGAAGCATAAGTTGGTTTTTAGAAGTTGTTAAATCCTGAGCAGGGAAGAAAGCATAAGAAAGATGAGTAGAGAATCCATGGCCAAATTGACTCATCCTTTGTCTTTGCAAATATCCCTCTGCCTTTCATGGAATGTTTGCACCTGTCTTCTTTTTGTACTCAAATTCTCCCACTCTCTGAACACTCCAACTCAAAATGCTTAATTCCCCGAACAAATGTTTTATTTATGGTTGGTATCCGTCACCATGAACATATCATTTATTTCTTTTAAGAACCAGGTATCTCTTTATCCATTAAAAATATTTTTTTCCAGTTTGACAATAAATATTTACTAAATATCTTGATGGACTAATGAAATATTAAATATTTAAGCAGCCTGTTGAAGTTTAAAAAAATAGAACACATTCCTCAAGGGAACATGAAAACTACTCTCTTAGATTCAATTTTACTCTGTGAGTTCAGAATCCCTTAGAACAGGGATCCTTGCTGCCAGGTCTCTGGAAGCAATGAACTAGCCACTAGTGGACTGGTCTGACTAGCCTTGACTGTTGAGGCCATGTGAGTCCTTAGGAGAAATGAAGCAACTATCAGTTCTCCCAAGGTTCTAGTTGCTGTAATTTAAAGCAATGCGTTTCGTGCAGAAGGTGAATGCTGGAATATCAAGGCCAGGGCAACTTAGATTGTGGAGGCAGCCATATGCGGTCTAGAGATTAGAGAGTTCAGCTGCTTATGGCTTAGAGCTAACACCGTCTAAAAGGAACTGCATGTTGAATAGTAGTTATCACCATGCCTACTGAAACAATTTTGAGGAAATGTATTTGCTTGGCAAACAAAGAAAACGGGCCATCTGGGCTCAGTTTAGTATGCTGAGCGAGCCTGAAAGGTTTTCCAGTTCCCAACCTGGGTTGATAGTGGACAAAGGTGACCTGCTGGTGAGATGACATTTGTATGAAGTGAAGTGAAGTAGCTCAGTCGTGTCCGACTCTTTGTCACCCCGTGGACTGTAGCCTACTAGGCTCTTCCCTCCATGGGATTCTCCAGGCAAGAATACTGGAGTGGGTTGCCATTTCCTTCTCCAAGGGATCTTCCCAACTCAGGGATCAAACCTGGAATCGAACCTGGGTCTCCCGTATTGCAGGCAGATGCTTTAACCTCTGAGCCACCAGTGCCATACCACATTTCCAGGTATCCTATCATACTGTTGCATCACTAATAGTTATCTCTTTCTTTCTCTCTCCCTTGAAATTCTGAGACTGAGTCACATAACTAGACATTTTATTTCCTGAACCAACAAAGTCAGAAGAGGTAGAATGGAAATGAGAAGACAAAAGTACATTTAATTCTGTCATACATTAATTTTTGAGCTTGTGTATTTTCTCAAATCTTTTATTTATTTATTGTTTTTGGCCTGTGAGCAAAGTGAGAATAACATTTTCTTCAAAGTGGGCTGAAAAAGTAATGTTCATAAAGCATCTAGAAAAATAGATGCCATTTAACAGCTGTATAATATAAAACAATGACAGTTATATCAACCAGTGGGGCAAGGGACACTTGAAAATGCTTTGGCCATTGAGAAAAAAAGGATATAGTCTTGTTACTAAACACAAGCCACTTACTCACTGACTCAGAGTAAGTATTATACTGGACCTGAGCTAGATACGGTTAGTGAGTTGGGATATGGTGATTTTTTCTACTTTAAACTTTATTGAGATATAATTTAATACAGTAAAATAAACATATTTTAGAAATAATAAAAACTAGAGCCAAGATGGAGAAGGCAATGGCAACCCACTCTAGTACTCTTGCCTGAAAATCCCATGGGCAGAGGAGCCTGGTAGGCTGCAGCCCATGGGGTCGCTAAGAGTCGGACACGACTGAGCTACTTCACTTTCACTTTTCCCTTTCATGCATTGGAGAAGGAAATGGCAACTCACTCCAGTATTCTTGCCTGGGGAATCCCAGGGACAGAGGAGCCTAGTGGGCTGCTGTCTATGGGGTTGCACAGAGTTGGACACGACTGAAGCGACTTAGCAGCAGCAGTAGCAGCAGAGCCAAGATAAATAAAGAATAGAAAAGTAATAGTGAAAATCAAAGAAACCAAAAGTGGTTCTTTGAAAAGATCAGTAATACCAAATATTTTAGCTGAAATGACTAGAAAACAGAGGAAGTCTCAAGCAACTAAAATTAAAAAAAAAGAAACAAAAGAAAGACATTACTATAAATTTTCTAGAATAAAAAAGTCATTGTAAGAGAGTACTATACACAATTGTACACTGACAAATTGGACAACCTAGAAGAAATGGACACGTCTCTAGAAAAATACAACCTACTGAAACTGAATATGAAGAAACAGAAAATCTGATTATAAGTAGCAAGGAGAGGAATCAGTAATCAAAAAAAGCCTCCCAACAAAGAAATGGCTTCACTGGTGAATTCTACTGAATATTTAAAGAAGAATTGTATCAATCTTTCTCTTTTTCCCAGGAACAGAAGATGAGGAAACACTTCCTAACTTATTCTATTAGACTCTTAGTACTGTGACACCAATATGAGACTGAGACACTCTAAGAAAAGGAAACTACAGACCAATTTGTCTCATGAATACTGATGCCAAGATCTTCAACAAAATATTAGCAAGCTGAGTTCAATAGCATATTAAGAAGATTACACATCATGGACAAGTGGGATGTATCCTGAAGTACAAATATGGTTCAATATACAAAAATCAGTATAATATGAATACTAAATTAATGGAAAAAAAGATGAAGGACAAAAACTTAAGATCATCTCAAATGATGTAAAAAAATTTTTTTTGGCAAAATTCACCATACTTTCATGATAAAAATTCTCAAAAAACTAGAAATAGAATGAAAGTATCCCAACATAATAAAACCACATAAAGAAAATTAGGAGCTAATGTCATCAGTTCAGTTCAGTCGCTCAGTCGTGTCCGACTCTTTGCGATCCCATGAATCGCAGCATGCCAGGCCTCCCTGTCCATCACCAACTCCCGGAGTTCACTCAGACTCACGTCCATCGAGTCAGTGATGCCATCCCAGCCATCTCATCCTCTGTCATCCCCTTCTCCTCCTGCCCCCAATCCCTCCCAACATCAGAGTCTTTTCCAATGAGTCAACACTTCTCATGAGGTGGCCAAAGTACGGAGTTTCAGCTTCAGCATCATTCCTTTCAAAGAAATCCCAGTTTCATCCATCTCATTAGAACTGATTGAAATGAATTCTTTTTAATGGCTGACCCTGTATGTGAGACAGCAAAAGAGACACAGATGTATAGAAAGGACTTTTGGACTCTGTGGGAGAGGGAGAGGGTGGGATGATTTGGGAGAATGGCATTGAAACGTGTATACTATCATGTAAAAATGAAGCACAAGCCTATGTTCGATACAGGATGTTTGGGGCTGGTGCACGGGGATGATCCAGAGAGATGATATGGGGTGGGAGGTGGGAGGGGGATTCAGGATTGGGAGCTAATATACACCCATGGTGAATTCATGTCAATGTATGGCAAAACCAATACGGTATTGTAAAGTAAAATAAAGTAAAAATAAAATTAAAAAAAAAAAAAAAAGAAATCCCAGGGCTGATCTCTTTCAGAATGGATTGGTTGGATCTCCTTGCAGTCCAAGGGTCTCTCAAGAGTCTTCTCCAACACCACACTTCAAAAGCATCAATTCTTCGGTGCTCAGCCTTCTTCACAGTCCAACTCTCACATCCATACATGACCACAGGAAAAACCATAGCCTTGACTAGACAGACCTTAGTGGGCAAAGTAATGTCTCTGCTTTTGAATATTCTATCTAGGTTTGTCATAACTTTTCTTCCAAGGAGTAAGCGTCTTTTAATTTCATGGCTGCAATCACCATCTGCAGTGATTTTGGAGCCCCCCAAAATAAAGTCTGACAGTGTTTCCACTGTTTCCCCATCTATTTGCCATGAAGTGATGGGACCGGATAATCAATGGTGAAAAACTGAAAGCTTTTCCTCTAATATTAGATAGAACACAAAGATGCTAGATTCTGGTACCTCTATTCCATATAGTAATAGAAGTCTTAGAGCAATTAGGAAAGAAAAAGAAATATAAAAGAATCATATCTTTGTTATTGTTCAATTGATCAGTCATGTCCGACTCTTTGTGACCGCATGGACTGCAGCATGCCAGGCTCCTATGTCCTCCACTATCCCCCAGAGCTTACTCTAATTCATGTGTTGAATTGATGATGCTATCCAACTCTCTCCTTTCGCTTTCAATCTTTCTCAGTATCAGGGTCTTTTCCAGTGAGTCGGCTTTTCTCACAAGGTAGTCAAAGTGTTTGAGTTTCAACTTCAGTAACAGTCATTCTAATGAATATTCAAAGTTGATTTTCTTTAGGATTGACTGGTTTGTTCTCCTTATAGTCCAAAAGACTCAAAAGTAATTTGAAAACATTAGTTCTTCCGTGCTCAGCCTTTTTTATGGATCATCTCTCACATCCATATGTGACTAGTGGAAAAACCGTAGCTTTGACTATATGGACCTTTGTAAGCACAGTGATGTCTTTGCTTTTTAATATGCTGTTGAGTTTTGCCATAGCTTTCCTTCCAAGGAACAAGCATCTCAATTTCATGGCTTTAGTCACCATCTGCAGTGATTTTGGAGCCCAAGAAAATAAAATCTGTCACTGCTTCCATTTTTCTCCCTTCTGTTTGCCATGAAGGTATGGGACCAAATGTCATGATCTTAGTTTTTTGACTGTTGAACTTTTCCCTCTCCGCTTTCACTCTCATCAAGAGGCTCTTTAGTTGCTCTTCACTTTCAGCCATTAGAATGGTGTCATCTGCATTTCTGAGGTTGCTGATTTTTCTCATGGCAATCTTGATTGCAGCCTGTGATTCATCCAGCCTAGCATTTCACATGATGTACTCTGTATATAAGATAAATAAGCAGGGTGACAATATACAGCCTTGATGTACTCCTTTCCCAATTTGGAATCAGTCCACTGTTCCATCGGAGAAGGCAATGGAGTGGGCTCCAGTACTCTTGCCTGGAAACTCCCATGGACAGAGGAGCCTGGTAGGCTGCAGTCCATGGGGTCACTGAGTCAGACACGACTGAGCGACTTCACTTTCACTTTTCACTTTCATGCATTGGAGAAGGAAATGGCAACCCATTCCAGTGTTCTTGCCTGGAGAATCCCAGGGATGGGGGAGCCCAGTGGGCTGCCATCTGTATGGTCGCACAGAGTCGGACACGACTGAAGTGACTTAGCAGCAGCAGCAGCAGCCACTGTTCCATGTCCAGTTCCAGCTGTTGCTTCATGATGTGCATTCAGGTTTCTCAGGAAACAGATAAGGTGATCTGACATTCCCATCTCTTTAAGAATTTTCCATTGTTTTTTGTGATCCACACAGTCAAAGACTTTAGTGTAAATCAATGAAGCAGAAGTAGCAGTTTTTCTGGAAACCCATGCTTTCTCCATGATCCAACCAGTTTTGGCAATTTGACCTGTTTCCTCTGCCTCTTCAAAGCCTAGCTTGTACATCTGGAAATTTTCAGTTCATGTACTGCTGAAGCCTAACTTGAAGGATTTGAAGCATTACTTTGCTAGTATGTGAAATGAGTGCAATTGTATGGCAGCTTGAACATTCTTTGACATTGTCTTTCTTTGGGATTGGAATGAAAACTGATCTTTTGTAGTCCTATGACCCGTGCTGAGTCTTCCAAATTTGCTGATATATTGACTGCAGCACTTTAACAGTGTCATCTTTTTGGATTTTAAATAGCTCAGCTGGAATTCAGTCACCTCCACTAGCTTTGTTCATAGTAATTCTTCTTAAGGCTCACTTGACTTCACACTCTAGGATGTCCATCTCTAGATGAGTGACTACATTGTGGTTGTTATCATTGTGGTTGTTTTAATGTTGAAAAATCAACATTAAAAAAAAAAAATCAGTCGTCCTCCCCCCAAAATATCAGTTGTTCCTGTATGTTAATAATGAACAATCCAAACTAACAAGGAAATAAAACAGTTCCAATTACAATAGCACCAAATGAATACATTAAAAAAAAAAAGAAATAAAATACTCAGGAATAAACCTAACTAAAAAGGAAAATGACTTGCACACTACAAAGTACAAAACCTTGCTGGAAGCAACTAAAGAAGATACTCATAAATGAAAAGACATTGTGTGTTCGTGAATTGGAAAAATTAATAAAACAGTTGCTAGTGGGGAATTTTAGACAAAGTAGTCATTAACAGCTTATGTAACCTCTGGCTTGCTTTGGACTCAGGCATCACTTTTCTTTCCTTCAATTTTGTGGCCTCCACTCTTTAAAAATTTTACTTTGATAGTGTTTGTTCTATATATACCTTATGAAACCACTCCCTAGTATCATTCTTCTCTGTTCTATATCTTCAAACTTACTCTTCCACCATTTATGTGAGCATCTGAGACTACCTACTTGGGTCTCAGTAATATATATATATTTTAATATAATATATATATAATATATATATTATATATATTATATATATTATTAATAATATATATATTATATATACACATATATCTCAGTAATACACACACACACACACACACAAACACACACATATATATATATATTTAGGATAAGTATTTTTTTCTGCCCAGTGCTGAATAAAATGTACCAGAAATCCCATGTTATTAGGTGGACGAGACCAAGGAAGTTTAGCGAGCCAAGAGGTAACAGAACAAACAATGAAGTGATATAGTAAAAGATGTACAGTAGTCATTTGGCAGCAGGAGAATTGATGATAGGGGAGATGGCCATTCAGCAGTGGTGTGGTGGCCCTGAGAAAGAACAATACTAGCAAAGGCAAATGGAATACTTGAGAATTCAAGAAGTGAGTTCATTCACAGGCAAGGTGGATCAGAGCAGTAAGTTACAGCAGAACACCTTAGAAGTTCATAGTCCCCTCTCTTGCCTCCTCTTTTCAACATTAGTCCTAGAAGTATTAGCTAATTTAATAAAAGAAGAGGAAATAAATGGAATACTGATTGGGAAGAAAGAAATGAAATTCTTTGTTCTCAGATGATGTGATGATATCTGTCAAAAAAATCCAAAAGAATCAACCAAAAAGCCTTTGGAACTAATGAGTAATTATAGCAAAGTACAAGACATTAGGTAAATATACAAAACAAACATTACTTTCCAAATAACAGTAATGATCAAATGGAATTTGAAATTGAACACACAATACCATTTACATTCATTTCAATTCAGTTGCTCAGTTGTGTCAACTCTTTGCAACCCCATGAATCGCAGCACGCCAGGGCTCCCTGTCCATCACCAACTCCCAGAGTTCAGACTCATGTTCATCAAGTTGATGATGCCATCCAACCATCTCATCCTCTGTTGTCCCCTTCTCCTCCTGCCCCCAATCCCTCCCAGCATCAGAGTCTTTTCCAATGAGTCAACTCTTTGCATGAAGTGGCCAAAGTACTGGAGTTTCAGCTTTAGCTTCATTCCTTCCAAAGCACACCCAGGGCTGATCTCCTTTAGAATGGTCTGGTTGGATCTCCATGCAGTCCAAGGGACTCTCAAGAGTCTTCTCCAACACCACAGTTCAAAAGCTTCAATTCTTTGGCGCTCAGTTTTCTTCACAGCCCAATTCTCACATCCATACATGACCACTGGAAAAACCATAGCCCTGACTAGACGGACCTTTGTTGGCAAAGTAATGTCTCTGCTTTTGAATATGCTATCTAAGTTGGTCATAACTTTCCTTCCAAGGAGTAAGCGTCTTTTAATTTCATGGCTACAATCACCATCTGCAGTGATAAAGTCTTTTAATTTCATGGCTACAATCACCATCTGCAGTGATAAAGTCCCAAAATAAAGTCTGATACTGTTTCCCCATCTATTTCCCATGAAGTTATGGGACCAGGTGCCATGATCTTAGTTTTCTGAATGTTGAGCTTTAAGCCAACTTTTTCACTCTCCTCTTTCACTTTCCTCAAGAGGCTTTTTAGTTCCTCTTCACTTTCTACCATAAGTGTGGTGTCATCTGCATATCTGAAGTTGTTGATATTTCTCCCGACAATCTTGATTCCAGCTTGTGCTTCTTCAAGCCCAGTGTTTCTCATGACATATTCTACATATAAGTTAAATAAGTAGGGTGACAGTATACAGCCTTGATGTACTCCTTTTCCTATTTGGAACCAGTCTGCTGTACAAAAAAGACCTTCATGACCAAGATAATCACGATGGTATGGTCACTCACCTAGAGGCAGATATCCTGGAATGTGAAGTCAAGTGGGCCTTAGAAAGCATCACTACCAATAAATCTAGTGGAGGTGATGGAATTCCAGTTGAGCTATTTCAAATCCTGAAAGATGATGCTGTGAAAATGCTGCACTCAATATGCCAGCAAATTTGGAAAACTCAGCAGTGTCCACAGGACTAGAAAAGGTCAGTTTTCATTCCAATCTCAAAGAAAGGCAATGCCAAAAAATGCTCAAACTACCACACACTTGCACTCATCTCACATGCTAGTAAAGTAATGCTCAAAATTCTCTAAGCCAGACTTCAGTAATACGTGAACCGTGAACTTCCAGATGTTCAAGCTGGATTTAGAAAAGGCAGAAGAACTAGAGATCAAATTGCCAACATCTGCTGAATCATGGAAAAAGCAAGAGAGTTCCAGAAAAACATCTATTTCTGCTTTCTTCACTATGCCAAAACCTTTGACTGTGTGGATCACAATAAACTGTGGAGGATTCTGAATGAGATGGGAATACCAGACCACCTGACCTGCCTCTTGAGAAACCTATACACAGGTTAGGAAGCAACAGTTAGAACTGGACATGGAACAACCATTTACATTAGCATACAAAAAATGTTTAGCTTTAAACCTAACAAAATATATATACCATTTGAGCAAAATTATGAAACTCTGATGAATGAACTCAAATAAGAACTAAATAAATGGAGAGCTATTCTATATTTATGGGTAGGAATACTCAATGTTTTTGAGATATCAGTTTTTAAAAACTTGATCTATGCATTGATTGTAATCCCAGTCAAAATTCCAGCACTTTATTTTATGGCATTGACAAACTGATTAGAAAGTTTAGATGGAGTGGCAAAAGACCCAGAATAGCACACACAATACTGAAGAACAAAGTTGGAGGACTGACCTATGACCTATTCAACTTTAAGATTCATGATGAAACTACAGTATTCAAGAAAGTCTGACATTAGCCAAAGAATAAACAAAGTAACCAATGGAACAAACAGAGAACCCCAGAAATAAACCTGCTAAGTTGCTGCTGCTAAGTCGCTTCAGTTGTGTCCGACTCTGTGCAGCCCCAGAGACGGCAGCCCATCAGGCTCCTCCATCCCTGGGATTCTCCAGGCAAGTGTACTGGAGGGGGTTGCCATTTCCTTCTCCAATGCATGAAGGAAAGTGAAAGGGAAGTCACTCAGTTGTGTCTGACGCTTAGCGACTGCACGGACTGCAGCCTACCAGGCTCCTCTGTCCATGGGATTCTCTAGGCAAGAATACTGGAGTCTGTTGCCATTCTGTTCTCCAGAGGATCTTCTCAACCCAGGGAATGAATACAGATTGCTTGTATTGCAGGCAGATTCCTTACTATCTGAGCCACGAGCTGCGTGCTAAGTCCCTTCAGTCATGTCTGACTTCTTGTGACCCTATATGCTGTAGCCCACCAGGCTCCTCTGTCCATGGGATTCTCCAGGCAAGGGTACTGGAATGGGTTGCCATTTCCTCCTCCAGGGGATCTTCCCAACCCTGGGCTCCAAAATCACTGCAGATGGTGACTGCAGCCAACAAATTAAAAGACGCTTACTCCTTGGAAGAAAAGTTATGTCCAACCTAGATAGCATTTTCAAAAGCAGAGACATTACTTTGCTGACTAAGGTCTGTCTAGTCAAGGCTATGGTTTTTCCTGTGGTCATGTATGGATGTGAGAGTTGGGCTGTGAAGAAGGCTGAGCACCAAAGAATTGATGCTTTTGAACTGTGGTGTTGGAGAAGACTCTTGAGAGTCCCTTGGACTGCAAGGAGATCCAACCAGTCCATTCTGAAGGAGATCAGCTCTGGCATTTCTTTGGAAGGAATGATGCTGAAGCTGAAACTCCAGTACTTTGGCCACCTCATGAGAAGTGTTGACTGATTGGAAAAGACTCTGATGCTGGGAGGGATTGGGGGGGAGGAGAAGGGGACGACCGAGGATGAGATGGCTGGATGGCATTACGGACTCGATGGACGTGAGTCTGAGTGAACTCCGGGAGATGGTGATGGACAGGGTGGCCTGGCTTGCTGCGATTCATGGGGTCGCAAAGAATCGGACATGACTGAGCGACTCAACTGAACTGAACTGAACTGAAGAGAAGACTAGTGGAAAGGATGGCAGAAGATCCTCTTAAAAACCACAGACTCCTTAGTAGCTTTATTAATATCTTCACTTCTGTTACTGCATGCTATTTTATCCAGATATATCCTCTAAATGTTTCATCAAGAGGCATTTCTCACTCTAGATAAAAATACTAACCTTTTTAGTCCCCAAAATATCATTCTTTCAGAGTTATTTTGCCTCTAAGCAAACATAAGATCCAATCAGTGGCTTTGAATGCCTGTACAGTGTTGGAAGGCTTTGTAACAGTGTATGAATTCACTGATGAAATCAGTAAATTCCAAATGACCATCTCTGATTACCTCAATTACATCACTAGCCCTGGTGTCATTCTGGGACTCAGTGCCAACACTTCTCTTTGCAAAAGAGAATCCCTGGCAGTCGGGCTAGAAATAAGTTCAAGGTCTGAAACAGAGTTCACTCTTTGAAACTGAAAACTGAAGAAAGAAATTCCGTGACTTGGCCAAAGACCCAGTGCACATCAATGTTTGATCTGTATGAGAACCAAAGCCTTCAGATTTTCCAAGACTTTAATTATATGGATCCATTTCTGCAAGAGGTGGCTCATAAGCCAAATTCCTGATTTAACATATAATTTTCTTTGAGAAAGATTTAAATACATTTGGCCAGATGCACGGATAAAAGCTCAATAGTCAGTTTATTAAGGTAAACCAGGGACATTTCAGAGGCATATAAATCTTTCAAGGTCAAGAGTGATCTCGGTTTGGAATACCGAAGTCGTTTAGGCTGTCTTGCTGTTGAATTAATTGTGAATCCCAAGCTTGCATTTTGTGGCTCTTATTCAGGAGGCACAGTGTGTTGTAGAGTCCAGCTCTCGGGCAGGCTCAGCTGCAGCAGGGCCTGGAGCAGTGCTCTCTTGGAAGACCTTGGCCCAGCTTTCCCCACAGCGGCTGTGGCTCACCTTCTCTTTGCCACGGTGTCAGTTTTCATTACCTTGACATTTCTCATGCTTTGATGTGTGATATGAAATGGTAGCCTTTGGCAATAGATGGGGAAATGAGGCTTCACGGGGACATGGAACACTTGCCAAAGGAAAAGTGTGGAGAATGGATGTGACAAGGTTATTCAGTTTGCTTTCTTAAGGAGTTCTGGCTCCGCCGTATGGGATACTGCTACCAGTTTCTATTTCAGCTTGTTTATTACAGAGGGAGCTGTGTATCCCTTTGTGAATTTGTTATGGACGCTTTTGTCATCATGTCTAGCATGGGCAAGCACTGCCTGGTAGGGAAAGCAAAATCACCAGTCACCTAGAAAAGATTCAGGAACAACATTCATTTCCATTTGAATTGCTCATACCTCAGAAATATAATGGTGACCTTTTGTTTCCATATTGCTATTGCTGCCTCTCTTTTCACAGGTTTTATTTTGCTATTGTTTAGTGAGAGTCTTTATACCATAATTGAATTTAAAACTCCCTTAGCCTTTCTTTTGTTTACAGTAAAATAACAGCACAACGGAAATAAAGATATTCAGAAAACACTGCTTTTTTTTTCTTTTTCTTCTCTTAAGATACTGTAATAAGAACCTGGGACTGGTACTCAGAGAGTTGAGCCAGAAATTCAACACAAACTTCCAAAAGGGCGTGTGAATCCAGGCATGATCTGCGGTAAGACTGCTATCTAATGGGATCCTGTCGGCTGGCTGGGTTTTAGTGGTAGGCTGTTTTAGGCAGGTGGACATTGACAGCACAATTGCAAATGATGGATCTGTTTGGTATCAGGATTCTGTTCTGCCAGTGACTGGAAGAACAGTGTGGGTGTGTGGGTGTTTGCCTGAAGTCTGGCTTCTGTTCCTGTGTTAGTGTTCTATCACTGCATAACGAATTACCACAGACTTTGGGATTTAAAGCCACATGCATTTATTATCTCTTAGTTTCCACAGGTCAGGAATTTGGGGCAAGAGTTAGCTGGGTCTTTTGCTCAGGGTTTCATCATGCTGAAATCAAGGTATTGTCCAGAGCTGATGTTTCATCTGAGTTTTTTGCTTTTTTTTAAGATTTATTTATTTATTTAATTTATTTTTTGGCTGTACTGGGTCTTTGTTGCTGCACGAGGGCTTTCTCTAGTTGTGGCAAGCAGGGCCTACTTTTTGTTGCAGTGCCCTGGCTTTTCATTGTGGTGGCTTCTTGTTGCAGAGCACAGTTTCGTAGTTAGCTCGAGTGGGCTCAATAGTTGTGGCTCATGGGCTCTAGAGCGCTGGCTTAGAGTTGTGGCACTCAGGTTTAATTGTTCCATAGCACGTGGGATCTTTCCTACCCAGGGATTAAACCAGTGTCCCTTGCATTGCAAGGTGAATTCTTAACCACTGTGGACCACCAGGGAAGCCCTCATCTGAGGTTTTCAAGCTCATATGTTTGTTGGCAAAATTTCATTTCTTCAGGTTGTAGGACTGAGACCCTCAGTTCCCAGAGGTCACCCCTCTTCACAAGCAGTTCACACTGTGGCAGTTTCACTTCTTTCTCCAGGCCAGCAAGCATCAGTCTTTCTGATGCTTTTTTTTCTTTTAAAGGCCTCACCTAAATAGGTCAGGCCCATTCAGAGTAACTTCCTTGATTAACTCAGATCCTACTGATTAAGGCCTTAATTATATCTGCAAAGTCTCTTCACCTTTGCCACATTCTACTGGCGAGAAGCAAATTACAGGTTCTAACTAGCAACCAAGATTATAAACCACAGAAAGAAGATTCCGGATCACTGTCACCCTTCGAGTTGCCAAGTCCACCAGCCTCAGTTTTCACCTTCTCAGTTCTTACCCTCTCTGTGGCACGAAGCACTGCTAGACACTTTTTTGATCCTTCTTAGGATTTTCCAAGGTCACTCTCTCCCAATTTTCCTACCAGAGAGACAAAGTAGGATCAAAGACAGCATATAATGTTTGCAGTCAAGCAGAACCAAGTCTCAGTCCTAGCTCTGTCTCTTATCAGAACTAATCCACAAGTAGCTTGTGTCTCCTGCTTCCATGATGTGGCCTGAAACTGAAATGCAAAGAAACTCTTCCTCCTCTACTTCCCCTTTTCAATCTCCATTCAGAAGCTTCCAGTCAGCAGCTCGTTGGAAAAGACCCTGACGTTGGTAAAGACTGAGAGCCAGAGGAGAAGGGGTCAACAGAGGATGAGATGGTTGAATGGCATCACTGACTCAATGGACTTAAGTTTGAGTAAACTCAGGCAGATAGTGATGGACAGGGAAGCCTGGTATGCTGCAGTTCATGGGGTCGAAAAGAGTCACAAAGAGTCAGAAGCTACTGAACAATAACAACAGTAGCTTTCATTAACAGACCCTAACAGGAGCCAGTAGTTTATAGCAAAGAAATTTGAGAAATATAGATTGTAGACTCCAGCCTCAGCATCCCAGTGCAGCATGGGTGGTCCCATCCCAGGGTGGTCTCAAAGCTGAGTTCATAGATAAATAATGGGCAGAGTTACCTATCCAAGGTAAATAGCCATTGTAAACAACAGGAACACACTTGAGCAGATATACCCAAGTCCCTTGTTAACTCTAATCCATAATAAATATCCCCTTTGGGTACAACTCAGCTTCTTGTCTCAGTGAATGGTATTTTTCCCTGAAGCATCTCTCTCTGCTTCTCAGACCTGTTTGGCTGGTTAAGTGGCTTTCCATCTGCCAGGAAACAGACTGGGGTTTCCTGGACTCCCCATTAGAGAGTTTAATCCCTTGAACTTTTTCAGAATCATTTCAATCCTTAATGAACTCTGCTTCTGAAAGTTCTACCTTCCACGACTCCACAGTGCTGTTGCTTTCTCTCCAACTTCTGCTTGTCTGAATAACAGCAGGCTTCACAGTAGGGATTTCCATAGAAGCAAAATCAGTTCTGACACTACTGCCATAGGTGAAACTGTTCATGATACTGCTCCCTCCACGCAGAGCCAAATAATAGTCTGTCCCACTTCAAACCTTCATCTGACAAGACTGGAAAAGACCAGTCTCCTAAGGGTTAATCTACTCAGACATTAATCTGCTCCTTTTCACTGTGCCTTTTATTGCTCTGGGTTATTGTAAAGGTGCAGAGATTAATTAGCAGATTTAAAACCTTGAAAGCTTCATTACATAATTTTAGTCATCAGCAAACCTTGGGAAAACTTAAAAAATGAAGGCACTAAATCATTTTAATTGGAAATTTAACTGAGTATCTTTATAGAATATTTTATTGCATGTCTTCTGAATAGACAGCTGCCTTAATATGTCCTCAGATACTGGAGTTCAGAGCTGGAAATCTCCTTGGGAGAGCTTGTTTTTGTCTTGGTTTTAGAAAGTGGGATTTGCCTCTAGCAACTGCATTGCTAACTACAGGCAAGCCCTGCTTTAAGAAATTCTATCATATGAAAGGTAGAATGTGCAAATTAACCATTGTGTTATAACAAGAATCTCCTTTTTAATAAACTGATGAGATTCTGAAATAGTGTACATCTTTCTGTTTCCATAGACTAATCTAATTTGTAAGAATTTGTTTTTCTCTCAGTTATTCTAAGGACATGCTTACTGGACCCTGATAAATTCTGCCACACCTGGGTAATACCATCCTCACAGGACTGTGGATTATGAGCAGAAAAACAAATTCTGTTCTCCCGGAGATTGAATTTTCTCATCACTACGTGGGCACACTGACCTCGGTCAGTATTAGGATGACCTTCTCCCCCTGCCCACCACCTCATCTTGCTCTGCACTTTATCAAGAGTTCAGTAGGGAAAGGATAACCTCTGAGCTTCTACTACTTGCTCAAAAGGAGATAATGCAAGTTCCTTGACAAGAAAGAAGTGAAAACAGAAAGAGAAGTAAAAGACTTTATAAGAAAAAATTTAAAAAGTAAATACCTATCCAAAAAAGTAACACAGACTCAAGGATTTTGCGTTTCCTTTGATGTTCACACTTTCCCAAAAGTGCATTGAATTGAAACAACCAAATATTTCTGAATCCCTTGAGGAGAGACAGGCCTCTGGGAGGTGAGTTTGGCCACTGAGAGCTAGCCTGAGTCACCTCCTCCCTCCTCCAATGGCCCTCAACCTGGATTCATGATGTTTCATTCAAATTCCTAACAATTAGAGGGGAGGGACTCTTCAAGTCTCTACAGTGTCCTGTTCCTATTGTTCTGAACTGCTCTGTCTGCAAACCTTTGTGTTTTCCTGCTGTCTGTCCCTGAGGTTGCTTGTTTGGACTCTGTGAAGAGGCCATGGGAGCAAGGGCACACACAACAGGACAAAAGCCCACGTGCTATCTTTAGCCATGTCTCTGCCGCTCCCCATTTCTTAGCAGTTCTGGGCTTGGTTTTCTTTCCATTTCAGTCTTTGAGTCTGTGTGTGGGCGCATGTGCTTTTGAGCTTCTGTTTCTCTCTATTAATACATGGTTTAATCATATGGGATGATTCACTTTACAGTTGTTTTTTTTTTTTTTTTAATAATACACACTCAGAGTCAAATATAGACCTGGGAGCTGCACATTGTTTGTTTTATTTCATGTATGAACTGTTTTATTCCTAAGAAAATCATTTGAATTATATCCTTTGAGGAAAAGTCACATTATATTTTTAAAAAGACCTATGATTGTAATAATACTGATAGGAATTTCAGAGTTTGGAGAGTTCCCTCTCTGTACAAGATTTTCTATCATGTCCTTGACATTAATTATTTTCAGTGTCAATCATCCAAAAATATTTCTTATTCCTTTTGAAAGTTTGAAAGACACATAAAATTATTTAAGACACAAATGCTCAGTGAAAACCATTAACCACTATGAATTCCTATATTATTAGCCATGCTTGCTTAGTCCCTCTCCCAATATCACTCCCAACCCTTTTCTCCTTGGGATTGTACTTGGATCTGGGAGTGAGTTTGGGTTTGCATATGATTTAGGGATTTGTCATTAACCTGCACCAGTATCCACTGATGTGTCCCTATTCCCATTTGGTGTTCAGATGTGTTTTCAATGACACCGGCCATTGCTATCTTCCCTGGCATTTCAATACTAAGGCAGCTTACATTTTACCTCTCTCTTTGTCACCTACAGACACAGCAAGTAACTTGCTGTCCATTATATCTTGGGGGTAAATGGGATGTTCACTTTGAGGCTGGCCACGCAATACAAACATTTCTTCTATCCATTCTCTTAGAACAACATCTAGGCATGTCTGCTGGCCAGGCATGTCTGCTGGCCACGCAATACAAACATTTCTTCTATCCATTCTCTTAGAACAACATCTAGGTCTTATTTCAACCATCACCCTTCAATATCTTTGCCTTCAAATTTGACTTATCTTTTAGAAATTACTGTTTTTATTTAAAGGAAGCCATGTTATTGACTGTGTGGATCATAACAAGCTGTAAAGTTCTTAAAGAGATGGGAATATCAGAACATCTGACCTGCCTCCTGAGAAATCTGTATGCAGGTCAAGAAGCAACAGTTAGAATTGGACATGGAACAACAGACTGGTTCCAAATCAGTAAAGAAGTATGTCAAGGCTGTATATTGTCACCCTGCTTATTTAACTTATATGCAGAGTACATCATGAGAAATGCCCGGCTGGGTGAAGCACAAGCTGGAATCAAGATTGCCAGGAGAAATATCAATAACCTCAGACATGCAGATGACACCACACTTATGGCAGAAAGTGAAGAAGAAATAAAGACGCTCTTGATGAAAGTGAATGAAGAGAGGGGAAAAGCTGGCTTAAAAATTAAAACTCATTCAGAAAACGAAGATCATGGCATCTGGTCCCATCACTTCATGGCAAATAGATGGGGAAAAAATGGAAACAGTGACAGACTTTATATTTTTGGGCTCCAAAATCACTGCAGATGGTGACTACAGCCATGAAATTAAAAGATGCTTGCTCCTTGGAAGAAAAGCTATGACCGACCTAGACAGCATGTTAAAAAGTAGAGACATTACTTTGCCAGCAAAAGTCCATCTACTCAAAGCTATGCTTTTTCCAGTAGTCATGTATGGATGTAAGAGTTGGACTATAAAGAAAGCTGAGCGCTGAAGAATTGATGCTTTTGAACTGTGGTGTTGGAGAAGACTCTTGAGAGTCCCTTGGACTGCAAGGACATCCAATGAGTCCATCTTAAAGGAAATCGGTCCTGAATATTCATTGGAAGGACTTATGCTAAAGCTGAAACTCCAATACTTTGGCCACTTGAAGCAAAGAATTGACTCCTTGGAAAAGACCCTGATGCTGGAGAAGACTGAGGGCGGGAGCAGAAGGAGATGACAGAGGATGAGATGGTTGGATGGCATCACTGACTCAGTGGACATGAGTTTGAGCAAGCTCCGGCAGTTGGTGATGGACAGGGAAACCTGGCATGCTGTAGTCCACGGGATCGCAAAAAGTAAGATATGACTGAGTGACTGAACTGATGACTTCTCATATCTCCTTAGGATTAAGTGATTTCCCCCAAATTTTACTTAATTGTAAAAAACTCAAACATATGGATAGTTGAAAGTGTTATACAGAAAATACACATATACCTACCACATAGATCCCATAATTGGTAATATTTCCCTATATAAGTTTTATTCCTTGTCTATCAATATATTTATTCATCGACCCATCTATCAGCTAGTCTTTTTCTAAATGCACTTAACATGGATTATAGACATCACTACCCTATGGTAGCCAGTCTCTGAGATGATTCTTACATCTTGATATTTTCACCCTTGTGTAGTCCTGCCTATCAGAGTTACTGTATGTGATTGGTAGACTAGAATATATCAAAGGTAGTGGTATATGACTTCTAAGTTCAGTTCAACTACTCAGTCATGTCTGACTCTTTGTGACCCATGGATTGCATCACGCCAGGCTTTCCTATCCATCACCAACTCCTGGAGCTTGCTCATACCCATGTCCATTGAGTCAGTAATGCCATCCCACCATCTCATCCTCTGTTGTCCCCTTCTCCTCCCACTTTCAGTCTTTCTCAACATCAGGGTCTTTTCCAGTGAATCAGTTCTTTGCATCAGGTGGCCAAAATATTCGAGTTTCAGCTTCAGCATCAGTCCTTCCAATGAATATTTAGGACTGATTTCCTGTAGGGTGGACTGATTGGATGTCCTTGCAGTCCAAGAGACTCTGAAGAGTCTTCTGCAACACCACAGTTCAAAAGCATCAATTCTTCAGTGCTCAGCTTTCTTTATAGTCCAACTCTTACATCCATTCATGACTACTGGAAAAACCATAACTTTGACTAGACGGACCTTTATTGGGAAAGAGATGTCTCTGCTTTTTAATAAACTATCTAAGTTGGTCATAACTTTTCTTCTAAGGAGCAAGCATCTTTTAATTTCATGGCTATAGTCACCATCTGTAGTGATTTTGGAGCCCAAGAAAATAAAGTCTCTCACTGTTTCCATTGTTTTCCCATCTATTTGCCATGAAGTTATGGGAACAGAGTCTATGATCTTTGCTTTTTGTATGTTGAGTTTTAAGTCAGCTTTTCCCCTCTTCTCTTTCATTTTCATCAAGAGGCTCTTTAGTGCCTCCTCACTTTCTGCCATAAGGGTGGTATCATTTGCATATCTGAGGTTATTGATATTTCTGTTGGCAATCTTGATTCCAGCTTGTGCTTCATCCAGCCCGGCATTTCACATGATGTACTATGCATATAAATTAAATAAGCAGGGTGAAAATATACAGCCTTGACGTACTCCTTTCCCACTGTGGAACCCGTCTGTTGTTTCATGGTTTCATGTCCAGTTCTAAGTGTTGTTTCTTGACCTGCATACAGATTTCTCAGGAGGCAGGTAAGGTGGTCTGATGTGTCTGTCTTTTGAAGAATTTTCCATAGTTTGTTGTGATCTACACAGTGAAAGGCTTTGGCACAATCAATAAAGCTGAAGTAGATTATTTTCTGGAATTCTCTTGCTTTTTCTATGGTCTGACAGATGTTGGCAATTTGATCTCTGGTTCCTCTGCTTTTTTTATCTGCTTTCTTCCATCTTGAACATCTGGAAACTCACAGTTCATGTACTGTTGAAGCCTGGCTTGGAGAATTTTGAACATTACTTTGCTAGCGTGTGAGGTGAGTGCACTTGTACAGTGGTTTGAACATTCTGTGTCATTGCCTTTCTTTGGGATTGGAATGAAAACTGACCTTTTCCAGTCCTGTGACCACTGCTGAGTTTTCCAAATTTTCTGGCATATTGATTGTAGCACTTTCACAGCATCATCTTTTAGGATTTGAAATACCTCAACTGGAATTCCATCACCTCCACTAGCTTTATTCAAAGTGATGCTTCTTAAGGTCCACTTGCCTTGTCATTCCAGAATGTCTGGCTCTAGGTGGTGATCACACCATCATGTTTATCTGGGTCATGAAGATCTTTTTTGTACAGTTCTTCTGTGTATTCTTGCCACCTCATCTTCATATCTTCTGCTTCTTTTAGGTCCATACCATTTCTGTCTTTTATTGTGCCCATCTTTGCATGAAATTTTCCCTTGGTATCTCTAATTTTCTTGAAGACATTTCTAGTCTTCCCCATTCTATTGTTTTCCTCTATTTCTTTTCATTGATCACTGAGGAAGACTTTCTAATCTCTTTGTGCTATTCTTTGGAATTCTGCATTCAAATGGGTATATCTTTCCTTTTCTCCTTTCCCTTTAGCTTCTCTTCTTTTCTCAGCTATTTGTAAGGCCTCCTCAGACAACCATTTTGCCTTTTTCATTTCTTTTTTTTGGGCATGGTCTTGATCACTGCCTCCTGTACAGTGTCACGAACCTCTGTCCACAGTTCTTCAGGCACTCTGTCTATCAGATCTAATCCCTTGAATCTGTCTGCAGAACAGTTATACCAAAGAAATTCTCACACTGTTAAGGGCATTCTAGAACCCACAACAGATCTCCCAATCTGTGGATTTGGCAAGGGGACTGAGAATTCCCAGAGAATTTGACTTTGGAGGCCAGTGGGATTTGATTACAGAACTTACACTGCACTAGGGAAACAGACTCTTACATGTGCCAGGACCCAGGAGAAAGAAGCAATGACCCCACAAGAGACTGACCCAGACTTGCTGTTTGAGTGTTCAGGAGTTTCAGGCAGAGGCATGGGTCTGCAGTGGTCAGGGTCAGGGGCACTGAGTGTGGCAGAATGTGCATGGACCTTTTGAAGGAGGCTTCCATTATCTTCACTACCTCCACCATAGTTTGGTCTCAGATTAAACAACAGCAAGGGAACACAGCCCTGTCCATCAACAGAAAATTGGGTTAAAGATTTACTGAGCATGCCCCTGCCCATCAGAACAAGATCCAGTCTGTCTTGCCCATCAGAAAACTTCCATAAGCCTCTTATCCTTATCCCTCAGAGGGAAAACCAGAATGAAAATCATAATCACAGAAAGCTAATCCAAGTGATCACATTGGACCACAGTCTTGTTTAACTCAGTGAAACTATCAGCCACCCAGGTAGGGCCACCCAAGATGGATGGGTCCTGGGGGAGAATTCTGACAAAACATGGTTCACTGGAGAAGGGAATGGAAAACCACTTAAATATTCTTGACTTGAGAACTCCATGAACAGTATGAAAGGGCAAAAAGATATGACTTCTAAGGCTAGATCACTTGTCTGCAGAACAGTTATACCAAAGAAATTCTCACACTGTTAAGGGCATTCTAGAACCCACAACAGATCTCCCAACCTGTGGATTTGGCAAGGGGACTGAGAATTCCCAGAGAATTTGACTTTGGAGGCCAGTGGGATTTGATTACAGAACTTACACTGCACTAGGGAAACAGACTCTTACATGCACCAGGACCCAGGAGAAAGAAGCAATGACCCCACAAGAGACTGACCCAGACTTGCTGTTTGAGTGTTCAGGAGTTTCAGGCAGAGGCATGGGTCTGCAGTGGTCAGGGTCAGGGGCACTGAGTGTGGCAGAATGTGCATGGACCTTTTGAAGGAGGCTTCCATTATCTTCACTACCTCCACCATAGTTTGGTCTCAGATTAAACAACAGCAAGGGAACACAGCCCTGTCCATCAACAGAAAATTGGGTTAAAGATTTACTGAGCATGCCCCTGCCCATCAGAACAAGATCCAGTCTGTCTTGCCCATCAGAAAACTTCCATAAGCCTCTTATCCTTATCCCTCAGAGGGAAAACCAGAATGAAAATCATAATCACAGAAAGCTAATCCAAGTGATCACATTGGACCACAGTCTTGTTTAACTCAGTGAAACTATCAGCCACCCAGGTAGGGCCACCCAAGATGGATGGGTCCTGGGGGAGAATTCTGACAAAACATGGTTCACTGGAGAAGGGAATGGAAAACCACTTAAATATTCTTGACTTGAGAACTCCATGAACAGTATGAAAGGGCAAAAAGATATGACTTCTAAGGCTAGATCACAAAAGGCACCAATCTTCCTCTTTACAATTTTTCTTGGGCTGTTCACTCTAGGTGAAGTCAGCTATCTTATCATGAGAAGCCCTATAGAGCAACTGGCATGATGAGCAGCTGAGCCTCCTGCCAATAGCCATGAGTGTTAGCTCATAGTAGAAGTCCCCAATATCTATCAAACTTTCAGGTGACTACAGCTTCTTATATTATCTTGATTGTAGCTTCCTGAGAGATCCTGAGTCAGAACAACCTAACTAATCAGCTCTCAAATTATTCATCCATAAAAAAAAAAAAAAAACAACTATAATAAAATATTTGTTGTTTTAAGGCACTACATTTTGGGATAATATTTTAGAGGAATAGATTGCTAATATAGTACTTTACCCTTAAACACTTCAACATGAATAGAACTAATTAGAAAAGTAAACAGGATTTGACATTTGTTTCCTTTTTGTGAAGTTAACCATACATTTAATGAAATGAGAAAATCTTAAGTAAACCATTCATTGAGTTTTGACTAATACATGCAACCCAAATTCCTATCTATCACTATCCTAAAAAATTTCCTCTTAACACTTTTTGTCAGCTTTTGATCCATCCCAGTGTGCCCAGTCACTTCAGTCATGTCTGACTCTTTGCAACCCTATGGACTGTAGCCCACCAGGCTCCTCAGTCCATGCGATTCTCCAGGCAAGAATATTGGAGTGGGTTGCCATCGCCTTCTCCAGGACATCTTCCCAACCCATGGTTCAAACCTGTATCTCCCACATCTCCTGCATTGCAGGCAGATTCTTTACCAACTGAGTCACTGTCCCATCCCAGAAACAAATTTTATCCCAATTTTTTAAATCACCAGTTAGTTTTGTCTGTTAGAAAAATTAATACAAATTGAACCATACCGTATGTACTATTTTTGTAAGTTTTCTTTCATTCAGTGCAGTTTGTGACATTCATCCACCAATTATGTTCATTATCAGTTTATTCCTTTCTGTTGCTGAGTAGTTTCCCACACTTTGATGTGATTAGTCTATTAATATTAACCTATTCATAGATGTTTGGGTTGCTTCCAGTTTTTTGGCATTATGTTCAAAACTGCACAATCTAGTGCCAGTCTTTCTGCAGAAACATGTTCTCATTTCTCTGGATTAAAGATGTAGGAGTGGAAGAGCTGAGTCACAAGGTACCTATATGTTTAAAATGACAAGACAGTACCAGACCTTTGTCAAAGTGGCTATACCATTTTCCACTCCGTTAATAATGGATGAGAGTTCTAATGGTGTCACATTCTAGTATTGCCAGTCTTTGTAATTTCAGTAGGTAATGTATCTCACTGCAGTGTTTTTCTTCTCTTTCTTGTATGAAACTTATTCAGAAGTGATATTTTCTTTTTCTTTTTTTTTTTAGATAATGTTTCATTCCTCTGATTCACATTTTTTAAATTATTCACTTGTAGGTTTATTGTCTCTTTTTATTTTTAGACTTCTCATATGGTCATCTTGAATGCAGAAATAATATTTTCAGTTCTTACTTTTGCTCATTTTTAGCATGGGAGCCTTTTTTCACAAGGTTTCAAACAAAATACCAGAAAGTGACTGTTTTTAAAACAAGCCCCTCTATATTACCTCCTTTTCCTTGGACAGAAAGTCAAATTGCCACATTATACAGGTAAACACCAGGTATCTCCAAGCTTATGTGTGGATTTGTGTAGAATCCCCTTTAGAGGTCTAGCCTGGAGGTCAGTGGGCACAGCCTTTAGCTCAAGTTCCACTGTTTTGAAGAAACACATTTGGCATGCTCATGACTGATGTAAGAATACTTTCTTTGCCTATTCTCTTTCCCTCACTTTTATTAAGATGAGCTTTGGAAATCTCCAGAGTTCAGTATGTACATCCACCACAATACTTCGTGTCTCTCTTCTTTCCTCCATTGACATTACTCAGATGACAATTTTCTGTATTATCTTTTTCCCTTCCTTCTGAATGTATTCTGTGAGGATTTGCTCTTCCTTCTATCTTATATTTGATGTATATTCATATTTGTCCAAGCTTTTGATATTGCCTTTTTTTTTTAATCTCTAGGTTATGTGGATCTTGGTGGAGAGGGCTATGTCTTATCCCTATTATTACAACGTAGATTTCCTAATACATGGAAGACCAAAAATATGCTATATTTGGTTGTACTGAAATGAATTGCATTATCTAAATTTTATGGATGATGCAATATCTTTTGAAAGTCATGTGTAGCTGATTCTTCACCCATTACCTTTCCTGGACTCACTGGCATTCCCAGTTGTTACAAGTGTATGTCTACAGTGATGCCACACCCTCCAAAGCTCAACTATGTGTCTCCTGTAGTGGACTGTCCAGTGTCCATTACTGCAAGCTGTAGTATATGATATATTATCAAAAACTCTGAACTTGGTTGCTGTATAGAAGCTGAGGTTCATAGAAATGAGGGCAGAGCTTGGGGATGGGATGTATGTGAGATTGGGGATGAGAGTGCAAGTGCAGGGCAAGCTTGGATGTGACAGCAGGGAAAAAATAGGAGCAATATTCTATAGGGACAAATCTGATTTCATTAGCTCCTTTCTGGCAACAGTTGATATTTTTCTGCAGCTATCAATCATGATGGTTTGTTTGTTTAAGCTGGAGGAAGTTTAAATAAAATTCTGATGGGGCTATACTACCTATAACTTCTGGACTTGGAGCTATAGGTAGTATACTGAACCTTTGTATGAATAGAAAAAGGTATGACCTCTGATAAGATGCTCCCCTGGGTCCTGATGATTTGGTCATCAGGCACTCCTTTGCATGATAAGAAAAAAAAAATTCTTCTTCTGGGCAAACTTAGCCTGTTCCAAAGCCTAGGCTGAACTTTAGACTTCATTTTTCTCCATGCCTGAGTACTTTTTTCCAGTGAACAGCCTATGCAACTCTCTGTGGAGGACTTGGCAAATTTCTGTTCAAACCAGATGCAGTTATATCTCTGGAGGTGGCATCAGCTAAAAAACTGCAGCTAAAAAAAAAAAAAAAAAAAAAAACCCTCAAATGTTGCTGAAGGAATTGAGGATTAAAAGCTCTGACATAGACATCGGGCAAAGGAAACTTCAGTACCTCATTCATTTTCCATTTATTCACTTACCAGACATTTATTGAGTAATCTATGTACTTTTGAGAAACACTTGAAGTTGATACACTTTTCTGCAGTGGTGAAACTTCTTTTGAAGGTTTATGTACAGATGGCCATCTCTACTCATTTCATAGACAGATGGTGCTGCACCTTCTTTCAGAAATAAAGTAACTTCTTATACACTGAGCCGTGCAGTATTGTTTTGCAGTGAACACTACCCAAAGCCTGTCTCTGTAGGGCATTTCCTTTCAAGGTCACCCTGAAGCAGTAGCTATAAAGAAACTGACATAATGAAGAACATAGGTCTAAAGAAAAGCATTCTATCCCTTGCCTCTGTCCAGCTTTAAGAAGTTAGTACTGAAATTGCCTATCAGCAAAAGGATTAAGCTTCACAGTGACAGACTTACAGAGAGGGAGAGGAAGAGGAATTCTTTCAGCCTCAGAGTTTCTTGGAGAATTTCTGCCATTCTAAAATGGGTACCAGTATTCTGGGGAGTGGATACTTTAATTTATTCTCTTACAGAAAAGATCCCCCATTACCACTTCAGTAAAGTACCTGTATTATAGTGACAATAAATAATAGATTGAAGAGTCACAAGGGTTGAATCATTTTTTTTTTAATTTTTATTTATTTTTTTTTTACTTTATTTTACTTTACAATACCGTATTGGTTTTGCCATACATTGTCATGAATCCACCATGGGTGTATATTAGCTCCCAATCCCGAATCCCCCTCCCACCTCCCACCCCACATCATCTCTCTGGCTCATCCCTGTGCACCAGCTCCAAGCAGAGATTACAACAGACAACACAGAAATACAAAGGATCATAAGAGACTACTATCAGCAATTATATGCCAATAAATTGGGCTGAATCATTTTATGGTGATTAAAGTAATATCATTTCAAAAATATCAACTAAACTTCTAAAATCTGGAGAGAGAGAAATTATAATACATTTTCTTATTAAATTGGCATATTAAACAATATATGCATTTTTAAATTCTCTATTTAGACTATATCATGAATGGTCCAGCTCCTAAGTAGACTTTGAGAACATAATTTTAACTTTTTAAATGGTGAAACATTGTTAAAGTTTTTAATATACGTATTGCCAAATTCAGTTCAGTTCAGTTCAATCGCTCAGTCATGTCCGACTCTGCGACCCCATGAATCGCAGCACGCCAGGCCTCCCTGTTCATCACCATCTCCCGGAGTTCACTCAGACTCACGTCCATCGAGTCCGTGATGCCATCCAGCCATCTCATCCTCACTCGTCCCCTTCTCCTCCTGCCCCCAATCCCTCCCAGCATCAGAGTCTTTTCCAATGAGTCAACTCTTCGCATGAGGTGGCCAAAGTACTGGAGTTTCAGCTTTAGCATCATTCCTTCCAAAGTGAGCATTCTTTTGCATTGCCTTTCTTTGGAATTGGAATGAAAACTGACCTTTTCCAGTCCTGTGGCCACTGCTGAGTTTTCCAAATTTGCTGGCAGATTGAGTGCAGCACTTTCACAGCATCATCTTTCAGGATTTGAAACAGCTCAACTGGAATTCCATCACCTCCACTAGCTTTGTTCGTAGTGATGCTTTCTAAGGCCCACTTGACTTCACATTCCAAGATGTCTGGCTCTAGATTAGTGATCACATCATCATGATTATCTGGGTCGTGAAGATCTTTTTTGTACAGTTCTTCTGTGTATTCTTGCCACCTCTTCTTAATATCTTCTGCTTCTGTTAGGTCATGTCCAATTCTTTGTGACCGTATAGACTGTAGTCTGCCAAGCTCCTCTGTCCATGGCTTTCTCCAGGCAAGAACACTGAAGTAGGTTGCCATGTCCTCCTCCAGGGGATCTTCCTGACCCAGGGACCTGGACCTGTGTCTCTTACATCTCCTGCATTGGCAGGTGGGTGCACTATAGTTCTAAAGCCTACCATCAAGGACCAAAACCTGCATGGCAGCCCAATTCCTAGAAATCCCTGCCCCTTCCCCCAAACAGTTGAAATAATCCTACCACTCATTAGCCTGTGAAATTACCCAGCCCATAAAAGCGGACCACACCACAATTTGAGGCTCTGCTCACCTTTCAAGATGACCCATGCTTTTCTTGTTGGACTGTAAAGAAGGCTGAGCACCAAAGAATTGATACTTTTGAACTGTGGTGTTAGAGAAGACTCTCGAGAGTCACTTGGACTGCAAGCAGATCAAAGCAGTCAATCCTAGTGGAAATCAGTCCTAAATATTCATTTGAAGGACTGATTTTGAAGCTGAAACTCCAATACTGAGCTACATGATGCAAAAACCTGACTCATTGGAAAAGATCCTGATCCTTGGAAAAATTGAAAGCAGGAGGAGAAGGGGGTGACAGGGGATGAGATGGTTGGATGGCTTCACCTACTCAAAGGACATTTGTTTGAGCAAGCTCCAGGAGTTGGTTTTGGACAGGGAATCCTGGTGTGCTGCAGTCCGTGGGGTTGCAAAGAGTTGGACATGACTGAGCGACTGAAATGAACTGATGCTCTGTCTGTAGACTGTTTCTGTTTAATTAAATCTACTTCTTACCTATCACTTTATCTCTCACTGAATTCTTTCTGCAAGGCAACATCAAGAACCTGAGCTTCATTAGGTCCTGAAACCAGGCATGTGATCTCAGTTGGAAGACTATGCGTTTTGGCCAGGTTCAAGTCCCAGTCATGTGGGTTAGAATCCCAAGCTGGGTTTTGGCTGGGTTTGAATCCTAGCACATGGGTTCAGGTCCCAATCTGGGATGAATGGTTTCAACCCCTAAGGAGTTCTTGTTTGCTTGCTTTGAATCAATGAATTGAAGTAAAAGTCACTCAATTGTGTCCAACTCTTTGTGACCCCACGGACTATACAGTCCATTGACTTCTCTAGGCCAGAATACTGGAGTGGATAGCCTATCCCTTCTCCAGAGGACCTTCTTGACCCAGGAATTGAACCAGGGTCTCCTACATTGCCTGTGGATTCTTTACCAACTGAGCTCTCAAGGAAGACTTGAGCTATCAGGGAAGCCATATTTGAATGTACTCTTGCCTGGAAAATCCCATGGACGGAGGAGCCTGGTGGGCTGCTGTCTATGGGGTCGCACAGAGTCGAACACGACTGACGCGACTTAGCCGCAGCAGCAGCAGCAGCAGCCTTATTAAAATCTATTCTCAGATCTGAATCTGAAAAGTAGATTCAGTTTTACAATTGAAATTACTAGGGTTTTGAGGTAGAAAATGATGTCATATATGAATAATACACATATCTTTTCTTCTAATAAAGCATATTTTAGATTATACCTTGGTAGCTTTATTGATTAGAGTATTCAGAACAAAATTAATAGCAAAAACAAATGTGTAATAAAGGATGAGGCTTTTCCTAAAGATAAGTCTGACTTATATCTGTTACTCCTGGGAGGTAACTTACACATTTTCAAAATTTTCTGAGTGATGAGTCTCTACTATTCATGATGAGCACCTTAGATACAACTGATGGCTTATGCTAATGTGGTGACTCATGGTTGGCCCCTTGATCCATTCAATAACTGCTTGATCTTTGGAGTATGGGGGGGAGTAAATATTGAGCTCAATAATATAGTCAGTCACTCATGCTTAGATAATGAGACTCTAATAAAATCTCTGGATACAAAGCTTAGATGAATTTAAGAGGTTGGCAATAATCCATGTATATTAGCACACATCAATAAAGATAAGGTAACATATCCCAAGTATAACAGAAGATTTCCATTTAGAACCCACCCAGATTTTGGTCTGTGAATATCTTCCTTTGGCTGATTTTAATTTTCTTACTTCTGTAATTAACCAAAACCATATGTTTAGTAGTTTTTGGTGAGTTCTGTAAATTTGTTTAGCAAATTATAGAAACTGAGGGTGGTTTTAGGTACCTGCTGAACTTGGGTTAGTCAAAAGTAAGGGGGATTATGTATGAGCTTTTTCCAAAATCTTTGGTATTGGACCCAAATTATTTGCAGTTGGTGTTAGAAGTCTTGGACAAATTTAGCAGTCCAAAGGACTATGCCTTAAACCTTGCAATTTGGCTAGCTCTCAATTAAAAGGGTTACTTTGTTTTATTATTGAGTGTATCAGGAATTTCTTTTATGTTTTGCTTTAATTCTAGTGGTTTGAGTTAAACATAGTTTTAATCATGTTCTGATACTATTCTTTTATTCCTAGTTTCTTTAAAAAATCAGGAGTGGATGTTAAATTTTATCAAATGCCTTTAAAATTTTTCTACTTATAGTCAAAGTTATGGTTTTTTCAGTACTCATGTACAGATGGGAGGGTTGGACTATAAAAGAAGGCTGAGTGCTAAACAAGTGATGCTTTTGAATTGTGGTGCTGGAGGACTCTTGTGAGTTCCTTGGACTGGAAGGGGATTAAACCAATCAGTCCTTAAGGAAATCAACCCTGAACATTCATTGGAAGGACTGATACTGAAGCTGAAGCTCCAGTAGTTTGGCCACCTGATACGAAGAGCTGACTTATTGGAAAAGACCCTGATGCTGGGAAAGATTGAAGGCAGGAGAAGGGGATGACAGAGAATGAGATGGTTGGATGGCATCACTGATTCAATGGACATGAGTTTAAGTAAACTCCAAGAGATAATGAAGGACAGGATACTAATAGTTAATTGCTGAAGACTTTCCAGGTATTATGCTAGGTACATTATACATATTATCACACTTAATCCTCACAACAGACAGACCTATGAGGCCGAAGATATTTTATCCCCATTTTGTCTGTGAGAAAAAAGAAGTACAGAATGATTAGGTAATTTTCTCACAATCAGAAAGTTATGAGGTGGAGCTAGCAATGGAAGTCCACCTTCTAAGATCTGAAATCACACTGACTGTGAATTATATCAACATATTTTTATGCTAAAATATTATTTAAAAATATGTTGCACATCATAATGTTAATTTTTCCATTACTATTATTCTAAATTTGACTTCGTGGTTTATTAAATAAAACTCCTTCATTGAGATATAGGCTTCGTATACAGTTTTTTTTTTTTTTTTTTTTTTTTT
>SJYT01002282.1:0-10166 GCA_006410635.1 Cephalophus harveyi | reverse complement strand
ATTTTTTTTTTTTTTTTTTTTTTTTTTTTTTGTGATTTGTAACAAGTTTATCACACTTACTTGAGTAAATGAACTGAAAAACTTAACTTCTTTTTGTGCTTTAGGTAAATTTAGTATATGTGTTGCTGAAGTGAGCACTGTGCTTTGGTTAAATTTACACATAATGGGAATTAGTTTGTCCATGACGATTTAAAAGCAAGTACTCATTAAATTATGTGTACCTTCAGTCCTTCCAAGAGTAGATTTCTTACACATTTTTTAAAATGATAACTTTTTCAATATAATTCTAGATAACTGGTTAATTCAAAATATTTACCTCTTTTGAGTCTATTTTAATACTTTTTCTATGTAAAATGCCATCTAAATTGCTATTACATTGTAGTATGCTTTGAAATCAGGAAGTATGAATGCTCCAACTTTTGTTTTTTAAGGTCATCTTGTCTATTTTGGCTCCTTTAAGAGTCCATGCAAGTTTGGGGAATTTTTTTTTCCATTTGTGCAAAAAATGCCACTAAGATTTTGATAGATATCACATTTAATCTGTAGATCACTTTGGACAGTAAGGATATTTAAACAATATTAGCTCTTCTTGTCCATATTTCTTTCCACTTGTTTGTGTCTTCTTTGATTTCTTTTAGCAATGTTTTATAATTTTCAGTGTGCAAGTCTTTCTCCTTCTTCAATAAATTTATTTCTAAGTGTTTTCATGCTATAATAAATGGTATTATTTCAATTCCCTTTTCAATTTAGTCATTTTAGTGTATAGTAGCAGAACTGATTTTTGTGCATTAATTTTGCTTCAGCAATTTTGCTTATCTGTGTTTGTGTGTATGTGTGTGTAATCTTTAGGGTTTTCTACTTGTATGATCATATCATCTATGAATAGAGATTATTTATTCAGTTTGGACACCTACTGACCTGGGGACTCATCTTCCAGTTTCATATCTTTTAATCTTTTCATACTGTCATGGGGTTCTCAAGGCAAGAATACTGAAGTGGTTTGCCATTCCCTTCTCCAGTGGCTGCTGCTGCTAAGTCGCTTCAGTCGTGTCCGACTCTGTGCGACCCCACAGATGGCAGCCCATTGGGGTCTGCCATCCCTGGGATTCTCCAGGCAAGAACACTGGAGTGGGTTGCCATTTCCTTCTCCAGTGCATGAAAGTGAAAAGTGAAAGGGAAGTCGCCCAGTCGTGTCCGACTCAGCGACCCCATGGACTGCAGCCTACCAGGCTCCTCCATCCATGGGAGTTTCCAGGCAAGAGTACTGGAGTGGGGTGCCATTGCCTTCTCCCCTTCTCCAGTGGAGCACGTTTTATCAGAACTCTCAACCATAACCCATCTGTCTTGGGTGACCCTGCATGGTATGGTTGATAGTTTCATTGAATTACACAAGGCTGTGATCCATGTGATCATTTTGATTAGCTTCCTGTGAGGCCATGGGATTGCAGTTCTTGCTTCTACTGTTGGCTCTCTGATGGATGAAGACAGGAGGCTTGTGCAAGCTTCCTGATGGGAGGGACTGGCTGTAGGGAAAACAAACAAAAAAAAGGTTTTGCTCTGGTTTTCAGGGCCATGCTCAGTAAATCTTTAATCCAGTTTTCTGCTAATAGGTAGTACTGTGCTCTCTCCCTATAGTTGGGCCTGAGGTGGCCCAGTGCTAGAGCCTGGAGTCTCTATGGTAGGTCTATAGGCCCTATGGTAGGGTCAGCTGATGAACTCCTACAAGAGGACTTATGCACACCGCACCTCTCAGGACTGATGCTGCCAGTACCCCTGACCCTGAGGCAGGCCTCTGTCCATCCATTCTTCTGCAGGAGTCCCCCAAACACAGGCATGTCTGGCTCAGTCTCTTGTGGGATTACTTTAAGGTTTTGTTTGTGGCTTCCAAGAGTCTCTGTTTCCCCAGTCTTATGGAAGTTCTGTAATAAAATCCCACTAACTTTCAAACCTGGGAATTTCCAGTCCCTTTTCCAAATGCCCAGATTGGAAGTCTGACTTGGAGTCTAGAACCTTCAGGATAGTGTGAGAACTTCTTTAGCATAATCGTTCTTTTGTTTGTGGATCACCTACCAGGTGGCTCTATGGTAGGGCTAAAGGTGACCTCCTCCAAGATGACTTATGGCAGCATAATGCCCCTCCTAAGACTGCTGCTGTCAGAGCCCCTGTACCCAGAGAAGGCTACTGCTGACCCACACTTCCACAGGAGACCCTCAGACACTCACAGGTAGGTCTTTTCATACAAAGATGGGCAAAATAAAGGACAGAAAAGATAAGGACCTAACAGAAGCAGAACAGACTAAGAAGAAGTGGCAAGAATACACAGAATAATTGTACAAAGAAGGTCTTAATGACCCAGATAACCACGATCATGTGATCACTCACCTAGAGCCAGACATCCTGGAATGCAAAGTCAAGTGGGTCTTAGGAAGCAACACTACGAACAAAGCTAGTGGAAGTGATGAAATTCCAGCTGAGCTATTTCAAATCCTAAAGTACTAAAGTGCTGTTAAAGTGTTAAAGTGCTGCACTCAGTATGCCAGCAAATTGGGAAACTCAGCAGTGACCACAGGATTGGAAAAGACAGTTTTCATTTCAATCCCAAAGAAGGGCAATGCCAAAGAATGTTCAAACTACCATACAACTTCACTCATTTGAAGGGCTAGCAAGGTAATGCTCAAAATCCTTCAAGCTAGGCTTTAACAATACTTGAACCAAAAAATTCCAGATGTACAAGCTGGACTTAGAAAAAGGTAGAGAAACCAGAGATGAAATTGCCAACATCCGTTGGATCATAGAAAAAGCAAGAGAATTCCAAAAAGAAAACGTCTACTTCTGTTTCATTGACTATGCTGAAGCCTTTGACTGTTTGAATCACAACAAACTGTGGAAAATTCTTAAAGAGATGGGAATACGAGACAACCTTACATGCCTCCTAAGAAACCTGTATGCAGGTCAAGAAGCAACAGTTAGAACTGGACATGGAACAATGGACTGGTTCAAAATTGGGAAATTAGTATGTCAAGGCTCTATAATGTCACCCTACTTATTAAACTTCTATGAAGAGTACATCATGCAAAATTCTGGTTGGATGACTCAGAAGCAGGAATCAAAATTGCCAAGAGAAATATCGACAACCTCAGATAGTAGATGATACCACCCTTAATGGCAGAAAGTGACCTAGTGGCAGAAAGTGAAGAGGAACTAAAGATCCTCTTGATAAAGGTGAAAGAAGAAAATGGTTTTAAAGTGGTTTAAAACTCGACATTGAAAAAACTAATATCATGGCATTCAGTCCCATCATTTCATGGCAAATAGGTGGGGAAACAATGGAAACAGTGACAGACTTCATTTTCTTGGGTGTCAAAATCAACTGTGGACGGTGACTGCAGCCATGATATTAAAAGATACTTGTTCCTTGGAAGAAAACCTATGACAAACCTAGACAATGTTTTAAAAAGCAGAGACTTCACTTTTCTCACAAAGGTTCATACAGTCAAAACTATGTTGTTGTTGTTTTTGTTTTTTTTTTCCAGTATTCATGCACGGATGTAAGAGTTAGACCATAAAGAATGCTGAGTGCCAAGGAATTAATGTTTTCAAACTGTGGTGCTGGAGAGGACTTTTGAGAGTCCCTTGGACAGCAAGAAGATCAAATCAGTCAACTCTAAATATTCACTGGAACAACCCTGAATATTTTCTGGAAGGACTGATGCTGAGGCTCCAATACCTTGGCCACCTGATGTGAAGAGCCGATTCACTGGAAAAGACCTTGATGCTGGGATAACCTGGGGGCAAGAGAAGAAGGGGATGACAGTGGATAGGATTGCTGGGTGGCATCACTCACTCAATGGACATGAGTTTGAGCAGACTCTTGGAGATGGTGAAGGATAGGGAAGTCTGGCATGCTGCAGTCCATGGAGTTGCAGAGTGGACATGACTTAGTGACTGAACAACAACATTCAGTTTGGGTGTCTTTATTTTTTCTTGTCTAATTTTTCTGATGTAGACCTCTACTATTATGTTGAATAAAAGTGATAAGTGAACATCTTTGTACCATTTTGCCTTCCCATCAGCAGTGAATTAGAGTTCTTGTTGTTCCATATCCTTGCCAGAATTTTGACTAGTCAGTGTTCTGGATTTTGGTTCTTTAACATATGTGTTCAGTTCAGTTACTCAGTCGTGTTCGACTCTTTGCGACCCCTTGAATCGCAGCACACCAGGCCTCCCTGTCCATCACCAACTCTTGGAGTTCACTCAAACTCATGCCCATTGGGTCGGTGATGCCATCCAGCCATCTCATCCTCTGTCGTCCTCTTTTCCTCCCGCCCCCAATCCCTCCCAGCATCAGAGTCTTTTCCAATGAATCAACTCTTCACATGAGGTGGCCAAAGTACTGGAGTTTCAGCTTCAGCATCATTCCTTCTGAATATAAAGTCTGACACTGTTTCCACTGTTTCCCCATCTATTTCCCATGAAGTGATGGGACCAGATGCCATGATCTTCGTTTTCTGAAAGTTGAGCTTTAAGCCAACTTTCTCACTCTCCTCTTTCACTTTCATCAAGAGGCTTTTTAGTTCCTCTTTACTTTCTGCCATAAGCGTGGTGTCATCTGCATATCTGAGGTTATTGATATTTATCCTGGCAACCTTGATTCCAGCTTGTGCTTCTTCCAGCCCAGCATTTCTCATGATGTACTACTCTGCATAGAAGTTAAATAAGCAGGGTGACAATATACAGCCTTGATGTACTCCTTTTCCTATTTGGAACCAGTCTGTTGTTCCATGTCCAGTTCTAACTGTTGCTTCCTGACCTACATATAGGTTTCTCAAAAGGCAGGTCAGGTGGTCTGGTGTTCCCATCTCTTTCAGAATGTAGTGGTACCTTATTGTTAATTTGACTTGTATTTTCCTAATATCATATAATATGGAGTATTTTTTCAAGTGTATATTTCACCTTTATATCTTATATCTTTAAAAGTTTTTTTGTGTTGAAGTATAGTTGCTGTACAATAGTATCTGTATATATATATATATAACATGCATAAAACATAATGATTTACAATTTTTAAAGGTTATACTCCACTTATAGTTATTATAAAACTTTGAGTATATTCCCTGTGTTGTACAATATTTTCTCACAGTTTATTTCATACATAATAGTTTGTATCTCTTAATCACCTCACCTATCTTGCCTCTTCCAGCCTCTTTCTCCTTGGGTAGCGCTAGTTTGTTTTTTATATCCATGAGTCTGTTTCTTTTTTGTTATTTTCACTAGCTTGCTTTATCTTTATATCTTCTTTAGTAAGGTGTCTATTTTTCCCTCATTTTCTAATCAGGCTGCTTTTTTCTTATTGTTGAGTTTTAAGAATTCTTATTGTATTTTGGATAACAGTGTTTTATCAGATATGTGTTTTGTAAATAATTTTCTTGGTGTTTAGTTAGTCTTCTCATTCTGTTGACATCATATTTCACAGAACAATTTTTAATTTTGATGAAGCTCAGTTCAGCAATTATTTGTTTCATGGATAAAGCCTTTGGTATTGTATCTAAAAAATTATTGTCATAGCCAAGGCCATATGGCCTTCTTCCACTTTATGTTTTGTGAGTGTTATAGTTTTGTGTTTTAAATTTAAGTCTATAATACATTTTGAGTTAACTTTTGTGAAAGGTACAAAGCCTGTATTTAGATTTATTTATTTCTGGTGATCTATTTCTGAGCTCTCTATTTATGTTCCACTATTTCCATTATGTAATCTACTTCCTCACTAACACCATGCTGTTTTTATTGCATGCATACATGCTCAGTTGCTCAGTCTTGTCTGACTCTTGGAGAAGCTATAGAATGTAGCCCATCAGGCTCTTTTGTTCATGGGATTTTCCAGGCAAGAATACTGGAGTGGGTTACCATATCCCCTTCCCAGGGAGCTTCCCTTCCCAGGGAAGGAAACTCCATCTACTGCATTGGCAGGTGACTTCTTTACCACTGAGCTGTACTGCACTTAATAATAGATTCTGATAGGTCAGTCAGTCAGTCAGTCAGTCAGTTCAGTCGCTCAGTTGTGTCCGACTCTTTGCGATCCCATGAATCGGAGCACGCCAGGCCTCCCTGTCCATCACCAACTCTTGGAGTTCACTCAGACTCACGTCCATTGAGTCCGTGATGCCATCCAGCCATCTCATCCTCGGTCGTCCCCTTCTCCTCCTGCCCCCAGTCTCTCCCAGCATCAGAGACTTTTCCAATGTGTCAACTCTTTGCACGAGGTGGCCAAAGTACTGGAGTTTCAGCTTCAGTATCATTCCCTGCAAAGAAATCCCAGATTTCTATAAATTCTGATCTCGTTCAGAATGGACTGGTTGGATCTCCTTGCAGTCCAAGGGGCTCTCAAGAGTCTTCTGCAACACCACAGTTCAAAAGCATCAATTCTTCAGTGCTCATCTTTCTTCAAAGTCCAACTCTCACATCCATACATGACCACTGGAAAAACCATAGCCTTGACTAGACGGAACTTTTTTGGTAAAGTAATGTCTCTGTTTTTCAATATGCTATCTAGGTTGGTCATAACTTTTCTTCCAAGGAGTAAGTGTCTTTTAATTTCATGGCTGCAGTCACCATCTGGAATCATTTTGGAGCCCAAAAATATAAAGTCTGACACTGTTTCCACTGCTTCCCCATCTATTTCCCATGAAGTGATGGGACCAGATGCCATGATCTTAGTTTTCTGAGTGTTGAGCTTTAAGCCAACTTTTTCACTCTCCACTCTCACTTTCATCAAGAGGCTTTTTAGTTCCCCTTCACTTTCTGTCATAAGGGTGGTGTCATCTGCATATCTGAGGTTATTGATTCTGAAAGATATGGGAATACCAGACCAACTGACCTGCCTCTTGAGAAACCTATATTCAGGTCAGGAAGCAACAGTTAAAACTGGACATGGAACAGCAGACTGGTTCCAAATAGGAAAAGGAGTACATCAAGGCTCTCTATTGTCACCCTGCTTATTTAACTTCTATGCAGAGTACATCATGAGAAATGCTGGACTGGAAGAAGCACAAGCTGGAATCAAGATTGCCGGGAGAAATATCAATAACCTCAAATATGCAGATGACACCACCCTTATGGCAGAAAGTGAAGAGGAACTAAAAAGCCTCTTGATGAAAGTCAAAGTGGAGAGTGAAAAAGTTGGCTTAAATTGTCCACCATCCAACTTTGTTCTTCCCAGTCAATATTATGTTAAATATTCTGGATATTTTACCTCTCCTGACTTACTCTAGAATCAGTGTTTCAATATCTTTATGGGATTTTTATTGGTCTTATATTCAATCTACAGATCAAGTTGGCAAGAATCAGCATCTTGAAAATTTTGAGACTTTTCACCCATGGACATGAAATAATTCTTATATACGTAGTGTTGTGTTTTTTCCTGCAGAGTTTTATTTTTTTCCAATGTATTTCATATGTATTTTGTTAAATTTAAGAATAGAATTGGTCTATTTCATCAAATTTCTGAGCATAGTGTACTCACATTTCTTTATTATTCTTTTAATTTTCAATAGTTCTGGAATGATATCTCTTCTTTTACTTCTGATATTAGTAATTTGTGTCCTCTCTCTCCTTTTTCTTAGTTAGCTTGGCTAGAGACTAGTCGATTTTCTTTATCTTTTCTTTCAACCATCTTTGTTTTCATTAATTTTTACTATTCACTCCCTGTTTTCTGTTTCACTGATTTCTGCTTTGATTTTTTTGTTATTTCTTTTATTTTCCCTATTTTGAATTTAATTTGTTCTTCTGAATTGAGTTTACTAAGAGTTCCATCTAGATTACTGATATTTGATTTTTCCTCTTTTTTAATATTTGTATTATTTGTTTGCCATGTGCTTTGGAATTTTCCAGTTTATATTTCTGTTTCTAGTTTAATTTCATTGTGGCCTGAGTATAGACATTGTATGATTTCTTCTTTTTTAAGTTGTTGAAGTTTATTTTATGACCCAATATGTAGGCTATTTTAGTGAATGTTCCATGTGAGCTTAAGAAGAATACATAGTCTTCTGTCATTGCATAAAGTAGCCCACAGATGTCAATTATATGTAATAAATATAATTATTGTGTTATTTAGGACTTGGATATTTTTTTCTTTGTTTTTCAGTCTTTACTATCTTTGATTTTCAGATTTGGAGGGCTTCATTGAGATTACTCAAGCTCAGGGAATCTTAACTCAGCCATGCCAAGTATACAAATAAGTCCATAAAAGATATTTCTTTATTTTTGTCACAGAAATAAAGTTTTGAGCTCTAACATTTCTTTTTGGAAGCTTATTATAAATCAAAAATCTTAAAAAAAGATTATAACCTGCATTTTCTCACTCTTATCCAACCTTTCTCCTAGTTGCAAATTACCATTTATGCTATGTCATGATTGTTTGCTGCCCCGGGTACTAGATGGTAGAAGGAACAATAGTCTAGAATGACAAGTAAAGCTTTGATCCATGTGTACTCAGGGACCATGTGTCCTAAGACAATAAGAAGTCGAAAGAACTCTTTCCTTCAAATAGCTCTGATTTTTTAAAGTTTGAAAAAGTGATATGTTAAAATATAATTTCATCTTTATAAAGTTTAGTATCAGACAGTCTGTATTTCTCTTTCTTTTAAACCTATTCCAATACTTCCTAAGGACCTTGGCAAAAGGAAAATGTCTTATTATCTCTGAAAAGCAACTTTTTGAGGCATTTATTACTGCTTTTGGCATTTTAACAATTAAATTTTACCTTTGCCTCTTCTTCTTCTTGTCTTTGAACTTATAGTCTATAACATGTTGGCTTGGAGTACTTTTTTTCTTTTCTGACCTCTGGTGACACCTAACTGGATGATAGTTTTCAGAGATCTTCTGTTCAAGAGTTGTAGCTGGAAGTGAGTTGCATGAAGGAAACAAAGAAAGGAATACTCTGCACAGGAATCATCATCTTCTCCTTTGACAGTGAGTGGTCTAGAAGTGGGAGGTGCTACCATGAAGTTGGGACTTCCCTGGTGGCTCAGATGATAAAGTGTCTGTTTGCAATGCAGGAGACCCGGGTTCGATCCCTGGGTTGGGAAGATCCCCTGCAGAAGGAAATGGCAGCCCACTCCAGTATTCTTGCCTGGAAAATCCCATGGATGACAGAGCCTGGTAGGCTACTGTCCATGGGGTCGCAAAGAGTCGGACACGACTGAGTGACTTCACTTCACTTCACCATGAAGTTATGGGGAGTCTGGTGAGGTAGTCTGTAAGGATATTGACAAATATTTCACTTTTCTTTTGCTATGCCCTTAAAATTAGATGTGGCTATGAATAACTGGCTTTAGCCAATGAAATGTGATCAGGGTTCATTGTAGTCTGATTGTTCTAGGTGGATGTTTTAAAAGCCTGTGTTTGAGCTTATATTCTTTGTTATCCTTCTGAGAGGGTATGGAACTCAAACTCAAGATGTAGCCTCTGTCTGCCTGGGTCCCTAACTAATAATGATGAGCAGCACTCCCCTGCATACTCATGTTGGAGATGTAGTGTCAATAGTAAATGAACTTTGAGTCTGTTGAACTAAGGTGGATGAACCTAGAACTTGTTAACAGAGTATAATAAGTCAGAAAGAGAAAATTTCATGTATTAACACATATATACATGGAATCTAGAAAAAATGGTATTGCTTAACCTGTTTACAGGGCAGGAATAGAGACACAAACGTAGAGAACAGATTTGTGAGGGAAAGAGAGGATGGGACAAATTGAGAGAGTAGCACTGAAACATATACTTTACTATATATAAAATAGATAGCTAGTGGGAAGTTGCTGTATCACACAGGGGGTTAACCTGGTACTCTGTGACAACCTAGAGGGGTGGGATGGGAGTGGGGTGAAAATGAGGTTCAGGAGGGAGGGGATATAGGTATACTTGCAGCTGATTTATGTTGTATGGCAAAAACCAATGCACCCTTGCAAACAATTATCTTCAGATTAAAATTAAATTTAAACAATGGGAGAAAAAATAATAAACAAACCTTTGTTTTGTTAAATGATATTTTGCAGCTGATTGTTTTCATAGCTTTTCCTAGCCTAGCCTAATTGAAGTATCTGTACTCATTTGAGAAAGTATATTTTAGTACATGTGACAGATCTCTTCAGTTCAGTCGCTCAGTCGTGTCC
>SJYT01002274.1:21202-38972 GCA_006410635.1 Cephalophus harveyi | reverse complement strand
GTTTACCATTTAGCTTAGACCTTAATTTTTGAATCATGTAAAATTATCTTTCTTGTGTATGAATCTGGAAAGTGTTTCATATGTGAAAATTTGAGAATTCACATTTCATATGAGAACACTTCTCCCCAGATTGTCAGATAGAAAGAGACAGAATTTCTAAACTCATATCTGAAGAGTTTAAGTCAAACTTTCTTGATGGAAATATAGAGAATTTCAGAGCTTATGAATGAAATCTGTGGGTAAATTCTATATTTCTTGTAGGAAAATTAACACAGGTTTTTCAAATGTTAGACAGTATTCAGTATTTCATGAAGAAAGACTTCACAAGTGTTTTCAAATTACAAATATGAAAAAAATTTCATCTTTCATGACGATGTTGGAATATGTGACATAGATTTATTTTTATTTCCTGTCAAAGAATCTGCATCCAGATTTTCATAAGTCTAGTGTAGCAATTCTCACATTTTCTGCAGAATATTTTGAGTCCATACTTTTACGTATGATGTACAGAGAATTCTGTATTTTAAGTTGGCAATACTTTCTCCAAATTTGTATTTGTGAATAATAGAGAATTTTATGTTTCACTTCCTGAAATTTGAATCTAGAGTAGCATATGTGAAACTAAGAATTTCGCTTTTATGTAGGACACTCTCATTTCAGACGTCTACACTTGAAACAGATAATACTTTCATCAAGAGGCACCTTACTTACTATTTTTCGTCTGTCATTATGGTGTTATCATTGGAATTACTAAGGTTGTTCATATCGCCCACAGAAATTTTGTTTCTAACTTGAGCTTCATGTAGATTTTTATTTTTTCATTATAGTCTCTGCACAGAAGTTAAATAAGCAGGACAACAATACAAAGCTTTGACTTGTTCCTTTCCCAATTTTGAATCAGTTCATTTCCCTGTGTCCAATTCTAACTGATGCAGCTTCACTAGCAGACACATCTCCCATGAGACATATAAGGTATTCTCTTATTCTTATTTCTGAAAATTTTACAAAATTATTTTTTCCTTTTTTTTTTTTTTGGTTTGTGTTTGATTTGCAGTATCCAAGTCATTAGCAGAGACAGTTAAGTAGATATAGATGATTGTATGCTATCTCATTGCCTATTCTATGACACAAACATCAACTCATGTGTACCTCTTATGATTAAACAATTAACTACACATTCCTGTGTTTGTTGGTTTTTTGTTTTGTTTTGTTTTGTTTTTCATTGTTGGTGTTGCCATTTTATCTCTTTTTCAAGTAGTCAAGTACCAACTGTTAATTTCCCATGAACGTGCCATCTTATTCTACATGAATTAAATTATGCCCATGGCAGTGTCTGACCTTTGATAGCCACTGAATGGAGTTTCACTTCAAGATCCAAAATCAGTCATCTGTACTCTGGGAAAATGTCAGGAATGTCAAAAAATAGCTAGATATATTCAAGTGCTGACTTTTTGAGCCCAATCATGCTATTATATTTTATGTGGAAAGTTCTGCATTTTTCATACCAATGACAGTTACTCATTAAGAGAAATTCCCAAGGGGGAAAGAAAAACAACAACACAATATGTTTGATTGCATGTTGGAAGTTAAAGTCACACCAGTTACATGTGTATGTAAGCAACGTCCCATCAAACAGATTAATTCATGGCAACTAATGTTTCCTGTTTTACTGTCAAGGAAAAAAGAATAATAGAGATTGCCAGGAAAAACTGAGAAGTTCCAAGAAGGCAGAATTGTAGGCAGATGTGAAATGCAACTCTCTCAATGAATGGACCACAAATAATATTACTACATGGACAATAGTTCTTCCACAGCATCAGATAAATACTAGCAGATGACCCTGGTCACCAGAGTGTCCCATGTGGGTTCCAGATATAACTGTGTAGAAAGGAATTAAGAAGGGAGAAGGAGCATAAGAGGAAGCAGGACAAAACCTGTGCCTTGTGGTGGGAGTTGGGGAAGCAGGGAAGAGATTTCCAGAATGAGGCAAGCTCCTTCACTAAAGGGTAAATTACTTTGGACTGAAAGAAAACAAGATAAAACAGCTGATGAAATGTAATTTGGATAGAGTGAGAGTCACACAGACAATGTGTGTGTCGTGACCCTGTATGGCTCAAGCTGCAATGCAGCTCAACCAGTGTTTATGGGATCCAGAAGCCAGAAGGCGGGATTTAGAGAGCCATTCTGGGAGAGAACTGCTGTGGACTGTGTGGAGATGGCCTGATGGTCCACGTATGAGTAGTTGTGTTGCAGGGAATGCCTTTTGAGAATTCCCAAACTTCCAAAGAGGGAGGACCTTACTGCATTGTCATATACAGGAGGTAGAGATACCTTGGTAAACCCTCACCTTCCCACCTGTTAACACCTACTATGAGGCAATAGAGAAAGACCAACAGAAGTACCACTCATGATCCTGCAAACACAGAGTAGAAAAGGATCTCATTAAGGCCAAATCTCTTCTGCCTATGGCTCCTGACTCCTATTCATAATTGGAACCACCATGGATCGAGCATTCCAAGTAGCTGTGCCACCTCCTGTGATCATCACGACAGATCCCAGTGTGCCACAAATGTCTCAGGGCAGACTTCTTTGGTGACCACATGTGAGGAAGGATGAAAATTACACCTGAGACCCAGGGACAGAGCCATTAAGGAAGAGGACTGAGAATCTTCCAACCAGGTGAGCATGCTGCAGATTAAATACACAGGATTACTGATGCAGACCCTGTATTTATGGAATACATCAATAGATGAGAAGAGGTCAAATGAAAAAAAAAAAAAAAAGCCCAGGCTAAAGCAGATGTAAGAATACACAGGAATTACAGCAGTTTTGAGACTGAGGTGTGCTTAGAGAGATCCAGGGCCAGTTCTCTCCATTTTTTGAGAACTTCCCAAAGAGGTATAATTGTCCTCTGGTGTTGGGAGCCATGTTAGGCATTACTGATGAAATGGGGGCATGGTGCCCAGTCCCCTCTCCACTTTTCACAGCCACAGATCCCCAGAAGAAGGAGTTAGACCTTGTAATTCTGACTTATCTTTTCCTCTCCTCAGCTGAGTTCACTGAAAAGGAATATTAAGGTGCTATTATTCTTGAGAGGAGCATGAGAAGACACAATGCCTTCTGCAGCACTGCTCAGAAAATAATTCATAAAGTTAATCATTGACATTTGTTCAAGGACTTTTACAAAAGAGTGTTCCAGGATGAGCACAGAGGCTGTAGCTTGAGGCCATGGGAGGAATTTATATCTGAAGTCTATTTGTGAAGAGAAGGTTTATGGCGAAGAAATTTACTGAATTTAAGGCTTAGAAATTAAAATAGTTAGAAGTTAAAATTTTAGGGAATTATGTAAAGTTAGTATATTTTACTATAGAAGTTAGGAATTTTTATAGACAGTTTAGTTAGAAGCCTTTTTAAGAGATAGTGAACTTACAATGTTAGGGGCAAACAGGATTTAGGAAGATAAGTAGTAAACTGAGGAATGTAGAATGAGTTACAATGTAATCACAAGTTAACTATAGGACACATTAGAAGAGGTAGATATTACATGATAAGGATGATTCTGAGAGAATCACTGAAGCAGGAACTCTGTTTGAAAAGCAACAGTGATTTTAGAACTAACACCTAAAAAAGATGTCCATTTCATTAAAGGGGACTGGAATGCACAAATAGGAAGTCAAGAAACACCTGGAGTAACAGTCAAATTTGGCCTTGGAATGTGGAATGAAGCAGGGCAAAGACTAATAGCGTTTTGCCAAGAAAATGTGCTGGTCATAGAAAACACCCTCTTCCAACAATACAAGAGATGACTCTACACATGGACATCACCTGATGATCAACACTGAAATCAGATTGATTATATTCTTTGCAGCCAAAGATGGAGAAGCTCTATGCAGTCAAAAAAACAAGACCAGGAGTTGACTGTGGCTCAGATCATGAACTACTTATTACCAAATTCAAACTTAAATTGAAGAAAGTAGGGAAANCCTGGAGTAACAGTCAAATTTGGCCTTGGAATGTGGAATGAAGCAGGGCAAAGACTAATAGCGTTTTGCCAAGAAAATGTGCTGGTCATAGAAAACACCCTCTTCCAACAATACAAGAGATGACTCTACACATGGACATCACCTGATGATCAACACTGAAATCAGATTGATTATATTCTTTGCAGCCAAAGATGGAGAAGCTCTATGCAGTCAAAAAAACAAGACCAGGAGTTGACTGTGGCTCAGATCATGAACTACTTATTACCAAATTCAAACTTAAATTGAAGAAAGTAGGGAAAACCACTAAACAATTCACGTATGATCTAAATTAAATCCCTTATGATTATACAGTGGGAGTGAGAAATAGGTTTAAGGGCCTCTATCTGATAGATAGAGTGCCTGATGAACTCTATCATCAGGAATGAGGTTGTGACATAGTACAGGAGACAGGGATAAAGACCATCCCCATGGGGAAAAAAATGCAAACAAGCAAAATGGCTGCCTGGAGAGGACTTACAAAAAGCTGTGAAAAAGTGAGAAGCTAAAAGCAAAGAAGAAAATGAAAGATATAAGCATCTGAATGCAGAATTCCAAAGAATAGCAAGAGGAGATAAGAAAGTCTTCTTCAGTGATCAATGCAAGGAAATAGAAGAAAATAGCAGAATGGGAATGACTAGAGATCTCTTCTAGAAAGTTAGAGATACCAAGGAAACGTTTCATGCAAAGATTGGCTTTATAAAGGACAGAAATGGTATGGACATAACAGAAGCAGAAGATATTAAGAAGAGGTGGTAAGGATACAAAGAAGAACTGTGCAAAAAAGATCTTGATGACCCAGATAATCATGATGGTGTGATCACTAACCTAGAGCCAGACATGCTGGAATGTGAAGTCAAGTGGGCCTTAGAAAGCATCACTACAAACAAAGCTAGTGAAGGTGATGACATTCCAGTTGAGCTATTTCAAATCCTGAAAGATGATGCTGTAAAAGTGCTGCATTCAATATGCCAACAAATTTGGAAAACACAGCAGTGGCCACAGAACTGGAAAAGGTCAGTTTTCATTCCAAATCCAAAGAAAGGCAATACCAAAGAATGCTCCAACTACCGCACAATTGCACTCATTTCACATGCTAGTAAAGTAATACTCAAAATTCTCCAAGCCAGGCTTTAGCAATACGTGAACCATGAACTTCCTGATGTTCAAGCTAGTTTTAGAAAAGACAGAGGAACCAGAGATCAAATTGTCAACATCTGCTGCATCATGGAAAAAGCAAGAGAGTTCCAGAAAAACATCAATTTCTGCTTTAGTGACTATGCCAATGCCTTTGACTGTATGGATCACAATAAACTGTTGAAAATTCTGAAAGAGATTGGAATATCAGTCCACCTGACCTGCCTCTTGAGAAATCAATATGCAGGTCAGGAAGCAACAGCTAGAACTGGACATGGAAAAACAGAAAAAAAGTTGGCTTAAAGCTCAACATTCAGAAAATGAAGATATGGCATCTGGTCCAAACACTTCATGGAAAATAGATGGGGAAACAGTGGAAACAGTGTCAGACTTTATTGTTTGGGGGGGGGCTGCAAAATCACTGCAGATGGTGACTGCAGCCATGAAAATAAAAGACTCTTACTCCTTGGAAGAAAAGTTATGACCAACCTAGATAGTATATTCAAAAGCAGAGACATTACTTTGCTGACTAAGGTCCATCTAGTCAAGGCTTTGTTTTTTCCAGTAGTCATGTATGGATGTGAGAGTTGGACTGTGAATAAGGCTGAGCTCTGAACAATGATGCTTTTGAACTGTGGTGTTGAAGACTCTTCAGTCCATTCTGAAGGAGATCAACCCTTGGATTTCTTTGGAAGGAATGATGCTAAAGCTGAAAGTCCAGTACTTTGGCCACCTCATGAGAAGCATTGACTCATTTGAAAAGACTCTGATGCTTGGAGGGATTGGAGGCATGAGGAGAAGGGGACGACAGAGAATGATATGGCTGGATTCCATCACTGACTCAATGGAGGTGAGTTTGAGTGAACTCTGGGAGTTGGTGATAGACACGGAGGCCTGGCGTGCTGCAATTCATGAGGTCACAAAGAGTCAGACAAGTCTGAGCAACTGAACTTAACAGAATGTGTGGAAAATTAAACAGCACTTTCTGTAGGGCTAGATGAAGGAAAGAATAACTCACAGGGAAACGAGAACATATTCTGAGGTGATCCAAAATGAAAACACAATGCAGAAATGTATCAGACAGAGCAGAAGAAAAACCCATATATATTTAAAGGTACACAAAAAGAAAGCTATCCATTTCTGGGAAGAAGCTAATGCCTTCTTCAAAAGCTGAAAAAAAAAAAAAAAGTAATTTCACAACAAGAAAGAGGAAATGAACAAATATTAGTACTGATATCAGTTCAGTTCAGTCACTCAGTCGTTTCCGACTCTTTGTGACTCCATGAAAATAGCACACCAGGCCTCCCTGTCCATCGCCAACTCCCGGCGTTCACTCAAACTCACGTCCATCCCCAGGTTGAAAAATCTGTAGTTTTTCTAAAACTTCCTTACCTGTACAGGAATTTCTTTAGAAAAATTATCCTGCAATTTTTGGATTGTGCATTAGGTCACTTTTTGGTCGGTTGAAAGGTTACCTCCTCTGAGAGGGCTTATATCACAAACTGCATGAACAAGGTCTGTAGCAGCCAAAGTGTCTCTTCTGTGTCAGATCATTGCTGACCCATGCCTCTGCAGGAGACTCTCAATCACTCAAAAACAGTTCTGACTCTGTTTTGGGGTAGTTCCTGGGTATACGTGCACAAAATGTTTTATTGAGAACTCAGCGTGGCTGGTAGGTATTGATTCTAAATGCAAATTCACCCCTGCTACAGTCTTGTTGAAACTTTACCTATGCTTGGACATGTTCTTTTCTTTTTTTTTGGTGGGACCCAATATTCTCCTGTCAATGGTCATTCATCAACAAGCTGTAATTTTGGAGCTATCACAGGAAAAGATGAGTTCACACCCTTCTACTTTGCCATCTCCACTTCCTCACAGGAACAAACCAGCAAAGGGGGAAATACCTAAGTCCCACCTCTGCACTTTCTTCATTTTTCTGCACTGTCAGATAAGCTGGAAGCCCATAGACATAGCCAGTTCATTTCAGTCGCTCAGTCATGTCCGACTCTTTGCGACCCCATGAATCGCAGCATGCCAGGCCTCGCTGTCATCACCATCTCTCGGAGTTCCCTCAGACTCACGTCCACTGAGTCCGTGATGCCATCCAGTCATCTCATCCTCGGTCGTCCCTTTCTCCTCCTGCCCCCCTTCCCTCCCAGCACCAGAGTCTTTTCCAATGAGTCAACTCTCCGCATGAGGTGGCCAAAGTACTGCAGTTTCAGCTTTAACATCATTACCTCCAAAGAAATCCCAGGGCTGATTTCCTTCAGAATGGACTGGTTGGATCTACCTGCAGCCCAAGGGACTCTCAAGAGTCTTCTCCAAAACCACCGTTCAAAAGCATCAAGTCTTCGGCTCTCAGCCTTCTTCACAGTCTAACTCTCACATCCATACATGACTACTGGAAAAACCATAGCCTTGACTAGACGGACCTTAGTTGGCAAGTAATGTCTCTGCTTTTGAAAATACTATCTAGGTTGGTCATAACTTTTCTTCCAAGGAGTAAGCACCATCTAATTTCATGGCTGTAGTCACCATCTGCAGTGATTTTGGAGCCAAAGAAAATAAAGTCTGACACTGTTTCCACTGTTTCCCCATCTATTTTCCATGAAGTGATGGGACCAGATGCCATGATCTTCAGTTTCTGAATGTTGAGCTTTAAGCCAACTTTTTCACTCTCATCTTTCATTTTTATCAAGAGGCTTTTTAGCTGCTCTTCACTTTCTGCCATAAGGGTGGTGTCATCTGCATATCTGAGGTTATTGATATTTCTCCCAGCAATCTTGATTCCAGCTTGTGCTTCATCCAGCCCAGCATTTCTCATGATGTACTCTGCATATAAGTTAAATAAGCAGGGTGACAATATACAGCCTTGACGTACTTCTTTTCCTGTTTGGACCCAGTCTGCTGTTCCNATCTTGATTCCAGCTTGTGCTTCATCCAGCCCAGCATTTCTCATGATGTACTCTGCATATAAGTTAAATAAGCAGGGTGACAATAAACAGCCTTGATATGCTCTTTTTCCTATTTGGAACCAGTCTGTTGTTTCATGTCCAGTTCTAACTGTTGCTTCCTGACCTGCATACAGATTTCTCAAGAGGCAGGTCAGGTGGCCTGGTATTCTCATCTCTTTCAGAATTTTCCACAGCTTATTGTGATCCACAGAGTCAAAGGCTTTGGCATAGTCAATAAAACAGAAATAGATATTTTTCTGGAACTCTCTTGCTTTTTTGATGATCCAGCTGATGCTGGCAATTTGATCTCTGGTTCCTCTGCCTTTTCTAAAACTAGCTTAAACATCTGGAAGTTCACAATTCACCTATTGTTGAAGTCTGGCTTAGAGAATTTTAAGCATTACTTTACTAGCATGTGTGGAGAAGGGAATGGCACCCCACTCCAGTACTCTTGCCTGGAAAATCCCATGGACAGAGGAGCCTGTTAGGCTACAGTACACGGGGTCACAAAGTCGAACAGGACTGAGCGACTTCACTTTCACTTTTTACTTTGACGCACTGGAGAAGGAAATGGCAACCCACTCCAGTATTCTTGCCTGGAGAATTCCACGGATGGAAGACTGGTGGGCTACTGTCTATGGGGTTGCACAGAGTCGGACATGACTGATATGACTTAGCAGCAGCAGCAGTTACTAGCATGTGAGATGAGTGTAATTGTGCAGTAGTTTGAGCATTTTTTGGCATTACCTCTCTTTGGGACTGGAACGCAAACACCTTTTCCAGTCCTGTGGCCACTGCTGAGTTTCAAAATTTATTATTAGAAACAAAAATCATCAAAACTCTTTTTATTGACAATCTTCAGAATAAAAACAAAGTTGGTAAGAGGGGTAAACCTTTTAAAATGTGATACAGACACTGAAGTTTATTCTTTCTACAGTTTAATATTGAACAAAGAACACTGGGCTTAAAATTGTAAAACATGAGCTTCAATCACTAAATGTTACTCACTAGTTTTACAACCCTGAATAAGTCCAAGACTCAGTTTTCATATATATAGTCTAAAGAAATCTCATCAATAACTATAAAAACGATATGACTTTAATCTCTTTCCTTGTCTGTTTCCTGAACTATAAAATTTTGTCCACCTTCATTTTTATAACCTACCTATATTTTCTTTAAGTCCAGATGTGGAACTATACATCTTTGAATGTAATCCCCCACTTTACTCCATTTTTTAATACCTCAATAATTAGCAAAATATAATGCATTATAATTTATTTCTGTACAATATTAATGCTCATAAAATTTAGAAAAATTGTCATCTATAAAGTATATTTTAATAGGTATTTTCATAAATTATATACACTTGGATTTTGCAATGCTGACAAAAATATAAATAAGTTCAACATGGGCATTTCTAATAACATGCAAAGTTATATAAAATATACTCATTATGTTCTACCAGTAAACACATTTTTCTGAAAGCTATCATTCTTTAGAACTTCATTTATTAAGCATCCAATGTAGTGCTTGTAATAGGTTAAGGATTATAAATAGAGGATGATGTGAATAGCTACAATAGCTGAAGCTGTGAAAAACATTTAATTACCTGAATTAAGTTTGCAAGTTTTGCCTAAAATGCCTGAAGGATTGATCCATGTTTAGTTCATCAGGATTTCCATTTATTTCTTGATTTATGTAAAATTCTACTGAGATTAAACTCTCAGGAAGTCTTCATATTTAATAAAACACTATTGACTCAAGTTATCAAGTGTTCTTATCAATTCCAATAGAGAACCTAGATTTTGCAATAATAAAGGTAGAGATAAAATGGATAAATAGAATCCAAAAACAATCCAAAACCTGATTTCAACCGTTTTATTCTCCATCATATTATTTATGAGTATTAATAAGAAATATTAAAATTCATACATTAATAACTTTTAAAAGTTTACATCCTCTAACAAAGACTGTGTGTGTTAGTCACTCAGTCATGTCCAACTCTTTGTGACCCCATGGACTTTTGCCCTCCAGGCTGCTCTGTCCATGGAATTCTCCAGGCAAGAATACTGGAGTGGGTTGCCATTCCCTTCTCCAGGGTATCATCTTGACCCAGGGACTGAACTCCAGTCTTCAGCACTGCAGGCAGATTCTTTACCATTTGAGCCATCAGTGGAAGTGTTAATCACTCAGTCATGTCCAATTCTTTGCAACCCCATGGACTGTAACCCACCAGACTCCTCTGTTCATGGAGTTCTCCAGGCAAGAATAATGGAGGAGGTTGCCATTTCCTCCTCCAGGGGATCTTCCCAACCCAGGGATCAAACTTGGGTCTCCTGCCTTGCAGGTGGACTCTTTACCATATGAGCCACCAGGGAAGACTTGAGTCATCAAGGAAGCCCACTAACAAAGACTGGAAGAATTATAATGTTCAATATTCAGGAAACTTTATGTAACTTGGTGTACTTTATTTCCAGGTTTCCCAGGTGGCTCAGCGGTAAAGAGCCTGCCTGCCAGTACAGAAGATACAGGAGACACAGGTTAAATTCCTGGATCAGGAAGATCCCCTTGAGTAGGAAATGGCAACCCACTCCAGTATTCTTTCTTGGGAAATCCCATGGAGAGAGGAGTCTGGCAGGCTGAAGTCCATGGAGGTCACAAAGAGTCGGACATGACTGTGCAACTGAGCACACACACATACATTAGATATTTTATATTAATTTACTCTTTTAATCCTCAAAACTGGCCTATAAAACAGATATTTATTCAGTGCTTACTAAGAAACAGAAACTCAGAAATGTTAAAACAATTTATTCAAAGTCATACAACTAATAATTAATAGAACCAAGATTAAAATCCAGATCTGTGTCACTGTGTACTCTATCCTCCATGTTATGATTCCCTGCAGCTGCTGCTGCTGCTAAGTCACTTCAGTTGTGTCCGACTCTGTGCGACCCCATAGTCAGCAGCCCACCAGGCTCCTCTGTCCCTGGGATTCTCCAGGCAAGAATACTGGAGTGGGTTGTCATTTCCTTCTCCAATGCATGAAAAGTGAAAAGTGACAGGGAAATCGTGGTGATGTCCACGTGTAAAGTCTTCTCTTGTGTTGTTGGAAGAGGGTGTTTGCTATGACCAGTGCATTTTCTTGGCAAAACTCTATTAGTCTTTGCCCTGCTTCATTCTGCATTCCAAGGCCAAATTTGCGTGTTACTCTGGGTGTCTCTTGACTTCCTACTTTAGCATTCCAGTCCCCTATAATGAAAAGGACATCTTTTTTGGATGTTAGTTCTAAAAGGTCTTGTAGGTCTTCATCAAACCGTTCAACTTCAGCTTCTTCAACATTACTGGTTGGGGCATAGACTTGGATAACTGTGATATTGAATGGTTTGTCTTGGAAACGAACAGAGATCATTCTGTGATTTTTGAGATTGCATCCAAGTATATACATTTCAGACCATGATGGCTACACCATTTCTTCTGAGGGATTCCTGCCCGCAGTAGTAGACATAATGGTCATCTGATTAAATTCACCCATTCCAGTCCATTTTAGTTCACTGATTCCTAGAATGTCGACGTTTACCCTTGCCATCTCTTGTTTGACCACTTCCAATTTGCCTTGATTTATGGACCTGACATTCCAGGTTCCTATGCATTATTGCTCTTTACAGCATCGGACTTTGCTTCTATCACCAGTCACATGCACAACTGGGTATTGTTTTTGCTTAGGCTCCATCCCTTCATTCTTTCTGGAGTTATTTCTCCACTGATTTCCAGTAGCGTATTGGGCACCTAATGACGTGGGGAGTTCCTCTTTTGGTATTCTATTATTTTGCCTTTTCATACTGTTCATGGGGTTCTCAAGGCAAGAATACTGAAGTGGCTTGCCATTTCCTTCTCCAGTGAACCACGTTCTGTCAGCCCTCTCCACCATGACCCACCGGTCTTGGGTTGCCCCACAGGCATGGCTTGGTTTCATTGAGTTAGACAAGGCTGCAGTCCTAGTGTGATTAGATTGACTAGTTTTCTGTGAGTATGGCTTCAGTGTGTCTGCCCTCTTATGCCCTCTTGCAAGACCTACGATCTTACTTGGGTTTCTTTTACCTTGGGGGTGGGATATCTCTTCACGGCTGCTCCAGCAAAGCATAGACGCTGCTCCTTACCTTGGATGAGAGCTATCTCCTTACCGTTGCTGTTCCTGACCTTCAATGGGGATAGCTCCTCTAGGCCTTCCTGGCCTTGGAAGTGGGTGGCTCCTCCCAGCTGCCACCCCTGGCCTCGGGCTCCGACTGGGGGTGCCTCCTCAGGGTCACCGTCCCTGGCCTCAGGCATGAGGTGGGCTCCTCCCAGCTGCCACCAACCCTGGCATCAGGCTCATGGTGGCTCCTCAGGGTCACTGTCCCTAGCCTAGAGCTCGAGGTGGCTTCTCCCAGCCGTCCCTGACCTCAGATGTGGGTTGTCTCCCCCCAGCCGCCACTGGCCTCGGACACGGGGTAGCTCCACCCAGCTGCTGCCCTGACCTCGGACGTGGGTTGTCTCCCCCCAGCCGCCATTGGCCTCAGACGCGGGGTAGCTCCTCTTGGTCGCCGCCCTGACCTCAGACACAGGGTAGCACCTCTCGCCCGTTCCTGTGATGTCATAGCCTGGCACTCTAGGCTGCTGCCTCTGACCTCGGATGTGGGGTAGCTCCTTTCAGCCACTCTTAGTGTGCCAGCCCGGGACTCACAGCCGCCCGCGCTTAGGTCACCTAACTCTTCTAGGATGCCTGTGCTTTCACAATGAAGGACCCTACCTTACCATGCCATTTGTCTCACATGGTGATATTGTTTGTGACATATAAAGAGTGTGTGTGCTTCCTAATGGGCTGACCCAAGGCAGCACTATCCCAGAGACTTCCTCTAATATGGAAAACCTCCCCAATGCGCTAGCTTATTTTTCTATTCCTCCTCCTTCTAGTCTCTACTCTTTTCTGAAGGACATTCACCTCCTCACAGACTTGGATACAGTTATAGCCATATCCACCATTTCCATAGGCCAGCCCAATTCTCATAGACTAAGGGGTCCACAGGCTATGCTTCAAAAGCCCCACACCACTGGATTTACACTGGATGAGTCCTCAAGCCTTCCACATCCTCTTCCTGGTAAACATGCACACACCAACACAGCAGAAACTGTGAGCTTCTGTATGTCTCTTGATGTAAATCCAAATTTGTGAACACTGTGTCCTGAGTTGTCACAGGCCATCCTTTTCTCATTCCTGTCTTGAACAGGACCAACTCAGAGATGCATGGACCAATCTCCCCCACTCTGTGCATGCCTGGTGAGACTTCTGCTTGCTCCATATTTGATGGTCTGTAACATTCATCTCTGCCAGCTGTGGTTGAACATACATCCACACAGAAATACACACAAATGTGGGCAACAAGCTCATGTGGGTAGACACACAAATGTTCAAGGCATGTGAAAACATAAGCAAAAAGGAAACATAGATCTTTCTTTAGTTGAAGAACCAGTGCTTCATATGAAATATAGAGATTTCCATTTTCTCATAGAAAAATTTCCATTCTGAACTGAAATATGAAGTACAGAAAAGTCCAAATTCCATGATGGAGACTTAGCACTTAGGTTTTTATACAGCAAAAACAAACCATTCCCCACTTCATGGAATCAATCTGTGTTTTGGTATATATTATTAGAAATACAGCAAACTCCTTACTTCATTAAGAAACAGGGGTGCCCAGATTTTAATTTGTGCAATAGAGATAATTCCATTTTCATAAGCGTTTTACATATCTTCAAAAAGCAGTGCCAAGATTGTCCTATATGAAATATCCCGAACTTCACATTAATGGTAGAAAACCACAACCTAGATTCATATATGAGGTATAAACAAGTCCAAATTTCACATAAGAGAACAGCTTCCAGATTTTCATAAAGTGAAAGAAAAAATGTGATAGATCATAGAGGCAAACAAGACTCATTCTATTTGCAAGTAAAAATGTAGGTACTTCTACATTTGAGTTCAATTCAGTTCAGACTCTCAGTCATGTTCAACTTTTGCGACCCCATGTTCTGGAGCATGTCATGCTCCCTGTCCATCACCAACTACCAAAATGTCCACAAACTCATGTCAATCGAGTTGGTGATGCCATCTAACCATCTCATCCTCGATCATCCTCTTCTCTTGTTAGCTTCAATGATTCCCAGCATCAGGGTCTTGTCTATTGAGTCCATTCTTTGGTCCAGATTATTGGAGTTTCAGCTTCAGGATCAGTGCTTCCAATGTATATTCAGGACTGATTTCCTTTAGTGCCCTTACAGTCCAAGCAACTCTCAAAAGTCTTCACTAACACCACATTTAAAAAGCATCAATTCTTCTGTACTCAGCTGTCTTTACAGTCCAAATTTCACATCTGTACATGACTTCTGGGAAAACAATAGCTTTGACCAGGTGGACCTTTGCTGGCAAAGCAATTTCTCTGTTTTTGAATATGCTGTCTAAGTAGTTCACAGCTTTTCATCCAAGCAGTAAGTGCCTTTTAATTTCATGGCTGCAGTCACAATCTGCAATTATGTTGGAGCCCCCCAAAATAAGGTGTTTTGGTATTTCCATTGTTTTCCATCCATTTTCTAAGCTGTGGTGGGACTGGATATCATGATCTTTTCTGAATGTTGAATTTTAACTTACAGTTTTCACACTTCTTTTTCATTTTTATCAAGAGGTCATTTACATCTTTTTCACTTTTTGCCATAAGAGTGATTTCATCGAAGTATCTGACACTGTTGATATTTCTCCCAGAAATCTTGATTCATGCTTGTGCTTTTTCAAGCCTGGCATTTAACATGTTGTACATAACATATGAACTATGGACAGAGGTTTGTGACATTGTACAGGGAACAGGAATCAAGACCATCCTCAAGAAAAACAAAACAAAAGCAAATAATAATAATAATAATAAAAAGCAAAGCAGATGTCTGAGAAGGGCTTAGAATGAACTGTGAAAAGAAGACAAGACAAAAGCAAAGGTGAAAAGGAAAGATTTATCCATTTCAATGCAGAGTTCCAAAGACTATCAAGGAGAGTTAAGAAAGTCTTTCTCACCGATCAATGCAAAGAAATAAAGGATAACAGTAGAATGGGAAAGACTAGAGTCTCTTCGAAAATTTAGAGATACTAAGGAAAGATTTCATGTGAAGATGAGCTCAATAATGAACAGAAATGGTATGGACCTAACAGAAGCAGAAGATATTAAGAGGGGGCAAGAATATGCAGAACAACTTTACAAAAGCACCTTCAGGACCTAGATAATCACAATGGTGTTATCACTTAGCCTCACCTAGACTCAGACATCCAGGAATGGGAAGTCAAGTGGGCTTTAGGAAACATCACTATGAACAATGCCAGTGGAGGTGATAGAATTCCAGTTGATCTATTTGAAATCCTAAAACATGATGCTGTGAAAGTGTTGCACTCAATAGGGCAGAAAGTTGGCAAACTCAGCAGTGATTACAGGACAGGAAATGGTCAGGTTTCATTCCAATTCCAAAGAAAGGCAATGCCAAAGAATGTTCAAACTATGACAGAATTGAACTCACCTTACACGCTTGTAAAATAATGCTCAAAATTCTCCAAGCCAGGGTTGAAAAATGTGTGAACCACGAACTTCCAGATGTTCAAGGTAGTTTTAGAAAGATAGACAAATCAGACATCAAGTTACCAACATCTCCACTCCAGTGTTCTTGCCTGAAGAATTCCAGGGACAGGGGAACCTGGTGGGCTGCCGTCTGTGGGATCACACAGAGTTGGACACAGCTGAAGTGACTTAGCAGGAGCAGCAGCAGCTGTTATCCTCGAAAAAGCAAGCGAGTTCCAAAAAAAAAAAAAAAATCTATTTCTGCTTTATTGACTATGCCAAAGCCTTTGACTGTGTGGATCACAATAAACTGTGGAAAATTCTGAAAGAGATGAGATTACCAGACAACCTGACCTGAATCCTGAGAAACTTGTGTGCAGATCAGGAAGCAACAGTTAGAGCTGGACATGGAACAGCAGTTTGGTTCCAGTTAGGAAAAGGAGTGTATCAAGGCTGTATATTGTCACCCTGATTATTAAACTTAAATGTACAGTACATCATGAGAAATGCTAGGCTGAAAGAAACACAAGCTGGAAACAAGATTGCTGGAAGGAAGATCAATAACCTCAGATATGAAGATGACACCACTCATATGGCAGAAAGTGAAGAACAACTAAAGAGTTTCTTGATTAAAGTGATGAGGAGAGTGAAAATTTTGGCTTAAAGCCCAGCATTTACAAAACTAAGGTCATAGCCTCCAGGCCCATCACTTCATGGCAAATAGAAGGGGAAAAAGTGGAAAGAGTGTCTGACATTATTTTATTTATTTACTTATTTATTTATTTATTTATTTATTTATTTATTTATTTATTTTTTGTGTGTGGTGTCCCCAAAATCACTGCAGGTGATGACTGAAGCCATGAAATTAAAAATACTTACTTCTTGGAAGGAAAATTATCACCAACATAGACAGCATATTGAAAAGGAGAAACATTTTTTCCCAACAAAACTCTGTCTAGTTAAGGCTATCGTTTTTCTAGTAGGCATGTATGGATGTGTTATTTGGACTACAAAGAGAGCTGAGAACCAATAATTTATGCTTTTGAAACATGATGTTGGAGGAGACTCTTGAGAGTGTCTCGGACTGCAAGGAGGTCCAATCAGTCCATCCTAAAGGATATCAGTCCTGGGTTTTCATTGGAAGGACTGATGTTGAGGCTGAAACTGAAATACTCTGGTCACCTGATGCAAAGAAGTGACTCAATGCTAAAGATCCTAATGCTGCAAAAGATTGAAGTCAAGAAGGAAAAAGGATGATAGAGAATGAGATGGTTAGATATCATCACCAACAAAATGGACATCAGTTTGGATAAACTCAAGGAGTTAGTAACAGGAAAGGAGGCTTGGCATGCTGTTCATGGGGTTGCAAAGAGTCAGACACGACTGAGCTACTGAAGTAAACATTACATATAATTTAAATAAGCAGGGTGACAGTATGCAACCTTGTCATAAACCTTTCCCTATTTGGAAGCATTTTGTTGTTTTGCATTCAGTTCCAACTATTGCTTCTTGAGCTGCAACTGATTTCCTGAAGGCAGGTCAGTTGATCCGGTATTCCTATCACTTAAAAGAATTTTCACAGTTTGTTTTGACCCACTTAGTCAAAATATTTGATATAAACAATGAAAAATAAGTAGATTTTTTTTCCCTCTCTGCAGCTCTCTTGTCACTTTGATGATCCCACACATGGATATTTGATTTCTGGTTCCTCTGCCTTTATTAGATCTAGCTTGAATATCTGGAACTTCATGGTTACTGTACTGTTGAAGTCTCAGTTCAGTTCAGTTCAGTTCAGTCTCTCAGTCGTGTCCGACTCTTTGAGACCCCATGAATCGCAGCACGCCAGGCCTCCCTGTTCATCACCATCTCTCGGAGTTCACTCAGACTCACATCCATCGAGTCCGTGATGCCATCCAGCCATCTCATCCTCGGTCGTCCCCTTCTCCTCCTGCCCCCAATCCCTCCCAGCATCAGAGTCTTTTCCAATGAGTCAACTCTTCGCATGAGGTGGCCAAAGTACTGGAGTTTC
>SJYT01002274.1:0-19089 GCA_006410635.1 Cephalophus harveyi | reverse complement strand
GTCTGAATTTGGTAATAAGGAGTTCATGATCTGAGCCACAGTCAGCTCCTGGTCTTGTTTTGGTTGACTGTATAGAGCTTCTCCATCTTTGGCTGCATAGAATATAATCAATCTGATTTCGGTGTTGACCATCTGGTGATGTCCACGTGTAAAGTCTTCTCTTGTGTTGTTGGAAGAGGGTGTTTGCTATGACCAGTGCATTTTCTTGGCAAAACTCTATTAGTCTTTGCCCTGCTTCATTCCGCATTCCAAGGCCAAATTTGCGTGTTACTCTGGGTGTCTCTTGACTTCCTACTTTAGCATTCCAGTCCCCTATAATGAAAAGGACATCTTTTTTGGGTGTTAGTTCTAAAAGATCTTGTAGGTCTTCATAAAACCGTTCAACTTCAGCTTCTTCAGCATTACTGGTTGTGGCATAGGCCGGTGCACTCCGCGCAGTCTGCTGCGAGAGCTGGGCCAGCGCACTATGTGCGGTCCGCTGCGAGAGCCGGGCCATTGCACTACGTGCGGTCCGCTGCGAGAGGCGGGCTGGTGCACTACATGTGGCCGGGAGGAGCTGCCCCACGTCCGAGGTCAGGGACAGCAGCCTAGAGTGCCAGGCTGCGATGGTGCAGGAACAGCCAAGAGGAGCTACCCTGTGCTGAGGTCAGTGGCGGCCTGGGAGGAGACACCCGGCGTCTGAGGTCAGGGCGGCAGCTGGGTGGAGCCACCCCACATCCGAGGCCAGTGGCGGCTGGGGGCAGACACCCCGTGTGGTCCGATGTCAGGGCGGCGGCCGGGAGGAGCTGCCCCACTTCCGAGGCCAGTGGTGGCTGGGGGGAGACACCCCTCATCCGAGGTTGAAGCCTGGTTTGGAGAATTTTGAACATTACTTTGCTTCCATTTGAGATGAGAGAAATCGTATGGTTGTGTGAACAGTCTTTGGCATTGACTTTCTATGGAATTGGATGAGCTTTTCCAGTTCTGTGTCCACTGTTGAGTTTTCCAAATTTGGAGGCATACTGAATGAAGCACTTCTATAGCTATGAAATAACTCAAATATAATTCCATCAATTCCACAAGCTTTGTTCATAAGGATGCTTCATAAGGACTCCTTGACTTCACATTCTAAGATGTCTGGCTCTAGGTGAGTGATCACAACATTTTGATTATCTGGTTCATGAAAACATTTTGTGCAGTTCTGTGTATTCTTGCTACCTCTTCCTAATATTTTCTGCTTCCATTAGGTTCATGAAATCTCTGTCTTTTATTTTGACGAATTTTGCATGAAATATTCCCTCAGTAACTCTAATTTTCTTGGGGGAGATCTCAAGTCTTTCCCATTCTATTATTTTCCTCTATTTCTTTGCATTGATCACTGAGGAAGCCTTTCTTTCTTTCTCTTTCTTTTACTTTTTTAAAATTATTATTTTTAGTTTATTTTGCTTTACAATACTGTATTGGTTTTGCCACACATTGACATGAATCAGCCACAGGTGTACATGAGTTCCCAATCCTGAACCCCCCTCCCACCTCCCAATCCATATCATCTCTCTGAATCATCCCCGTGCACCAGCTGCAAGCATCTTGTATCCTGTTCGAACATAGACTGGCAATTCGTTTCTTACATGATAGTATACATGTTTCAATGCCATTCTCAAGCAATTTATGCAGCTGAAGTCCAGAAAAATAAATGACCCAATCAAAAAATGGGCCAAAGAGCTAAATAGACATTTCTCTAAAGAAGACATACAGATGGCTAACAAACAGATGAAAAGATGCTCAACATCACTCAGTATCAGAGAAATGCAAATCAAAACCACAATGAGGTACCATTTCACACCAGTCAGAATGGCAGCGATCCAAAAGTCTACAACCAATAAATGCTGGAGAGGGTGTGGAGAAAATGGAACCCTCTTACACTGCTGGTGGGAATACAAAATATTATAGCCACTATGGAGAACAGTGTGAGGAAGCCTTTCTTATCTCTCCTTCCTATACTTTGGAACTCTACCTTAAAACAGCTATATTTTTTGTACTTTATTTTTAGGGGTGAGTGGGTTGGGGCTCCAAAATTATTGCATATTGTGTCTGCAACCATGAAATTAAAAGGCACTTACTGCTGGATGAAAAGCTGTGAACTACCTAGACAGCATATTGAAAAGCAGAGACATTGCTTGGGCAGCAAAGGTCCACCTAGTTAAAGCTATGATTTTTCCATCAAACATGTAAAGATGTGAGGTTTGGACTATAAAGTCAGCTGAGTACGAAAGAAGTGATGCTTTTAAAATGTGTTGGTGAAGACTCTTGAGAGTCTACTGGACTGCAGTGAGGCTAAATGAAATCAATGTTGAATATATACTTGAAGCATTGATGCTGAAGCTGAAACTCCAATAATCTGGACCCCTCTTGCAAAGAAGTGTCTCATTGGAAGATACCCTGATGCTGGGAAACATTGACACCAATAAGAGAGGAGGACGAGATAGAATGAGATGTATCACTGGCATCAGTGACTCGATGGACATGAGTTTGAGTAGGCTCTGGGAATTGGTGATGGACAGGGACGCATGACAAGCTACAGTACATCGGTCACAAAAATTGAAAACGACTGAGAGACTCAACTTAATTGAACTCAAATGTAGAAGTACCTACTTTCTTACATGCAAATACAGTGATGTTTGTTTTCCTTCATGATATATTGCATTTTTTATTTCACTTTTTGAAAATCTTGAAGCTGTTTTTCTCTTGTGAAATGTGGACTTGTCTATACCTCATATATGAATCTGGGTGGTGGTTCTCTACCCTTTTATGTGAAGTTCTGGATATTTCACATAGGAAAATCTTGACTGCTTTTTGAAGATGTGGAAATCTGTATGAAAATGGAACTATCTTTAATGCACAAATGAAAATCTGGGCATCCTTTTTTTTTTTTTTTTCATGAAGTAACAGTGCTGTATTTCTAATAATATATCCAAAACAAAGGATTGATTCCATGAAGTGGGGAATGGTTTGTGTTTAATGTATCAAAACCTAGGTGCTAAGTCTCTATCAAGGAATTTGGACTTCTCTATCAGCAGTGGCCATAGGACTGAAAAAGGTCAATTTTCATTCCAATCCCAAAGAAAGGCAATGCCAAAGAATGATCAAACTACCACACAATTGCACTCATCTCACATGCTAGTAAAGTAATGCTCAAAATTGTCCAAGCCAGGCTCCAGCAATATGTGAAATGTGAACTTCCTGATGTTCAATCTGGTTTTACAAAAGGCAGAGGAACCAGAGATCAAATTGCCAACATACAAGAGAGTTCCAGAAAAACATCTATATCTGCTTTATTGGCCAAAGCCTTTGGCTATGTAGATCACAATAAACTGGAAAATTCTGAAGGAGATGGGAATACCAGGTCACCTGACCTGACTCTTGAAAAATCTATATGCAGGTAAGGAAGCAACAGTTAGAATTGGACATGGAACAACAGACTGGTTTCAAATAGGAAAAGGAGGATGCCAAGGCTGTATACTGTCACCCTGCTTATGTAAATCATATGTAGAGTATACCATGAGAAATGGTGGACTGGAAGAAACACAAGCTGGAATCAAGATTGCTGGGAAAGTTATCAATAACCTCAGATATGGAGATTGTACCACCCTTATGGCAGAAAGAGAAGAGGAACTAAAAAGCCTCTTGATGAAAGTGAAAGAGGAGAGTGAAAAAGCTGGCTTAGAGCTCAACATTCAGAAAATGAAAATCATGGCATCCAGTCCCATGGATGGGAAATAGATGGGGAAATGGTGTCAGAATTTACTTTTTTGGGGCTCCAAAATCACTGCAGATGGTGACTCCAGCCATGAAATTAAAAGATACTTACTCCTTGGGAGAAAAGTTATGACCAACCTAGATAGCATATTCAAAAGCAAAGACACTACTTTGCTGACTAATATCCGCCTAGTCAAGGCTATGGTTTTTCCTGTGGTCATGTATGGATGTGAGAGTAGGACTATGAAGAAGGCTGACAGCTGAAGAATGGATGCTTTTGAACTGAGGTGTTGGAGCAGACTGTTGAGCATCTCTTGGACTCTCAAGGAGATCCAACCAGTCCATTCTGAAGGAGATTAGCCATGGGATTTCTTTGAAAGGAATGATGCTAAAGCTGAAACTCCAGTGCTTTGGCCACCTCATGAGAAGAGGTGACTCATTGGAAAAGACTCTGATGCTGGGAGGGATTGGGGTCAGGAGGAGAAGGGGATGACCGAGGATGAGACTACTGGATGGCATCACGGACTCAATGGACGTGAGTCTCAGTGAACTCCGAGAGATGGTGATGAACAGGGAAGCCTGGCGTGCTGCGATTCATGGAGTCACAAAGAGTTGGACACGACTGAGCGACTGAACTGAACTGAACTGGACGCTTGGGGGCGGTGCACTGGGACAACCCAGAGGAATGCTAAGAGGAAGGAGCAGGGAGGGGGTTTCAGGATGGGAACACGTGTATACCTGTGGCAGATTCATGTTGATGTATGGCAAAACCAATACAATATTGTAAGGTAATTAATTAACCTCCAAATAAAATGAATAAATTTATATTAAAAAATACTCTTGGAACAAGAGGTCTACAATCTCCTACCTCTCTCTCTCTCTCGGTTTTCACACTTTTCAATCTTAAGAAAGGGCTGCATAGAACAAGAAAGGAAATACAGTGTTGGGCTTAGAGCTTAATCATAAAAGTGATTGAAAATCTCAGTTGCAGGTTCGATTTCTTTTTCATGTTTCCCAGGTATTGGAGTGTTTGAGTCAGTAACAGCTTTGACTATTTCCTGTTGAGATGGAGCATGAAGTTGGAAATAATTCTGACATCTAAGCTTGATATCAATATTTTATCTTCTTGAAACATAGTTGTCTATTTTACATAGTTGTTGTTATATACATATATGTATAAACATCTATGTATGTATATAGATATCTATACATAGCTATGTATGTATGTATATATATGTATACATATATATTTCTATACCTGTATATTTTTATCATTAAAACCAGACAAACATTTGAAATTTGGTAGTTATTTATTAAAAGGAGAGATGGGAGTGATATAAAGAGTCCTCATACTTTACATGCAGCCAATAAAATATATTTTGAAGTATTTCCACTAATATATATTCATTAATTGAATAGACTTTTGAATCATTCTACATTTGAGTTTGAATTTTTTCCATTGCTGTTACACCAAACAGTTTAAAAAGCTATTGTACTTTTTTTTATACACATACACACACTTGTGTATATATGTATATATGTCAAAATATAATTTTAGGCAACTTTTTTAGGTGGCCAAACTCTTTGCTTGCTCCCAAGATATTAAATGAAGTTTTTGGGATCCCCAAGAGAGTTCCAGAAAAACACCTATTTCTGCTTTATTGACTATTCCAAAGCCTTTGAATCTGTGGATCTCAGTAAACTGTGGAAAATTCTGAAAGAGATGGGAATACCAGACCACCTAACATGCCTCTTGAGAAATCTGTATACAGGTCAGGAAGCAACAGAACTGGACATGGAACAACAGACAGGCTCCAAATAGGAAAAGGAATACATCAAGGCTGTTTATTGTCACCCTGCTTATTTAACTTATATGCAGAGTACATCATGAGAAACACTGGACTGGAAGAAACATAAGCTGTAATCAAGATTGCCAGAAGAAATATCAATAACCTCAGATATGAAGATGACACCACACTTATGGCAGAAAGTGAAGAGGAGTTAAAAAACCTCTTGATTAAAGTGAAAGAGGAAAGTGAAAAAGTTGGCTTAAAGCTCAAGTGAAAGAGGAGAGCAAAAAAGTTGGCTTAAAGCTCAACATTGAGAAAATGAAGATCATGGTATCCGGTCCCATCACTTCATGGGAAATAGATGGGGAAACAGTGGAAACAGTGTCAGACTTTATTTTTTGGGGGGACTCTTAAATCACTGCAGATGGTGACTGCAGCCATGAAATTAAAAGACGCTTACTCCTTGGAAGAAAAGTTATGATCAACCTAGATAGTATATTCAAAAGCAGAGACATTACTTTGCCGCCTAAGGTCCATCTAGTTAAGACTATGATTTTTCCTGTGGTCATATATGGATGTGAGAGTTGGACTGTGAAGAAGGCTGAGTGCCGAAGAATTGATGCTTTTGCACTCTGGTGTTGGAGAAGACTCCTGAGAGTTCCTGGGGCTTCAAGGATATCCAATCAGTCCATTCTGAAGGAAAGCAGTCCTGGGATTTCTTTGAAAGGAATGATGCTGAAGCTGAAACTCCAGTGCTTTGGCCACCTCATGAGAAGAGGTGACTCATTGGAAAAGACTCTGATGCTGGGAGGGATTGGGGTCAGGAGGAGAAGGGGACGACCGAGGATGAGATGGCTGAATGGCCTCACGGACTCGATGGACATGAGTCTCAGTAAACTCCAGGGGATGGGGATGAACAGGGAGGCCTGGCATGCTGCGATTCATGGCATCGCAAAAGTCAGACACGACTGAGCCACTGAAATGAACTGAACTGAGCATTACTTGATAACTTTCTGGCTGCATAATTCTGATCCTGTTGCTGAAAGGATCTCCTTTAATCTAGCTCATCTTCCACTATTCTTTCTGTAATAAGAGATGGGTTCATACTTATGAGGACACCTTGAATCCATAAAACCACAACTCTCATTTACTTAGAGACATTGTTCATGGAAAGCTGTTGCTCTTCTCATATTGAATACAATTTTATTCATTCAAGTCTGTAGTAATATAGGAACATGTCAAAACCACATGCACAATTGTCACCTGGCTGGATTTTGGATAAAAGCTAACAAATTCCCAGTGCACTGTGTATAGGTCATAATCAGGCTCTTCTGGCTAGCTGAACTTTGAAATTATATGATGTGTACATCAAAATCACTTTTCCATCATTCAGTATGTAAAATGTCCTTTCATTACTTTAAACTTCTGGTACCAAATATTTCAACAGAAATCATTGATGATCAAAATTTATCTCACTTCATGCCACAAGGTTTCAGCTTCCTGCTCCCCTCCACATCATATCTCTTTTTTCTTGTCCTCCTCTGTATTTTTGTAGTTGCCATGTTAGAGAAAATCTAACTACATAACAAGAATAGGCTCACAATCTTATGTTTGTGAGAAATATATTATAGGCTGTGTATTATGTCAACATTTTCCCAGTTGTCACAGAAGCATGGCACAAATGCTCCAGCAGAACCTTAAAATCAGTTATATTGTATATAATGAAAATTATATATACTTAGAAAATTATTTCTTATTCAAAACATTGAGGGAAAACTAAGGTACAAGGTTACAATAATCCTCAATGTTGATAGGAAAACATAGGGTAAACAGTACATTTGAATTCTCAGTATTATGCAAAGTAAGATCATGGCATCTGGTCCCAGTGTTTCACGGGAAATAGAAGTGAAAAAGCCTGATCAATGATAGATTTCCTCTTTTGTGGCTCTAAATTCACTATCAATTTTAGTGGTTTACCATTCTCCATGGTGATGGTGGCTATAAAATTAGAAGACAATTACTTCCTGAAAGAAAAGCTCTCACAAATTTAGAGAGCAAGTTAAAAAGTGAAGACATGACTTGACCAAAAGAGGCACATAGAGCCACATTTATGTTTTTTCCAGTAGACATGTACAGATGTGAGAACACCAAACTGCTCTGCTGGGGATGACTTTTGTGTGTCCATTGGACTGCAAGGAGATCAAGTCAGTCAAACGTGAAGGAATTCAACTCTGAAGAGTCATTAGAATCACTGATGTTTAGCTGAGTCCCCAAAGCTTTGACCACGTTAGGAAACAACTGACTCACTAGAAAAGACCCTTATTTTTAGCAAATGATCAAATCAGGAGGAGGCATGGGTGAGAGAGAAGGAGATGGTTGTAGAGCTTCACCCATTCAATGGACATGATCTTAGGCAGACCAGAGGTGATAGTGAGAGAGACAGGCCTTGTGTATTGCACCCAACATGTCAAAAAGAGTCAAAAATGGCGTCATGACTGAACAATAACAATATTTCAGTTAATGTAATGGATCTCCCAGTGTTGCTGTAGGTCTCATAATGTTCCCATATATATCCATCAAAGGATCGACTGCACATGGAACACCTTCCAGAAATCAATTTGTGAACGATGTTGACGGGCCCTAGAAACCGAGAAAAGAAAATCAATCTCTTAAAAACGAGGTGGGACAAAATAAGAGACGTGAGGGTAGAAAAATTTTGAAGAATCAAGACCTGCCTTGGAGAGGGAGTCATAAAGGAGGAGAAATTTACACAAAATAAGTAACACTCTCTCATAGGTGTCAGTGGGGGAAAAAACATAACCAGGGGAAAAGGAACAGAAACACAGATTATGCCAATAAGTGCAATTACTAACCAAGAAGTGGTTCAGATGCCCGTGCCCACTATCATACATGGGACCTGAGAGGGAGGCCTGTGATGTAACAAACAAGCTATGTTTAGAACCAGGCTTTAGTGTCCTGAGGACAATCTGATGGACCTAAAGGGACACAGAAACATAAACCATGGGAACACTAGAGAGATATTTTAGAAAGGCCGTTTCATGTGAGAAGGCTCTAAGGCCACATACTGAACCATGGCTCACTCACAGAGCAGAAGACTGTGCACTCGAAAATACCAAAGGAGACCGAGCCAGCTTCTACTTACGACCCTTTCTTCCACGGAGGGAGACAGGAATATGTACGACTGCCAGAGGCAGAAGGAAATAGGTCACTGGTATTTTGGTCCCAGAGACATCCCTTACTCTATGCTGGTTGACAGTTGCTAATGATGAATTCCTGGGTTCATTGACAGTTCACAAGGCCAGCCTGGGGTCAGTTACCCTGAGGAGACACAAGGCACACTTGAGAATGGGCGGTCTGGCACAGGCAGCAAACTGAGTGGCTGAGACCAGATAGCTGCATAAGAGGCACAGCCCACCTGGGACTTGGCCTTGCCCTCCAACCAGTCACCCGAGATTTTGAATGAGGGAAGAGCACAAAGCATAGAGTCAAACGTATTCAGTGCCCCTTCAGAGCACCTAAGTGTCTGAGTGGCTGAGAAGTGCATGAAATACAGGGCCCATTTGGGACAGTGCCCTCATGTATCATTGGCAAGGCGAGCAGGGTGGACCCAGGAAAGGCAAGTCACATTTGTCAGTGGCAAGCTCAATGTGATCAGTGTACCTCAAGCACCCCCCAAATATCCCTGTGGTGTTTGTTTTCAGTGTCTCACCTCACTGCCAAAATATTGAGCAAGTGCAGTTGAATAAGAGGCTACTGTACACTCATTTCAATATAAAGAGGCTTTCAAGTAAAAGAAGGAAATATAAATAAAGAAGCATAGACCAACACAGAAGTGACAGGTTCAACAGAATGAGTCTGTAATTAATGTGGAGACTTTTCAATTGAGAAACAACAGTAGCCTTTGACAACAAGTACACACTTCATTAAGGGACTATCTGATACTGTACTGACATCAAAAAGCATACAATTTCTTTGAAATTCTGAGATCTATTTCTATATGATTTCTTCAAATTTTAGCAATGTTAGTCCTTTATTATAACCTAAACTGTTATTTCTATTAACTATTATTACCTTTCAAAAATGCACCTATTTTTTAAACACGTCTTACATATATATAAGAATGAATTTGGCCTGTTTTCTTTTTTTACACTATTTAATGAGTCTAAATTTTATTATTAGTTCTTAACTTTTGCTTTTGAAAAATTGTTATAAATATTTTAACCTTAGGAACAAAATCTTTACGATCTGATTTCACTTATGGATTTGTTTCCTGAATTGATTGTCTCCTCTTCTAACTCTCTCCTGTCTCCTCCTAAGCACCTCTTTCTCCCTCCTCCGTTTTCTCTGCTCTCTGGAATTCTGTGAATCGCTTTGATTCTTTTAGGATGAGGAGAGTGTTGTCACCATTAACTTCAGGTTTTATCTCCTGTGTTATATGGATGTGGCTTTTTGATGCTACTGTAACCTGGGGACAGAAACCCAAAGGTCATGACGTCGATTCCAGAACTTTAGATCAACACTGAACTCCTTACCTCTGAACATTAAAGGACACATACACATCCCAGAGTTTCCATGTCTACATGGAAAGCCATCTCAACCCTCGAGCCAACATTCAGTACAAGAGAACCCAAAGCTATTCTCCAGCAAAAGAGAAACACAACTGTGAATATTACTAAAGGGGGTGCATGAAGCCATAGCAAACCCACAAACACCCCAAAGCACAATCCATGGACAATTCATTGAGCTTGAGAGAGAAGAGATATAGATCTGCCTGCCACTGCACAGACACAAATTCCGCAAAGCAGTAAACCTTGACAAGTCACTAGTCCCATCCCACTCACAAAGGACAGATTCTACAACACAGTGGAGCTATAACCATCCAGCCTTCAGGAAGGGGACCCAAACCACAACAATCGAGACAGAATGAAATGAGAGAGAAATATGCAGCAGATGAAGGTAACTGATAGAAACATTCCAAAACAAACAAAACAAGACGAGATAAGAAGTTTTCCTGAAAAAGAATTGAGAATAATGATAGTAAAGATGACCAAAATCTTGCAAGCTAAGTAATGTTGCCAGTAAATACACTGGAGGCCTGGAATGAGAAGAAATAAACATGTTTACCTTGGATCTAGAAGAAATAAAAAAGAGTCAAGCAGTAATAATCAATGCATTAATGGAGATTAACACCCTGGAAGGAACCAATAGTAGAATACTTGAGACAGAGAAAGAATTAAGTCCAAAGAGCAGTGGCTGCATGGGCACAGGAGGGCCGAGAGGAGTTACTACTTGGTTAAGGTCAGGAGGGGCGGCTGTGAGGAGATATCCATATTCCAAGGTAAGGAGCAGCGGCTGCAGTTTGCTGGGGCACCCGTGAAAAGATACCCAAGCTCAAGGTAAGAGAAACCCAAGTAAGATGCTAGGTGTTGTGAGAGGGCATCAGAGGGCAGACACACTGAAACCAAAATCATGGACAACTAGCCAATTGGATCACATGGAACACAGCCTTGTCTAATTTAGTGCAATGAAGCCATGTCATGTGGGGCCACCCAGGATGTGTGGTTATGATGGAGGTCATGTGGTCCACTGAAAAGGGAATGTCAAACCACTTCAGTATTCTTGCCTTGAGAACCTCATGAACAGTATGAAAAGGCAGAATGATTGGATACTGAAAGGGGAACTCCCCGTGTTCGTAGGTTCCCAATATGCTACTGAAGATCAATGGAGAAATAACACCAGAAAGAAAGAAAGGATGAAGTCAAAGCAAAAACAACACCCAGTTGGGGATATGACTGGTGATAGAAGAAAGGTCCAATGCTGTAAAGAGCAATATTGCATAGGAACATGTAATGTAGGTCCATGAATCAAGGCAATTTGGAAATGTTTAAGTAGGAGATAGGAAAAGTGAACGTCAATATTCTAGGAATCAGCAAACTAAAATGGACTGGAATGGGTGAATTTAACTCAGATGACCATTATATCTACTACTATGGGTAAGAATCCCTTAGAAGAAATGGAGTAGCCATCATGGTCAACAAAAGAGTCTGAAATCCAGTACTCGGATGCAATCTCAAAAAAGTATGATCTTGGTTCATTTCCAAGGAAACCATTCAATATCACAATAACCCAAGCTTATGCTCCAACTAGTAACACTGAAGAAGTTTCAGTCAAACAGGTCTATGAAGACCTACAAGACCTTTTAAAACTGACACCCAAAAATATATGTCATTTCCATTATAGGGGATTGGAATGCAAAAGTAGGAATTGAAGAAACAGAGTAACACACAAGTTTGGCCTTGGAATATGGAAAGAAGCAGGCCAAATGCTAATAGAATTTTGCCAAGAGAATGCAGTTGTCATTGAAAACACCCTCTTCCAACAACACAAGGAACGACTCTACAAATGGATGTGACTTGATGGTCAATACCAAAATCAGATTGATTCTATTCTTTCTACCTAAAGATGGAGAAGCTCTATACATTCAGCAAAATCATGAATGGTAGCTGACTGTGGCTCAGATCATGAACTTTTTTTTTTTTTTTTTCAAAATTCACTTAAATTGAAAAAAGTAGGGAAAACCACTAGACCACTCATATATGACCTAAATCAAATCCCTTATGATTATATAGTCGAATGAGTAATAGATTTAAGGGACTAGATTTGATGGACAGAGTGCCTGATCAACTATGGACAGAGGTCTGTGACATTGTACAGGAGACAAGGATCAAGACAGTCCCTACGGAAAAGAAGCAAAAAATCAAAATGGCTGTCTAAGGAGGCCTTACAAATAGCTGTTAAAAGAAGAGAAGCAAAAAGCAAAGCAGAAAAGGAAAGATATAAGTATCTGAATGCAGAGTTCCAAGCAAAAAAAAGGAGAGATAAGAAAGCCTTCCTCAGTGATCAATGCAAAGAAATAGAGGAAAACAACAGAATAGGAAAGAGCAGAAAGCTCTTCAAGCATATTAATGATACCAAGGGAACATTTCATGCAAAGATGGACTCGAAAAAGGACAAAAATGGTATGGACCAAACCAAAGCAGAAGATATAAGAGGTGACAAGGNCCTTCCTCAGTGATCAATGCAAAAAAAAAAAAAAAGAGGAAAACAGCAGAATGGGAAAGAGCAGAAAGCTCTTCAAGCAAATTGATGATACCAAGGGAATATTTCATGCAAAGATGGACTCGAAAAAGGTCAGAAATGGTATGGACCAAATCAAAGCAGAAGATATAAGAAGAGCTGACAAGGACACACAGGAGAAGTGTACAAAGAAGAGCTTCACGACCCAGATAATCATGATGTTGTGAAGACTCATCTAGGGTCAGGCATCCTGGAATGTGAAGTCAAGCGGGCATTGGAAAGTATCACTACTAACAATGTTGGTGAAGGTCATGGAATTCCAGTTGAGCTATTTAAAATCCTGAAAGATGAAGCTGTGAAAGTGCTAATATACCACCAAATATGGGAAACTCAGCAGTGGCCACAGGAGTTGTAAAATCAGTTTTCATTCCAATCCCAAAGAAACACAAAACCAAAGAGTGCTCAAACTACTGCACAATTGCACTCATCTCAGACACTAGTAAAGTAATGCTCAAAATTATCCAAGCCAAGCTTCAGCATTGCATAAATCATGAAGTTCTGGATGTTCAAGCTGGTTTTATAAAAGGCAGAGGAACCAGAGATCAAATTGCCAACATCTGCTGGATCATGGAAAAAAGAGGAATTCAAGAAAAACATCTATTTCTGCTTTATTGACAATGCCAAAGCCCGTTGACTGTGTGGATCACAATAAATAGTGGAAGATTCAGAAAGAGACGGGAATACCAGAACACCTGACCTGTCTCTTGAGAAAAACATATGCAGGTCAGAAAGCAAAGGTTAGTACTGGATATGGAACAACAGACTAGTTCCAAATAGGAAAAAGAGTATGTCACGTATGTATATTGTCACCCTGCTTATTTAACTTGTATGCAGTGTGCAGTATGAGAGACACTGGACTGGAAGAAGAACAAGCTGGAATCAAGATTACCAGGGGAAATATCAATAACCTCACATATGCAGATGGTACCATCCTTATGGCAGAAAATGAAGAGGAATATAAAGCCTCTTGATGAAAGTGATAGAGGAGTGTGAAAATGTTGGCTTAACGCTCAAAATTCTGAAAACAAAGATCATGGCATAAGGTCCCATCACTTATGGGAAATAGATGGGGAAACAGTGGAAACAGTGTCAGACCTTACTTTTTTGGGCTCCGAAATCACTGCAAATGGTGATTGCAACCTATATAGCAGAGTAAAAAGAAGGGATATTACTTTGCCAACAAAATTCCATCTAGTCAAGTCTATGGTTTTTCCAGTGGTCATATTTGGATGTGACATTTGAACTGTGAAGAAAGTTGAGAGCTGAATAATTTATTCTTTTGAAGATTGGTGTTGGAGAAGACTCCTGAGAGTCCCTTGGACTGCAAGGAGGTCCATTCAGTCCATCCTAAAGGAGACGAGACCTGGGTGTTCATTGGAAGGATTGATGCTAAAGCTGAAATTCCAATACTTTGGCCACCTCACTCGAAGATTTGACTCATTATATAAATCTCTGATGCTGGGAGGGATTGGGGGCAGGAGGAAAAGGGGATGACAGAGGATGAGAAGGCTGGATGGCATCACCGACTCGAAGGACATGAGTTTGAATGAACTCCAGGAACTGGCGATAGACAGGAAGGTCTGACGTGCTGAAATTCATGGGGTCGCAAAGAGTCATAGACGAATGTATGATTGAAGTGAAGTGAGTGAGTGAACTGATTTTTTGCTGAGCATGTCATTGGTAATAGATGAAAGGAGCATGTGTACTAGAAACAGTTAAACTTATATTTCATGTGTTAAATCACTGCACTCCTGTCTGACACTCAGCATCAAACAGACTGGCACCATTGTGTATTTTCAATCCATGGGATTCTCAGGTGGAAAAATATGAATGGATAGAAATGCTTAGTTCCAGGAAATCTTCCCAACCCATGGATTGAACCTGCATCTCTTCTGACTTCTGCGTTAGAAGGCAGGTTCCTTAGTCCTAGTGCTATGGGGACAACCGTTAGTGTATATATATAACATAGTATATTTGGCATAGTATATATATGTATATGTATATATACTAATGAAAACGTGTGTGTGTGTGTGTATGAGTAGCGATAAATATTTACATGGTATACATATATGTGCCTATTAGAACATATCACTGTAGGTGCATAATTTTAAAGATACATAGATACATACATATATATACTGCAACACCTATACATGCATATGTATTTTCTTTGGAAGGAATGATGCTAAAGCTGAAACTCCAATACTTTGGCCACCTCACCCGAAGATTTGACTCATTATATAAATGTCTGATGCTGGAAGAGATTGGGGGCAGGAGGAAAAGGGGATGACAGAGGATGAGATGGCTAGATGGCATCACTGACTCGATGGACATGAGCTTGAATGAACTCTGGGAATTGGTGATAGACAGGAAGGCCTGAAATGCTGCAATTCATGGGGTCGCAAAGAGTCATAGACGAATTTACGATTGAAGTGAAGTGAGTGAGTGAACTGATTTTTTGCTGAGCATGTTATTGGTAATAGATGAAAGGAGCATGTATACTAGAAACAGTTAAACTGATATTTCATGTGTTAAATCACTACACTCCTGTCTGACACTCAGCATCACAGAGACTGGCACCATTGTGTATTTTCAATCCATGAGATTCTCAGGTGGAAAACTATGAATGGATTGAAATGCTTAGTTCCAGGAAATCTTCCCAACCCATGGATTGAACCTGCATCTCTTCTAATTTCTGCGTTAGAAGACAGATTCCTTAGTCCTAGTGCTACGGGGGCAACCATTAGTGTATATATATATACATAGTATATTTTACATAGTGTATATATATATATATGTATATATACTTATGGAAATGTATGTGTGTGTGTATGAGTAGAGATAAGTATTTGCATGGTATACATATATGTGTCTATTAGAACATATCACTGTACACACATAATTTTAAAGATACATATATACATACATACATACATACTTATACTGCAACACCTATACATGCATATGTATATGTCAAAAGTTTAGGTACATAATTTTTCTATTTCCCATGAAGTGATGGGACCAGATGCCATGATCTTCGTTTTCTGAATGTTGAGCTTTAAGCCAACTTTTTCACTCTCCTCTTTCACTTTCATCAAGAGGCCTTTTAGCTCCTCTTCACTTTCTGCCATAAGGGTGGTGTCATCTGCATATCTGAGGTTATTGATATTTCTCCCATCAAAAGTTTAGGTACATAATTTTACTGTCTATAGCTAGCAGTATATATTTTTCAGGAGGTATATAACTGCAGGTATGTACTTTTGCAGATCTGATGATTTGCTAAAAGTGCTTTCACTTACATTCACCTCAGAGAATTACTTATTTTCCCGTGCAACTGACACTTTACAATATTGGTTCTTTAGGAATGTCTTGTTTAATTTTCCACACATTAACAAATTTGCAAACATGTATCCCATTTTTAACTTTTGGGTCAATTTCTTTGTTTTCAGAGAATATATTTGGTTGATTTAAAATACTAAGACTTGAGTTATGCCTTAATGTAAAGATTCTTTTCTGAGAATATTCCAGAGAATGTTTAGATACATATGTAAATATATATGTGTGTGTATATGAATAGAGATAAATATTTACACAGTATACATATATATGCCTATTTGAATATGTCACTGTAGGCACATAATTTTAAATACACATATATGCACATATTTTATCCTTCCTTGATCCAAGTCTTTCTGGTCATGTTCTTCAAATTTAAATTTTGCGTTTTGTTTCCTGTCTCTTTGGGATTTGTACTAAACCTGCATTAGGTATTTTAACGTTACTTTAGGTTCTCTGTATGCTCTGTTGAGGTAGAAGCACACAGTCACCTTCTGTGAGAGTATAAGAATCTTTGTAGAGATGGTAACTTTTTCTGAGGTTGTAGAGAATAGAGCACACTGTGATCCAATAAATTTGCCAGCCATATCAGTAAACAAAGGATGCTGCATTCGTCAAGTAATAAGCCATTGCAACCATCCATAGTTGTGAAACCTGAGGAAACTCTTGTTGCAATCAGGTTGCCCACTATCAAGTCCTTAGTTACTGCAGCTGCCAGCAGTTTTGTCCATTACCCAAAGAACTGACTTGAGACAAAACAACAGATACTAGCCCTAATTAAGGTGCTTATCAAAGGAATTATTTCAAGGAGCACAGATTCTTGCATCTTCCCATAGGTAGAAAATATCTCAATCTATTCATTTGAGGTGTCCAGTTTTTCTTTCATTAAGCATAATATTCAGACATTCTCCATACCTGATCATTGCACCAAAACTTCTGTAAAACATGGACCCTCCTATCCTTCTTCAGAGCAGTCTTTTTGCAATACATGAGAAGTTGCTCCTCATGATTAAATGCTTCCTATGATGAAAGGCCTGAGGAAGAAATCATAATTCACAACTTTTGAGCTATGCATATTTCCCAGTCAGTAGCACACATTCTAGAATTGCAGTATAAGGGATTCTTGTGTACCACCTTAGTTTTAACCTATGTTTGCTAATTCATACTTAGCATAGTTCTAAAAGTCAAAGGTCTGCTATTACTTATTAAAACTTGAGGGGATTCATGTGTAACTTTTTCTGAGGTTGTAGAGAATAGAGCACACTGTGATCCAATAAATTTGCCAGCCATATCAGTAAACAAAGGATACTGCATTCGTCAAGTAATAAGCCATTGCAACCATTCATAAATGTGAAACCTGAGGAAACTCTTGTTGAAATCAGGTTGCCCATGATCAAGTCCTTAGTTACTGCAGCTGCCAGCAGTGTTGCCCATTGCCCAAAGAACTGACTTGAGACAAAACAACAGATACTAGCCTTAATTAAGGTGCTTATCAAAGGAATTATTTCAAGGAGCACAGATTCTTGCATCTTCCCATAGGTAGAAAATATCTCAATCTATTCATTTGAGGTGCCCAGTTTTTCTTTCAGTAAGCATAATATTCAGACATTCTCCATACCTGATCATTGTACCAAAACTTCTGTAAAAATGGACCCTCCTATCCTTCTTCAGAGCAGTCTTTTTGCAATACATGAGAAGTTGCTCCTCATGATTAAATGCTTCCTATGATGAAAGGCCTGAGGAAGAAATCATAATTCACAACTTTTGAGCTATGCATATTTCCCAGTCAGTAGCACACATTCTAGAATTGCAGTATAAGGGATTCTTGTGTACCACCTTAGTTTTAACCTATGTTTGCTAATTCATACTTAGCATAGTTCTAAAAGTCAAAGGTCTGCTATTACTTATTAAAACTTGAGGGGATTCATGGTTTCATAAACTGGTGACATCAATTTATGAAAACATATAATCCTATATGTTTACTTTACTTTTAGAAACCCCTTCTTTACTTTTAGAAACTGACAAATTAGTGAAGTGAAAGGAAACAAGTTTAGAGTCTGAATATATTCTGACTAACTTAGCTCTGCATTTGTCTTTTTTTTACTTTGCTTTGTCTATACATACTAAAGTAGTCTTGCATACACATTTTACTTGACACACACTGTGATGCTTAACCTGTCACTTGCACAACTTAGCCAATGACTTTCTTTCTTCACATGAAGCAAAACATTAAAATTTTGGCGTATAATTAGCTTACAACGTTGTGTTTGTTTCTGCTGCCCAGAAAAAAAAAAATAAGTTGTTAGGAAATATAGCTGAGCTTCCCCTTTGAACAGTCCTCCCATGTCTCTCTTGGACCCCGTATCCTACCACACAACCCACTCAAATTCTTTCTTCACATGAAGCAAAACATTAAAATTTTGGCGTATAATTAGCTTACAACGTTGTGTTTGTTTCTGCTGCCCAGAAAAAAAAAAATAAGTTGTTAGGAAATATAGCTGAGCTTCCCCTTTGAACAGTCCTCCCATGTCTCTCTTGGACCCCGTATCCTACCACACAACCCACTCAACTGGAGCAATCCATAGCACTAGCTACTTACTGCATGCTTGATATATTACACATGTCAGTGCAATTTATTCAATTCATTCCATTCTCTCCATCCCACACTGTGTCCACAAGTCTGTTTTCTATGACTGCATCTCTTCCAGCCATTTCTTTGTCCACCCTCCAAATGAGTTCTTCAGCAATTGTTTTCTAGATTCCACTTATAAACATTAATATGCAATGTTGGTCTATCTGTTTTTTTTTAATTATTTAACTGTGTAATAGGCTCTAGTTTCATCTGCACCTCTACAAATAATCCATCTTTGTTCCTTTTTATGAGTGAGTAATTTTCCATCATATATATATATGTATAAATACATATATATATGTGTGTGTGTACATATATATATATATATACACCAAAACTTCTTTATCCATTCTTCATTCGATGGGCACTGAGGTTGTTTCCCTTTATTGGCTACTCTAAAAGGTCTTGCAATGTTTACTGGCATACATATCTATTTTT
>SJYT01002270.1:0-18589 GCA_006410635.1 Cephalophus harveyi | reverse complement strand
GACTCTTTGCAATCCATTCATGGGATTCTCCAGGCAAGAATACTGGAGTGGATTGCCATTTCCTTCTCCAGGGGACTCTACCCCTACTGCAATGGAATTGGGTGCAGACCGTTACCAACTATCTTACCTCTGAAGATGCCACTCCATAACTTTGCCCATCAGGTTTCCCTGCTTTCCATTCTGACCTTGCTCACATGGTAATTATACCATCTGGCTTCCAATGGCTGAACAGCTTTAGCTGGCCTCTATTATTTTGGGATGCCCATCATTCCCACTGCTATTAGTGAGCCCAGTTCTGTAACAACATTCTACCATCAACTCTGCCCTGTAAGGGGAGAGCTACCACTGATAGTTCAGAAGTGCTATCCCTCTTGCCAAGCATATTCTTCATTGCTTTGACTTTCCTGCAGAACCAAGCCATTTGGTAGGTTTTTAGAGCTTACACAATCTGTCCATTCTAGCATGCTCACTTCCTTAAACTTTTTGACCCCTTTTCCAATCAAGATTGCCGGGAGAAATATCAATAACCTCAGATATGCAGATGACACCACCCTTATGGCAGAAAGTGAAGAGTTTTTTAAATTTATTTATTTTAATTGGAGGATAATTACAACATTGTGGTGGTTATTGCCATACAGTGACATGAATCAGACACAGGTGCATAATTTCAATATTTAATAGTGAATTATCTAACTTATTTTCAACATATGATCATGAAAAGCAAAGATAAATAGAATCAGCAGAGGAGAGTAACAGTACATATATCACCAAACTGGGCCGACTAACATTCAGGTTGAAATAGCACTGGGAAGTCCTAAGTAACAACAATCTGGAGTCCCAGTTGGGAAAAGGTCCTGGGCAGTGTGTCCCTGCCATGGGCAAGACTACAAATGGAGTTTGGGGGTTCCTGTTTATAATCCAGGGCCACAAACTGATATCATCATCAGTTTGAGAGCAAAAATGCAGCTCTGGTTTCACATTNAAGTCCTAAGTAACAACAATCTGGAGTCCCAGTTGGGAAAAGGTCCTGGGCAGTGTGTCCCTGCCATGGGCAAGACTACAAATGGAGTTTGGGGGTTCCTGTTTATAATCCAGGGCCACAAACTGATATCATCATCAGTTTGAGAGCAAAAATGCAGCTCTGGTTTCACATTAATCTTTTTACAATGCTGTTTATCTGGTGAGTAATGAGACCCTGGGAGATGGGCCAGATCTTCAGGGGCTTCCCTATCTTATCTATAGTGCCGCTTGGCTTACTGGTAACAACTGGTGCACTCACAAGCAAGCACATAGTCAGGCAGTGTCTAGGCAGGCCAGAAGCAACATGAGAGGCTTGTTCTGCTTTCTTGTCTCTGAAGTCTGAACAAGACTTCCTTCATTTTAATTTCCCTAACACCTGGCACAGTGGCAAGCAGAAGGTTCTGGTTTCCCAATCTGAAGTTCTCTGAACCCTGTCCTTTAGGTTATTTTGAAGCCTTCATTATAGAGGTATGATCAATTAAATAAATCATGTTGTTGTTCGATTGCTAAGTCATATCCAACTCTTTGTGAGCCCATGAACTGCAGCACACCAGGCTGCTCTGTCCTTCATAGACTCCTGGAATTTGCTCAAACTCATGTCCATTGAGTCAGTGACGCCCTCCAGCTGTCTCAGCCTCTGCAAACCCCCTCTCCTTCTGCCCTCAAACTTTCCCAGCATCAGGGTCTTTTCCAATGAGTGGCCAAGGTATTGAACTTCAAGTGGCCAAGGTATTGAACTTCAAGTGGCCAAGGTATTGAACTTCAGCATCGGCACCAGTCCTTTCAATGAATAATCAAGGTTGATTTCCTCTAGGATTGACTGGTTTGATCTCCATGCAGTCCAAAGGACTCACAAGAGTCTTTGCCAGCACCACAATTCAAAAGCATCAGTTCTTCAGTACTCAGCCTTCTTTGTGGTCCAGCTCTCACACCCATACATGGAAAAACCAAAGCTTTGACTTTACCAACTTTTGTTGGCAAAGTGACGTCTCTGCTTTTTAATATGCTGTCTAGGTTTGTCATAGATTTTCTTCCAAGAAGCAAGCGTCTTTCAATTTCATGGCAATAGTCACCATCTGCAGTGATTTCAGAGCCCAAGAAAATAAATCGGTCACTGTTTCCACTTTTCCCTCATCTACTTGCCATGAAGTGATGGGAATGGATGCCATGATCTTAGTTTTCTGAATGTTGAATATTAGGCCAGATCTTTCACTCTCCTCTTTCACCTTCATCCAGAGGCTGTTTAGTTCCTCTTTGCTTTCTGCCATTAGAGTGGTATCATGTGCATATCTGAGGTTGTTATTTCTCCCAGCAATCTTGATGCCAGCTTGTGATTCATCCAGCCCAGCATGTCACATGATGTACTCTGCGTATAAGTTAATAGCAGGGTGACACTATATAGCCTTGATGTACTCCTTTCCCAGTTTTGAACCAGTCTGTTGTTCCCTGTCTGGTTCTAACTGTTGCTTCTTGACCTGCATACAGGCTTCTCGGGAGGCAGGTAAGGTGGCCTGGTATTCCCATCTCTTTAAGAATTTTCTAGTTTGCTGTGATACACACAGTCAAAGGCTTTAGCATAGTAAAAGAAGCAGATGTTTTTCTGGAATTCTCTTGCTTTTTCTGTGATCTAATGGATGTTGGCAATTTGATCTCTGGTTCCTCTGTCTTTTCTAAATCCATCTTGTACATCTGGAAGTTCTCAGTTCACATACTGTTGAAGCCTAACTTGAAGGATTTTGAGATTACCTTGCTAGCATGTGAAATGAGTTCAATTGTGCAGTAGTTCAAACATTCTTGGCATTGCCTTTCTTTGGGACTGGAATGAAAACTGACCTTTTCCAGTCCTGTGACCACTGCTGAGTTTTCCAAATTTGCTGACATATTGAGTGTAGCACTTTAGTAGGATCATCTTTTAGGATTTTAAACAGCTCAGCTGGAATTCCATCACCTCCACTAGCTTTGTTCATGGTAACGCTTCCTAAGGTCCACTTGACTCCACACTGCAGAATGTCTGGCTCTAGGTGAGTGACCACACCATCATAGTTATCTGGGTCATTAAGACCTTTGTTGTATCTGTGTATTTCTGCCACCTCTTCTCAATCACTTCTGCTACTGTTAGGTCTTTGCCATTTCTGTCCTTTATTGTGCCCATCTTTGTATGAAATGCTCCTTTGGTATCTCCAATTTTCTTGCAAAAAATTATATTTCCCTTCATATTGCTTTCCTCTACTTCTTTGCATTGCTCATTTAAAAATGCCTTCTTATCTCTACTTGCTATTCTCTGGAATTCTGCATTCAGTTGGTTATCTCTCTCTCTACTTTGCCTTTAGCTTCTCTTCTTTTCTCAGTTACTTGTAAGGCCTCCTTAGACAGTCACTTTGTCTTCTTGCATTTCTTCTTTTGGGGATGATTTTGGTCACTGCCTCCTGTACAATATTATGAACCTCCATCCATAGTTCTTAAGGCACTTTCTCTACCAGATCTAATCTTTCAAATCTATTGGTTACCTCCACTGTATAATCATAAAGGATTTGATTTAGGTCATACCTGAATGGTCTAGTGGTTTCCCCTACTTTATTCAATTTAAGCCTGAATTTTACAATAAAGAGCTCATGATCTGAGCCACAGTCAACTCCAGGTCTTGTTTTTGCTGACTATATAGAGCTTCTCCATCTTCGGCTGCAAAGAATGTAACAATCTGATTTCAGCATTGACCATCTGGTGATGTCCATGTGTAGAATCATCTCTTGTGTTGTTGAAAGAAGGTGTTTGCCATGACCAGTGTGTTCTCTTGGCAAAACTCTCTTAGCCTTTGCCCTACTTCATTTTGTACCCCAAGGCCAAACTTGCCTGTTACTCCAGGTATCTCTTGACTTCCTACTTTTGCATTCCAATCCCCTGTGATGAAAAGAAAATCTTTATTCTTTGATGTTAGTTCTAGAAGGTCTTGTTGGTCTTCACGGAATCATTCAACTTTAGTTTCTTCAGCATTAGTGGTTGGGGCACAGACTTGGATTACTGTGATGTTGAATGGTCTGTCTTGGAAACGAACTGAGATTACTCTCCATTTTGAGATTGCACCCAAGTACTGCATTTCCAACTCTTTTGTTGACTATGAGGGTTACTCTATCTCTTCTAAGGGATTTTTGCCCATAGTAGTAGATACAGTGGTCATCTTAATTAAATTCGCCCATTCTTGTCCACTTTAGTTCACTGATTCCTAAAATGTTGGTGTTCATTCTTGCCATCTCCTGCTTGATGACTGGCAATTGAACTTAATCTCCAGCCCCTCTCCCATCTCCCTTTCCTGGAGGTCAGGAGGTAAAACAACAGAAGTCACTTGCATTTCTACATACTAACAATGAAAAATCAGAAAGAGAAATTAAGGAATCAATCCCATTCACCATTACAACAAAAAGAATTCAATATCTAGGAATAAACTTACCTAAGGAGACAAAAGAACTGTACACAGAAAATTTTAACACACGAATGAAAGAAATCAAAGATGACATAAACAGATGGAGAGATATTCCATGTTCCTGGGTAGGAAGAATCAATACTGTGAAAATGACTATACTACCAAATGCAATCTACAGATTCAATGTGATCCCTATCAAATTACCAATGGCATTTTCCACAAAACTAGAACAAAAAATTTCACAGTTCATATGGAAACACAAAAGACCCAAAATAGCCATTCTTGAGAAAGAAGAATGGAACTGGAGGAATCAACCTTCCTGACTTCAAATTATACTACAAAGCTACAGTCATCAAGACAGTATGGTACTGGCACAAAAACAGAAATAGAGACCAATGGAACAAGATAGAAAACCAAGAAATAAACCCATGCACCTATGAGTATCTTCTTTTTGACAAAGAAGGCAAGAACATACAATGAAGCAAAGACAGCCTCTTCAATAAATGGTGCTGGGAAAACTGAACAGCTACATGTAAAAGAATTAAATTAGAACACTTCCTAACACCACACACAAAGATAAACTCAAAATGGATTAAAGATGTAAATGTAAGACCAGAAACTATAAAACTCTTAGAGGAAAACATAGATAGAACATTCGATGACATAAATCAAAGCAAGATCCTCTATGATCCACCTCCTAGGAAACAAAAGAAAAGTAAACAAGTGGGGCCTGATTAAACTTAAAAGCTTTTGCACAGCAAAGGGAATTATAAGCAAGGTGAAAAGATAACCCTCAGAATGGGAGAAAACAATAGCAAATGAAACAACTGACAAAGGATTAATTTCCAAAATATACAAGCAGCTCATACAACTCAATGCCAGAAAAACAATCCAATCAAAAAGTGGGAAAAAGACCTAAACAGACATTTCTCCAAAGAAGACATACAGATGGCTAACACGTGAAAAGATGCTCAACATTATTCATCATTGGAGAAATGCAAATCAAAACTACAAAGAGATATCACCTCATGGCAGTCAGAATGACCATCATCAAAAAGTCTACAAATACAAATAATAAATGCTGGAGAGGGTGTGGAGAAAAGGAAACATTCTTGCATTGTTGGTGAGAATATAAATTGATATAGCCACTATGGAAGACAGTATGGAGATTCCTTTAAAAACTAGGAATAAAATCAGCATATGACTCATTAATCCCACTCCTAGGCATATACCCTGAGCAAACCAAAATTGAAAAAGACACATTTATCCCATTGTTCATTGCAGCACTATTTACAATAGCTGGAACATGGAAGCAACCTAGATGTCCACTGACAGATGAATGGATAAAGAAGTTGTGGTACATATACACAATGGAATATTACTCAGCCATAAAAAGGAAGGCATTTGAGGCAGTTCTGATGAGGTGGATGAACCTAGAACCTATTATACAGACTGAAGTGAGTCAGAAATAGAAAGATAAATATTGTATTCTAACACATATATACAGAATCTGGAAAAATGGTACTGAAGAATTTATTTACAGGGCAGCAGTGGAGAAACAGACATAAAGAATAGACTTATGGACATGCGGAGAGGGGAGGAGAGGGTGAGATGCATGGAAAGAGTAACATGGAAACTTAATTACCATATGTAAAATAGATAGCCAACAGGAATTTGCTGTGTGGCTCAGGAAACTCAAACAGGGGCTCTGTATCAATCTAGAGGGGTGGGATGGGGCAGGAGGTGTGAGGGAGGTTCAAAAGGGTGGGGATATATGTATACCTATGGCTGATTCATGTTGAGGTTTGACAGAAAACAACAAAAGTCTGTAAAGCGATTATCCTTCAATAAAAAAATAAGTTAATGATAATTTTTAAAAAGGATGGCAGCTGCTCTGCAGTGTCCATCAGAAGTAGTGCTGAAAACAGCTGTGAGGGGAAACCTTCCCAATGAATAGAGCTTCAGGTGGTGTACCTGGTTATTTACCCTGTAGAAGCGACTTCCCTGTGGCTCAGACGGTAAAGCATCTGTCTACAATGCGGGTGACCTGGGTTTGATCCCTGGTTTGGGAAGATCCTCTGGAGAAGGAAATGGCAATCCACTCCAGGACTATTGCCTGGAAAATCCCATGGACAGAGGAGCCTGGTAGGCTACAGTCCATGGGGTCCCAAAGAGTAGGACACAACTGAGCGACTTCACTTCACTTCACTTCGCTTCATAGAAAGAGAAGTAGTCCAAGGTTACAATACATACAGTTTCATGAGTAGTGGTGAATGTTTTAGTAAGTTTGTAAGGGGACTAGCGACTTAGCAACTGAACAACAACAACAAGGGGCCTAAAATAGAAAAGATTGGACGACTGGGGACTAAGAATTCTGCAACAGCACATGAATGGGTCAATGAGAGAAGATGCAAAGTGTGAAAATCTTTGTGTCAAATGTCAATCAGAAAACATCCAGTACAGAAGAGGCACTAAACAATCAGGTAAATAAAATGACTTGGGTGGGTATCAGTCAGTCTCTGTAATGGGTTACCCTAATGATAGCATAGTGAATTGATGGAGGAGTAGCCATAATGGCAGAGAGGCAGGCTATGCATAGGTTCCCACTGACCAGGGCAAACTTAGCTACTGATGTTGCCAAATGTCCAATATGCTAGCAACAGAGCTCACTGCTGTGTTGCTGATATGGAGCTATTCTTCAAGGAGACTCTGGTGGCAGGTTGACTCCTTAGACCCCTTCCATTCTGGATATGCCAGAGATTTGTTTTAATAGGAATAGATATGTATTCTAGGTATGTATTTGTTTTTGCTACTCTTGGGGCCTTCAGCAGCATCAATATCTAAGGGCTTACAGAATGTTTGATCCACTAACAGATTTCATGTATAACATTGTGTCAGACCAAAGGACCTATTCTACAGCAAAGAGATTTACCGGTGGCACATGAAAATAGGATCCACTGGTTCTAGATGCCACCAACATGATGGAATGATGGAAGGACCTACTGAAGGCACAGCTGAGGTACCACCTTGGATATGACATACTGAGTTTTGCACACCAACTGCCAGGATGCAGTATACATGCTAAATCAATAACATTTATGTTATCCTTAATATGCAGAGAATATATGGCTCTAGGAACCAAGGAGTGGAAGTAACTTAACATAAAGCCTACTTGGGGAATTTGTGCTTTCGATTCCTGCAACTGTTTTGCAGATTTAGATGTTATAATATATTTGGGGAAATGTTTCTTCCAGTTGACAGACATAGTAAGAATCCTATTCAACTTTAAGCTATGACTGTCATCACTCAGGCACTTTAAGCTCTTTTTGCCAAGGGTTCAACAGTCAATATGAAGTAATCATCTAGGTGGGGGCAATGGACCTGACCATCAAGAGAAGAGAGGGCTGCTGCTACACAACAGGGACATGGAGGACTATCTTTGAAAGCCACTGAAATCTACTCAGGCTTCTCTTAGTACTTCCTTACCCAGTTTTGATGGTAAATGGACAAATTTAGCAGTCAGGCCTGAGAAATGTACGGTAACCAGCAGCTCATATCCTCATGGTTAAAGGTATGCGTCAATCCTCCAACTAAGCCATCTAGACCACTAGTGATGTAAGTAGCTAAGGATAAGAAAAACCTACACTGATAACGAAGGAGGAATTTGATGAGTATCAACTGTATCTGCTACCAGCTGCAGCAGAAGCAGCTGCAGTTCATTCCATCGAACCTCCCCTCATAAGTTTTCCCCAATAAAAGAACTCTCCAGAGTCCTTAAGAAGTTGCTTCCAGAATTGATATGAAGCAAGCAGATCTGAGAGGCACAAGGGTGGACTGTGCTGTACCGTGTTGCCCAGATTCCCCCTTGAGAATCAGAGGACTTATTCCCCCAGCTAAAGAGAAGGCTGGCTGATAGTCATACTCTCTTCCTAGGACAGCTCACAGCCAAAGACTCCTGTATGTGGCAGTATAAAGTTTCAGACTTCAGGCTCCCCTTGGGGCAACTCTGAAGGGACAGCTACTTTTTATGGTGTTATACGAAGCTTTGTTGTGATTCCATTGCAGCTCAGTTTATGCCTGTCTAACCCTGCTTCCTTCCAATCATCCACAGGCATTGATCCTAAGGACAATCCCTGATAAATTTCTTCTATGGGTTTGCTTTTCATAGGATCCAACTCATAGGAAGTATCTTTATAGCATTTTACTTCTGATGACAGTTGTTAAGTTATACCTTGAATTTTCCATGAATAAATCTGTGATTTATTTAACAGGCAGGAATTTAGAGTTTTATGCCCAGTAGGATGTTACTGTCATGAGACCTATTTTTGGGCTCCCCCAAAACACAGCAGGAAAAATACGGCATGTTTTTAAAAATACACATACTATTTTTGCATTTTCTAGTTAAGTACAAGGTTTTACACATTTGGAAAGGATAATCTAGGCTGATTTTTATTAAACAGTGACCTTTTTTTTTGAGAAAGATCTTAAACTTGTCACAAAGAAAATGTAGAATGTATCTATGTTTAGGCAAGTAATTAGATTAATAAAAGAAGTATAAACTTTAGAATTTCAAAGTCCTGGCTTAAGTAACAGTTTCACCCTTTACTTCACTCTTTTAAGGCAAGTTAGTTAATTTTGCTAGTTTGTCTAGGGAGGGCAATTGTGTGGCCTCTGAAATCAGATCACTTGGGCTCAAAGCTGTCACTAAGTTACAACAGATGAGTTAACTCAACCTCTGTGTACCTCAGTTTTCTTCTCTTTAAAATGAAGATGATGATAGTGACTATGTTATAGGTTTGTTGAAATTAAATAATGTATGTAAAATGCTTAGAACAATGTCATTGAGTGATCAATAAATGTACAAGCTGTTATTATGATCTGTACTACAGGTTAACAACATTTGCCCATAGGGTTGTGGTGAAGATTAAATGAGGCAAAGTATGAGATTTGATTAGCTCAAAGCCCCTAAAAATTATAATCATGAATATGTGTTACAGCTACTTCCTAAGATTATTTTAAAGATTCCTGGCATAGCCAGGTATTGTGCTAGGCACTGAAGCTACAAAGGGAAACAAAGACACACCAGACAGCTTTTGTCCCTTTTTTTTTGGCGGTACCTTCAAGGCTTGTGGGATTTTACTCCTCCTGAACCCCAGCCCTCAGGAATGGGAGCCCACAGTCCTAACCAGTGGACTACCAGGGAATTTCCAAGACAGACTTTGACCTTGAGCCTAGAGTCTTAACAGGGATCAAGTGAGACTGAATATATGTTAGTCTTGCCTGGCACAAAAGAAGGTAGATAGATAAAAGTAACTATTCTCAGGCACATAGGGGAAATAGTATATAACCCATGTTCTTTCTCATTCTTACTCTTTTACCTTTTTTTTTTTTTTTTATCAGTCATTTGCCATAATTATAGAGTATGAGGGAAGGGAAAGGGTTGGGCTTTTTCCAGTTTGAACTTTCTGTACCCCTCTAATTCACAGTCACTTTTTCTCATATTATGCAATCAACAAAAATGTACTAAGGACCAAGATACTAGGAACAAACAATTAAGGTTACTCACAATGTAGTGAGGGAAACAAATAACTGTAATACATTACATTATGCTTTTTTCCCCCAATTTTTAACATTTATAAAAAAAATGCTAAGGTAGCAAAGAGAAGGGAATGATTGATTTTGCTGAAGCTTTGTGTCTCTATTCCCTCAACATGTAGTCTGTTTTACCACTCAAGTCATTGCTTAAAATATTATATAATTGATCTTTCATAATTCTGTCTTCTTAGGTTTATACTAACCCAGGGGTTTTCAGCCTTGTCATTATTGACATTTTGGACACGATATTTCTTTGTCGTAGGGGCTTGTCCTGAGCATTGTTAAGATGTTTAGCAGCATTTCTGATCTTAGTAGCACTCTCCCAGACGTGACAATTAAAAATGTCTCCAAACATTGTCAAATATCCATTGAGGAGAATTATCCTCTCCTCTTGAGACTCCCCTGGTGGCTCAGATGGTAAAGTGTCTGCCTACAATGCGGGAGATGTGGGTTCAATCCCTGGGTTGGAAAGATCTCCTGGAGAAGGAAATGGCAATCCACTCCAGGACTATTGCCTGGAAAATCCCATGGACAGAGGATCCTGGCAGGCTACAGTCCATGGGGTTGCAGAGTTGGACATGACAGAATGACTTCACTTTCTTTCTTTCTTGAGAATCACGGCACTAAATCAATGATTATTTGTGGACTAAAGTGTTATTAGTTATCTTCTCACCTTATAATGAAATAGTATGATTTATCATTGGTCTATAGGAATCAGGAACTTTACTATCCTGATCATTCAGCTACTTGGTATATCATCTGATACAACAGAAATTACATCAGTGATTTATGAAAAAATCTGCAATTTTAGATGTTTATATATTGACTACTGGATGTTTTGTTTCTTTATCTTCACAAGGACAACATGCTATTAAAATGGGACTATCAGAGACTAAAAAGTTCTTGGAAATAAAAAATATAACATCTATTAGTTATCTATCGCTGTGTGACAAATTGCCTCAAAACTCAGTGGCTTAAAACAATAAACATGTATTATTTCAAACAGAGTTGCCATTGTTGTTGTTCGGTCACTAAATCATGTCTGACTCTTTGCAATCCCATGGACTGTGACACATCAGACTCTTCTGTCCTCCACTACCTCCTAGAGTTTGCTCAAATTCATTTTCATTGAGTCCGTGATGCTATCTAACCATCTTGGTGAGATTGTCTTTCTGGCTTTGGAAAATAGGAAAGAAAAAGTAAGAAAATGACAAAATCAATTAGGAAGCCCAATATGATGAATATAAGATTCAGGAAAAGAGGAGAGAAAAGAGAAGGGAGGAAACTAACAAAGAAATTTAACAAGATTGGAAGTTGTAAAGTCAACGTGGAATATCTTTCTGTCTCTTACACACACACACACACACACACACACACACACACAAGCATGGAAAAACTGGAAAATGAAAATTTTAAATTCCATTTATAATATTATAAAAATATTAATGCTTAGGGATAAATTTAACAAAACATGTGCAAGATCTCTACACTAAAAATTACAAAGCTCTGCTAAGAAAAAGTAAAGACCTTCCTAAATAGAGAAATATACCAAGTTCACGGATTGCAAAGCTCAATATTGTTAAGAAGTCAATTTCCCTCAAATAAAGCTAAGTGTGAAAGTTGCCCAGTAGTGTCCAACTCTTTGCCACCCCGTGGACTGTACCTGCTATCGTCCTTTGTCCATGGAATCCTTCAGGCCATAATACTGGAGTGGGTAGCCGTTTCCTTCTCTAGGGGATCTTCCCAACCCAGGGATCAAATCCAGGTCTCCCACATTGCAGGTGGATTCTTTACCATCTGAGCCAGCAGGGAAGCTCAAATAGAGCTAAAGGTTTAGTCAATCCCAACAAAAATCACAGCAGCCTTAAGAAAAATAAAAGTGAATTAACAATTCAATAAGTTATATAGATGGGATTCCCTAGTGGTTCAGACAGCAAAGAATCTGCCTACAATGCAGGAGACCCAGGTTCAGTCCTTGGGTCAGGGAGATCCCCTGGAGAAGGGAATGGCTAACCACTTCAGCATTCTTGCCTGGAGAATTCCATGGACAGAGGAGACTTGGTGGGCTACAGTCCATAGGATCACAAAAAGTCAGACTCAACTGAGCAACTAACACACACACAAAGAACTTATGACAACTAAAACGGTCTTGAAAAAGAACCAATCTGGAGTAACTACCCTTCCTTACATTTCCAGGCTTACTATAAATCTATAGTAATCATGGCAATGTGGTATTGCAGAAAGACAAATAGATCAATGAAACAGAAATAAAAGTCCAGAAATAAATCCATAATCACATTCTCAAAAATTTGTGTGTGTGTGGGGGGGGGGTGGATGCTGGGAGGCATATGGTGAGATCTTAGTTTCCTGACCAGGGATTGAACCCGTGCCCCTTGCATTGGAATCACCAAATCTTAACCAACGGATTGCCAAGGAAGTCCCTGCAGTCAACAGATTTTTAACAAAGGGACCAAAGCAGTTTATGGGGAAAGGAAATTCCAGGTGGTGTTGGAACCATGTGGACAAAAATAAGCTCTAAAATCTAACCTCACATTATCTGCAAAGTTTAATTAAAAATGGATCACATAGCTAAATGTAAAAGCCAAAATTCTCATGTCATCCAAAAACATTATTAGGAAAATAAATAGTAAAGCTATAGACTGGGAGAAAATATTTGCAATTGATATATCTAATTCAGGACTTGTATCTAAAATATTTAATAACCTATAACTTGATGTCTTTTTAAGTCAATGCCAAAGAATGTTCATATTACCAAACAATTGCACTCATTTCACATGCTAGGAAGGCAATGCTCAAAATCCTTGAATTTAGGCTTCTACAGTATGTTAACCAAGAATTTCGAGAAAAGGTAGAAGAACCAGAGAACAAATTGCAAACATTCTCTGGATCATAGAAAAAGCAACAGAATTCCAGAAAAACATCTACTTCTACTTCATTGACTACACTAAAGTCTTTGTGTGGATCACAACAAACTGGACAATTCTTCAAGAGATGGGAATACCAGACCACTTTACCTGTCTCCTGAGAAACCTGTATGCAGGTCAAGAAGCAACAGCTAGAACTGGACATGAACAATGGACAGGTTCCAAATCGGCAAAGGAGTATGTTAAGGCTGTATATTGTCACCCTGCTTATTTAACTTATATGCAGAGTACATCATGCAAAATGCCAGGCTGGATGAAGCACAAGCTGGAATCAAGATTGCTGGGAGAAATATCAACAATCTCAGATATGCAGATGATACTGTTCTAATGGCAGAATATGAGGAGGAACTGAGAGCCTCTTGATGAAAGTGAAAGAGGAGAGTGAAAGAGCTGGCTTAAAACTTCAACATTCAAAAAACTAAGATCATGGCATCTGGTCCCATCACTTCATGGCAAATAGAAGGGGAAAAAACGGCAACAGTGACACTTTATTTTCTTGGGTTCCCAAATCATTGAAAGTGGTGACTAAAGCCATGAAATTAAAAGATGCTTGCTCCTTGCAAGAAAAGCTATGACAAAACTAGACAGCATATTAAAAAGCAGAGACATCACTTTGCAGATGGAGGTTCATATAGTCAAAGCTATGGTTTTTCCAGTAGTCATGTATGGATGTGAGAGCTGGACCATAAAGAAGGCTGAGCACTAAAGAATTGATTCTTTCTAACTGTGGCACTAGAGAGGACTCCTGAGAGTCCTTTGGACAGCAAGGAGATCAAACCAGTCAATTCTAAAGGAAATCAATCCTGAATATTCATTGGAAGGACTGATGCTGAAGCTGAAGCTCCAATACTTTGGCCACTGGATGCGCAGAACTGACTCACTGGAAAAGATCCTGAAGCTGGGAAAAATTGAGGGCAGGAGGAGAAGGGGTTGACAGAGGATGAGATGGTTGGACGGCATCACTGGCTCAATGGACATGACTTTGAGCAAATTCCAGGAGATAGTGAATGACAGGGAAGCCTATAGTCCATAGGGTCACAAAGATTCAGACATGACTGAGCAACTGAACAACAACAAAACCTATTTAATGGCAATTTCCCTTTCTCCTCCCTTCAGTCTCTGGTAACTGCTATCCTACTTTCTATTTCTACAAATTTCACTACTTTAGGTATCTTATAAAGGTAGAATCATACAGTATTTGTCTTCTTGTGACTGGCTTATTTCGCTTAGCATAATGATTTCATCTATGTTGTAGCATATAAGAATTTTCTTCCTTTTAAAGATTGATTAACATTAATCTGACCATGAACCTTTGGGTTGCTTCTATCTCTTGGCTATTATGAATGAACAGGAATGTTAATATATGCTGTGCACTTGTATGCAAATGCCCTACTCTCAATTGTTTTAGATATACATCCAGAACTGGTATTGCTAAATCATATGGTAGATTCATTCGCACTTTTTTGAAGAACCACCTACTGTTTTCCATAAGGGCTGAACCATTTTGCAATCTCACCAATAGTGCACAAGGATTCTCATTTCTTTACATCCCCATCTATATCTGTTCTTTTCTTAATAGTAGCCATCCTAATGGCTGTGAGGCAGTATTTTGTGGTTCTGATGTGCATTTCTTTGATGATTAGTGATGTTGAGTATCTTTTTTATATGCCTGTTGAACATTAGTGTATCATCTTTGGGAAATGTTTTGTCAAGTCCTTTGTCCATTGTTAAATCAGTTTATTTTTTTTGGCTACTGAGTTGTAGGAGTTCTTCATATATTCTGGATGTCTTATCACACATATGATTGGCAAAAATCTCCATCCATAGGCTGCTTTTTCACTCTGCTATGTCATTTGATACACAAAAGGTTCTCTTTTTTTTTTTTTGTATGGCATGTAGGGTCTTCGTTCCCCTACCAGGGATCAAACCCATGCCCCCTGCAGTGGAAGGGCAGTGTCCTAACCACTGGACCACCAGGGATGTCCCACATAAAAGTTCTTAAGTTGATGTGGCCCCATTTGTCTGTATTTGCTTTTGTTGCCCGTGCTTTTTGTGTCATAAAGAAGAAATCACTCATTGCCAAGTCCAAGGTTCTGAAGATTTTCCCCTATGTTTTCTGCTAAAAGTTTTACAGTTTTAGGTCTTAGGTTTAGGTCCTTAATCCATTTTGAATTAATTTTTATATATGATATAATGGTTCAAGTTCATTCTTTTGAATGTGGATACCCAATTTTCCTGACACCATTTGTTGAACAGACTGAGTCATCATTGCACCTTTGTCAAAGATCATTTGACTATATACCTGAGGACTATATTTTTAAAAAGTATAGTTTTCAGAGCAGGTTTAGATTCACAGCAGGTACAGAATTCTCATGTATCCCTTGCTGCTCCCCAACCCACATGCTAAATACGCTTTTAGCTTCCTGATGTAAACTTAGATTATAAAACTTTCTTTTCAAATATATGCATGTAAAGCTACAGATCTTCCTCTAAACACTACTCTCACTGCATCCCATAAATTCTCTTAGGTCGTATTTTCATTATCTTCCAGTTCAAACCATTTAAAAATTCCCATTGTTCTTTGACTTAGAGGTTTAGAATTACATTGCTTACCTTCCAAATATTTGTGGATTTTCTGGCTTTTTATTATTTCTAGTTTAATTCTGTTGTGGTTAGAGACCGTATTCTAATTTCCAGCCTCTTAAATATGAGACTTGTTTAATGACCCTGCGTCACAAACGTGATGTGGTTTTGTTATGATGGGAAAACCGGTGGGTTTTTTTGTATAGATAGAGTGCGCTGTGGTAGCGCAACACTAAGTTCTGATATCTTAAAACAGTATTCCAACTCAGGGGTATGTCCTCTAAATTTACACTACAAGAATTAGGACACGGTTCAAGGAAGGAGTACCTCAAGGCTGTATATTGTCACCCTGCTGCAGTCCACGGGGTCGCTGAGTCGGACACGACTACGCGACTTAACTGAAAGTACTTTCGAGCAGCAGCATCGGACTGTTTAGGAACGCTTTCTCCCCGTCACGGGAGGGCAGAGGGGTACAACTGTTCTGAGTCCGCTACAGCTCGAGATCGATACTTCATCAGCCATCTGTGTATCTCTCGAAGCAACGGATGTAGTACTCTCTTTTTCGGGGGTTGGGATTGTCAGAGGTGACAAAGCTAGTAAGTTCTCAAAACTCAGAAGCTCTCTGAGGGAGAGGATGTAAGTTAGGCAAAGCTCGAGAATGGTGGCAGGATGCCTCTTCCCGGAATTGAGGGAGCAAGCCTCTTGAGAGGTCTAACGAAACAGGGCCTCGGGTAACAGCTACCCTTCGACTCCGCGGCCCCATAACCCATCCGCGGGGAGAGCCTCCCACAAGAACCTTTTCTTTCTACCTTCTTTCCCAGCAGCTCAAATTTCCACCAAGAAGAGGAACTGGGTGTGGCAAAAAAAAAAGTCAGTCAGGGAACCGCCTGTCACATGACAGGAGGGCGCGGAGGACCTGGGGAGCGTCGGTCCGCCCTGGCCCCGCCCCCTTGACGCCGTCGCAGTGACCCCGCCCCCTCCGCCGTGGGGTGGAGCACGCGGCCCCTCCTCCAAACGGCCTCCCCTCGGAGGGCCAGTCTGGCCAGTAGGGCGGGGCGAGAGGCCCAGAGGGGGCCTGCTCTAGGGGAGGGCAGGAAAGGAAAGGACGGGTCACGTGCGGCCGGCGGCCTGAGGTCACGTGACGGGCGCCTGGGAGGAGGGAACTGGGGCTAGGAGTTCTCCTGAGGGAAGAGGCGTGAAGTGGGGGGGACGCGGCAGCGGCGGCGGAGGCGGCGGCGGCGGCGGCAGCGCTGACAATGGTGAGTGCACGGCGGCCCGCGCGCTCGCCCGCAGCCTTTGTCCCGGAGCGCGCGGCAGGACGGCCAACGACGGGCCCGATGTCGCGGGAACGGCTCTTGGGAGCGGCCGGAGAGGGTGGGCGGGCAGGGCGGGGAGCCGGGTTAGGCCTGTCTGGCCGCCGCGGGGCTAGGGAAGAGCGGGCTGCGCCGCTTCTTCCCGGTCTCGGCAAGGCCCGAGTACCTGCGGGTGACGAGGCGTTCTCCTGGCTGTGTCGGAGCCTCTGCCAGCGTTCTTCGCTCGGCTGTGGGGGGCCGTGGCTGGTTACTCGGATCCCGCCCCTGCGGACCCGCCACCGCCTCCCCTTCCAAGGTAGCCAGACCTTCTGCTCCTCCTGGGCAGCCTCGCTTCCTTTCAGATGGGGTGACCCAGGAGTCCCCCAGTTCCGGACTCGGTGGACTTGGTCAGTCTCTTCCAGTGTTGATCGGGAGCTTGGTAAACTCCTTGAGTCTTTTTTTTTTTTTCTTTTTAAACTAGCATATGGTGATACCCTGCGATTTCCTGACCCCAGGTTAGGCTTAACGTTGACACTTGTAGAATGAGAGAGAAAAAGAAAAGGACGTTGGAGGGGAGGACGTTTTTAAGTCAAAGGCAGTAGTTTCGTGCCACTCTCATTTCCTTCACCAAGCCATTTTGGAAACTTATCTCTTTGGGATGTTGAAATGGCCTAGGGAGTAGAGGAGGGAGAGAAATCAGTACTTTAACCACAATTCGTGGGAAGCACAAGCGTGAGCACGATGGCGTTCAGCTTTGTGTGTGTTGACGATTTCCTCTCGATTGGATCTCATTTGACGGTAGTATTCATTTACTTGGTTCACTTAGCATGCATATGTTGAGCGCCTACTGTGTTCTTTCTTTTAATAGTACCTGGTTTCCCAGAGCTCACCCAGTTCCGTAATCTGCTTGAGACTTTTGGCTTCAAGACTATGCTAGGTTTATTTTTTGAAAAAGTTACATTTGATGAATACATTTTAAGGTCAGGAATCGAGTTGTTTTAAATTTAAAAAAGAAAAGGAGCACAGAAATGTTCATTCTTAAACTTCGAGCCCTTTTCTCTTTTTTTCATCAGATATACTTAGGCGCTCCCAGGGGCTCTGAGCAAGACTGAATCAGCCCTTGCGCTCTTGTAGCTTGTAGTCCAGAAGGAGATAAACATTTGTATGATTATTTGTTTAACGTGGAAACAAAACAGCTGTGATAAGAAGGAAGTATTGGGGGGTGACCTTACTAGTCAGGGGGTTAGAGATGGCTTCTTTAATTGAATATAATTTGCAAAGAAAACGTAAGAGGCCCTCCTATTTTTTGCTTACATTTAAAATTACTACTTTTAATGCATTATTTTCAAGAACAATTTTTATTTTCAAGTTACTCGTGAAACAAATACAATTGTAAAGCTTGGAAACACTGAAGTAGGCACAAGTGTAATAATATATGTATGAAAATTTGCTGTTTCATTGCTCCTGAATGCACTAAGTGAATAAATTTTGAGAGCTTCTCTTCTGCCTCACCTTGAGTTGCTTTTCTTTACATCCAAAGGATGTAGTGAAATTTCTTCAGTGAGGGCTGTAAAATTTGTCTTTTAACATCCACTTGTAATTTTGCTAGATAGTAATGCTCAATGTTGGGTTACAAATTATGTGAAAAATCTTAGATTAAAATTAGAGATGTGAAGTTTAGAATACGATTAGAAAACTGTGAAAATAATTGTTCTATTATTTAATTAGTCATATAT
>SJYT01002266.1:9102-69480 GCA_006410635.1 Cephalophus harveyi | reverse complement strand
AACCGTTCAACTTCAGCTTCTTCAGCATTACTGGTTGGGGCATAGACTTGGATAACTGTGATATTGAATGGTTTTCCTTGGAGACGAACAGAGATCATTCTGTCGTTTTTGAGATTGCATCCAAGTACTGCATTTCGGACTCTTTTGTTGACCATGATGGCTACTCCATTTCTTCTGAGGGATTCCTGCCCGCAGTAGTAGATATAATGGTCATCTGAGTTAAATTCACCCATTCCAGTCCATATAACCACTGCTTCTACACTTGCTTTCAGATATTCTAGGCTTGAAATAAAGCTGCTGAACTGCTATATTTTACACAGTGCTATACAATAAAGTATACAAACCACAACCACTTTAGAGGATGCACGCATGTCACAATAGGCTCCAGACACATGAACTAATTTACATGATTGGATGTATGAACTCACATTCACATTTTCAAAAGTTCAAACTTGAAGGTTCATATGCAGGAGACTTACTATAGTTGTGATTTTGAAAAAACAGGTGAGCTCATATCTACTCCATGATCTTGTTTCCTCTCTCTAAACTGAACACTTCTAAATACTCATAGGACCAATAAGAATTCATACAAGAAAAATATTTTAACAGATTGCAGCTAAATTAATACGTAGTGAGAAATTTACAGTTTTAAACCTTTATATGTGAAAAAAATGCAAGATCTAAGTTTCCACTACACTCCAAAAATGGAGCAAAGAAACCCAAATGGTCAAAGAAAAGAATAAAGAACAGAAATCAACAAAATAGAAGAAAAATCATAGCCAAAACAATTCTATGACCATATACATACAAAAGTATTGTAAAACAAGAAAATCACAGAATAAAATTCCTCAGGCATATCAATGCAAAATTCTGTAACAATATATTAGCAATGAAGACATTAAGATCACATAATAAAGGAAGATTTGAATACCAATAATACATGTATTTAAGGAATAGATGGTGATTTAAAATAACCGTGTTGTCCTCTTTTTCTGATGGATTCTCATCTGTGGTAGAAAGGTCAATGTGATTCCACAAGCTATTAAGGTAGTGACTGTGAAAAATGAAATATTGAATGTATTCTTAATGGGAAGCATTAAATGTGGGAAACTGGGGACTAGAAAATCTGAGATTCTAGAGTAAAACCTAGAGTACGATCAGGGAAATGGTGATAGAGTTTGTTCTAAGGTCATGATTTAATAAATATTCTGCTAGATTTCCTTCTATTGGGTCTGGCCTTACTTATCTGAATTCAGTTATTCAGGAAACTAATTCTGAAGCTTTCTTATGAACAGGATATAAGTTTCAACCTGAACTCACATACTAGCATGAAGAAAGCATTTACAGAGATATAGTAAACAGAAGAACATCACTGATATTTGAATTTTCCCCACATTATGACTTTCAGAACCTGAACATAATGAAAGAATGTAAGCTTAAAGTGGATGTTTGAAAGTGCTGATCTTCTTCAGCTTATGATGGGTTACAATACACCCATTCTAAATTGAAATAGTAAGAATTTGGAATGCATTTAATAAACCTAGCACAGAAAACACTGTAGCTTAGTCTAGCCTACTTTAAACATGCCCAGAACACTTCCATTATCGTAAGTGGGGTAAGACAATCTGGTACGAAGCCTATTTTATCATAGCATTAAATACATTGTGGGCATTTATTGAATACTACATTGAAAGTTAAAAACAGGATGGTTGTGTTGGTAGAGAATGATTCAAAGTGTGTTAAGCAGTTCGCCCTTGCAATCCTGTGGCTGCCACTGCCGAGCACTACAATGAGCATCATATCAGATTAGTCTGGGAAAAAGTCAGTGTTCCAAATCCGAAATTTGGTTTCAACTAAGTGAATGTCACTTTCACACTAAAGTCAAAAACTCATTAAGTCAAACCATCATCAGTCAGGGGTTGTCTGTACTGATGAAACTTATCTGAAAACAAGGAAGGAGTAAATGAATATCTGTAGGGAGTTTGGAATTGGACATTAAGTACAACTAATGCAGAATTTCTTTAAAATTTCAGGTTTTAAGAGAATTTTATTTCAGTATATAAAGAGTAATGTTTCAATTTTATTTACTAGTTAAATTGTTTAAGGCCTTGCCCCTCAGTCATGTCCAATTCTTTGTGACTCCATGAACTGTAGCCTGCCAGGCTCCTCTGTCCATGGAATTCTCCAGGCACGAATACTGGAATGGGTAGCCATTCCCTTCTCCAAAGGATCTTCCCAACTGAAGGATCGAACCCAGGTCTCCTGCATTGCAGGCAGATTCTTTACCCTTTGAGCTACCAGGGAGGCCCCCCACCAAATCTTCAGGTAAAGTGCAACTTCAGGATTGTGTGCCATTTTATCTTACAGCATCGGATAAATCCTGTTCCTCCACCACATGCTTCCAGGGGTATTTATACAATGAAACATATGAAGCAAAGTTCTGATATTTTAGGAAAGCAGAATAAAAGGAGACTATTAATTACAGTTTTAAACCTTTATATGTGAAAAAAATGCAAGATCTAAGTTTCCACTACACTCCAAAAATGGAGCAAAGAAACCCAAATGGTCAAAGAAAAGAATAAAGAACAGAAATCAACAAAATAGAAGAAAAATCATAGCCAAAACAATTCTATGACCATATACATACAAAAGTATTGTAAAACAAGAAAATCACAGAATAAAATTCCTCAGGCATATCAATGCAAAATTCTGTAACAATATATTAGCAATGAAGACATTAAGATCACATAATAAAGGAAGATTTGAATACCAATAATACATGTATTTAAGGAATAGATGGTGATTTAAAATAACCGTGTTGTCCTCTTTTTCTGATGGATTCTCATCTGTGGTAGAAAGGTCAATGTGATTCCACAAGCTATTAAGGTAGTGACTGTGAAAAATGAAATATTGAATGTATTCTTAATGGGAAGCATTAAATGTGGGAAACTGGGGACTAGAAAATCTGAGATTCTAGAGTAAAACCTAGAGTACGATCAGGGAAATGGTGATAGAGTTTGTTCTAAGGTCATGATTTAATAAATATTCTGCTAGATTTCCTTCTATTGGGTCTGGCCTTACTTATCTGAATTCAGTTATTCAGGAAACTAATTCTGAAGCTTTCTTATGAACAGGATATAAGTTTCAACCTGAACTCACATACTAGCATGAAGAAAGCATTTACAGAGATATAGTAAACAGAAGAACATCACTGATATTTGAATTTTCCCCACATTATGACTTTCAGAACCTGAACATAATGAAAGAATGTAAGCTTAAAGTGGATGTTTGAAAGTGCTGATCTTCTTCAGCTTATGATGGGTTACAATACACCCATTCTAAATTGAAATAGTAAGAATTTGGAATGCATTTAATAAACCTAGCACAGAAAACACTGTAGCTTAGTCTAGCCTACTTTAAACATGCCCAGAACACTTCCATTATCGTAAGTGGGGTAAGACAATCTGGTACGAAGCCTATTTTATCATAGCATTAAATACATTGTGGGCATTTATTGAATACTACATTGAAAGTTAAAAACAGGATGGTTGTGTTGGTAGAGAATGATTCAAAGTGTGTTAAGCAGTTCGCCCTTGCAATCCTGTGGCTGCCACTGCCGAGCACTACAATGAGCATCATATCAGATTAGTCTGGGAAAAAGTCAGTGTTCCAAATCCGAAATTTGGTTTCAACTAAGTGAATGTCACTTTCACACTAAAGTCAAAAACTCATTAAGTCAAACCATCATCAGTCAGGGGTTGTCTGTACTGATGAAACTTATCTGAAAACAAGGAAGGAGTAAATGAATACCTGTAGGGAGTTTGGAATTGGACATTAAGTACAACTAATGCAGAATTTCTTTAAAATTTCAGGTTTTAAGAGAATTTTATTTCAGTATATAAAGAGTAATGTTTCAATTTTATTTACTAGTTAAATTGTTTAAGGCCTTGCCCCTCAGTCATGTCCAATTCTTTGTGACTCCATGAACTGTAGCCTGCCAGGCTCCTCTGTCCATGGAATTCTCCAGGCACGAATACTGGAATGGGTAGCCATTCCCTTCTCCAAAGGATCTTCCCAACTGAAGGATCGAACCCAGGTCTCCTGCATTGCAGGCAGATTCTTTACCCTTTGAGCTACCAGGGAGGCCCCCCACCAAATCTTCAGGTAAAGTGCAACTTCAGGATTGTGTGCCATTTTATCTTACAGCATCGGATAAATCCTGTTCCTCCACCACATGCTTCCAGGGGTATTTATACAATGAAACATATGAAGCAAAGTTCTGATATTTTAGGAAAGCAGAATAAAAGGAGACTATTAAAATTAGGGCTATGCAATGGTATAACGAACTGCTATGAAAGTAAAGACCATGAGTTCTAGTTCTTTTTCATCCACAGTATAGACACAGGAGTTCTCAATATGAATAACTTGTTACTTTTTTTAAAACCAATTTTTCTCCCAATGCTTTGTCTCAGTAGCTCATTGATATTTTGTGGAAATTTCACATTAGAGTTAAACCTTCCCTTCAATACAACCTTTTAATTTAGTGAGTCTAGAAAACACTTACACATTTTTGTTTAACAAAAGTCTTGAAACAGCAGGTTCCTATTTGGAAATGAAGACTCTACATCATGTACCTATGACATGAAATATATCTATTTTAAGGACAAGAACACTGAAACAATGTTTTACTGTACTTTTAACTTTTTTATTATCCTGAAATGTATAGTTTTTAGAGTAAATTATTGTGAAAATAGAGATATTTCCATAAAACTCTGCTGTAGTTTATTCATATTTACAATTATAATAAATCTTTTCAAACCCAACTATAATAATCTGATTGAGGCAAAAAAGAATTGCAGAAGAATGGCATCTGCAGCATTGCCACAGTTTTATTGCAACATGTATAAAGCAAAGTAATTATACAGTAAAAATAAACTTAAAGAATTATGAGCCAGGTTTACAGATTAAGGCATTAATTCTTTCGATATATGAGCAGTCAGTGGTAGTTTTAGTTATCTATGGCAATTTCTCAGCTGCACAGTAAGAGTTGTAAGTCGTTGGTTACTAGGGATTTACTAAGGCCCAAACATTTACATTTCCAGTGGAAAGGAAGGGGGCAGCTAATGATCTCATACCCAACAGCAGGGCCTTAGTATCTTGTTAACAGACTGTATTTGCAATGGCCAGAAGGCTTGAGGTTATCACTTAAGAAAAGTTTGTTTCAACTTCAGTTGGTTCTCCTAAGTCCTCACTAGAATGCTGTGATTATCTTTTTCCTAGAGTTTATCCCTCTTTTTTGCAATTTGCTTCTTAGAAGCCTGACTCCTCTACCAGACTGAGTTCAAATCTGCTGTGTTCTTTTTGGTGTTACTACCATAGTGCCATGGGTATCCATGGTGGCTCAGATGGTAAGGAATCTGCCTTCAATGCGGGAGACCTGGCTTCAATTCCTGGGTTGGGAAGATCCCCTGGAGAAGGGAACAACTACCCAGTCCAGTATTCTTGCCTGGAGAAATCCACGGACAGAGGAGCCTAGCAGACTATAGTCCATGGGATCACAAAGAGTCAGACACAATAGAGAGACTTTCACTCACCATAGTGCCAGCCATAAAGAAATGTGGTCCATAAGGATGGAGCAAACATTATCTCAATGTCACAAGCATGTATTTATTCTGGATATATCACCAAGGAGATTTTGGTATTTGTGTGTGATGTTTTTAGACAACGTTGGTCAGTTAACCTAGCCTGGGACCATATCTACCATATCTCCTTTTTCTAGTGCTTTTTTCTGTCTTTCAGCCCCATTCCCTACCCCAGACCCCACCAAAGGAATAAACCCCTTGGTAGAAAAAATCAATGGGCTTCCCTGGTAGCTCAGATGGTAAAGAATCCATCTGCAATATGGGAGACCTGGGTTCAATCCCTGGTTGGGAAGATCCCCTGGAGGAGGGCATGGCAACCCACTCCAGTATTCTTGCCTGGAGAATCTCATGGAGATAGGAGTCTGGTGGGGTCACAAAGAGTCAGACATGACTGAGTGACTAAGCACAGCATAGCATAGCAAAAAAAAAAAAAAAGTCAACAGAAGAGAAATGCAGGGATTCTTTTCCCAGATCTTTAAGATTGATTTTAGTCTGTATATGAGAGTTCTCTGGAAAAAAAACAGAACCAATTTCTCATCTATCTATCAACTGAGAGAGGTTTATTATAAAACATTGGCTCACATGATAATAGGGGCTGAGCAGTCCAGTGGTATGCAGTCTGCAAGCTGGAGACCCAGGAGAGCTGGTGGTATAATTCCTGTCCATATTGAAGACCTGAAAAGCAGGAGAGATAGTAGTGTAAATTTTAGTCCAAGGGCAAGAGGAGATAAAATGAGATGTCCCATCTCAGTTTTGTAGGCCAGAATGGGACACATCTTCCTTTCTTCCACTTTTTTCTACTTGGGTCCTCAATAGATTTAGGGCCTGAGTAGAAAAAGTGGGCAGTAAGACTGCCCACTTACACCAGGGAGGGCAGTCTACTTTACTGTGCCCACCAATTCAAATGCTGAGATCATCCAAAAAGGGCCTCGCAGACACACCTATAAATAATGCTTAATCTGGGCACTCTGTGACCCAGTATGTTCACATATTAATAAACCAGCACAGTCCCACCTTGAGATCATATGTATTCCTGCCCCTGGGTTCAATGAAGCACTTCCTCTTTTTAATGGTTTGCCTGTTTGGTTTAATCAAAATGGTTTTATTACAAGTAACGAAGTATTTTATCTAATGTATCATAACATAATTTTTAGCTTGAAGTGTCAGCGATTAAGAAGCTGTATTTTTCAAACCGAATGGTGTTCCCCCATTTATCTATATTGCCAGAAGATCATGTAGTAAGTGGATTCATCACGGGCATTGTTATAGCACAGTTAAATCTCAGTTAAATTTCATTCTGCTAAAAAAGAGAGGTTGGGATTGTCTGTTTAGTATCTTCCTTAATCTTTTTGTCATTTACATAAAAATCAACTTATTTGTTTACATAGCCAAATTTAACTTCAAGCCATAAGACAGGCACTCTTTAGAGTAGCAACTTTAAAAAAAAAATGATCTTCCTATAGAGACAAGTTGGTATCTTAGCACTGAGCTTGTTTCATCGATTACATAATGTCCCAAACCACATCTTAGGAACCCTTTTTACTGCTGACATCTGGGATTTGGGTGAGTGGCCAGTAAGAAGAAGCAATTGGTGATAGATGTTTTGGAAGCAAACTGAGGCTTTCACATATAGATCCCAACCCTCAGTAACTCCTACACCTGCCCTGATACTCTCACTCAGGATATTTCTTTACAAGTAAATTTCTGTTCATTCTGGTGTTCATGCATGCTTTGTGCTGACTTTTGCAGTGTGGCCAGAGGAAAGATGTGTGTCCCTACTCTCCTGTGATCATTCTGTCATAAACAGCATGACATAATCAAAGAAAACAGTGAATTGACAATAAAGAGAAGGAATATTGGATATGTGTTTTTTTCATGATTTCACAAATTATTCATGGAAAATTTTTAAAGTTTTAGTTACCTTAGATGCATTGAGTACACTCAACTCATGTTATAAGTGAGGAAACTGAGGACCAGAGATCAACCCTAGATTAAAAGTTAGTTAAAATCTACCAGTGAACAGGTTGTGGAGGTTCTGATTTCCTGTTTAATAATCTTCCTGCCTCACTGAGGTTATTTCAGGTATAACAGTTAGACAAACATCAATTTTACTTATTAATGGGAAAAAAAAATACTTGTGGCAGATGGAAAGTATTCTTATAAAACAATGTATAGGGGACCGGGTCATTTAAAATAGCAGAATCTGATCCAAGACATCTAGTTGCAGGAACAACTAACACACTGCCCTCACTCTGACACTAACCAACCTGACTCCACTGGCTATTTATGCACACATTCAAAATTCAAAGCAATAACAACATTGCAACCAATACTAAATAATACAAATAAAACCCTCAATATTTTTTATCAGTATGGATAACCTTCCAAGTGACATAAGACTTTCTTTTCTAACACTTCTCAGATTAATTCCTTTAAACAACAAAGCATCAGTCTGACAAAAAAACATGGAGCATTCCAAGGTGTTTCCAAACCCAACATACTTATAGTATTCAATTACTATCTTGTTTTGTTCTATGAAGACCTACAAGACCTTCTAGAACTAACATCCACAAAAGATGTCCTTTTCATTATAGGGGACTGGAATGCAAAAGTAGGAAGTCAAGAAATACCTTGAATAACAGGTAAATTTGGCCTTAGTGTACAGAATGAAGCAGGACAAAGGTTAGCAGAGTTTGGTCAAGAGAATGCACTGGTCATAGGAAACACCCTGTTCCAACAACACAAGAGAAGATTCTACACATGGACATCACCAGATGCTCAATACTGAAATCAGATTGATTATTTTCTTTGCAGCCAAAGATGAAGAAGCTGTATACAGTCAGCAAAAACAAAACTGGGAGCTGACTGTGGCTCAGATCAGGACCTCCTTATTGCCAAATTCAGACTTATATTGAAGAAAGTAGGGAAAACCACTAGCCCATTCAGGTATGACCTAAATAAAATCCCTTATGATTATACAGTGGAAGTGATAAATAGATTCGAGGGATTAGATCTGATAGACAGAGTGCCTGAAGAACTATGAATGGAGGTTTGTGACATTGTACAGGATGCAGGGATCAAGACCATCCCCAAGGAAAAGAAATGCAAAAGGCAAAATGGTTGTCTGAGGAGTCCTTAAAAATAGCTGTGAAAAGAAGAGAAGCAAAAGGCAAAGGAGAAAAGGAAAAATATACCCATTTCAATGAGAGTTTCAAAGAAGAGCGAGGAGAGATAAGAAAGCCTTCCTCAGCAATTAATGCAAAGAAATAGAGGAAAACAATAGAATGAGAAAGACTAGAGATCTCTTCAAGAAAATTAGAGATACCAAGGGAACCTTTCATGCAAAGATGGGCTCAGTGAAGGACAGAAATGGTATGGACCTAACAGAAGCAGAAGATATTAAGAAGAAGTGGCAAGAATGCACAGAAGAACTATACAAAAAAGATCTTCATGACCCAGATAATCACAATGATGTGATCACTCACTTACAGCCAGACAGCCTGGAATTCAAAGTCAAGTGGGCCTTAGGAAGCATCACTACAAACAAAGCTAGTGGAGGTGATGGAATTTCAGCTGAGCTATTTCAAATCCTAAAAGATGATGCTGTGAAAGGGCTGCACTCAGTATGCCAACAAATTTGGAGAACTCAGAAATGGCCACAGGACTGGAAAAGCTCAGTTTTCATTCCAATCCCAAAGAAAGGCAATACCAAAGAATGCTCAAACAACTGTACAATTGCACTCATCCCAAACACTAGTAAAGTAATGCTCAACATTCTCCAAGCCAGGCTTCAACAGTTCAAGTCAACTATGAACTTCCAGATGTTCAAGCTGGATTTAGAAAAGGCAGAGGAACAAGAGATAAAATTGCCAACATCTGTTGGGTCATCAAAAAAGTAACAGAGTTCCAGAAAAACATCTGCTTTATTGACTATGACAAAGCCTTTGACTGTGTGGATCACAACGAACTGTGGAAAATTGTCAGAGATGGGAATACCAGACCACCTGACCTGCCTCTTGAGAAATCTGTATGGAGGTCAGGAAGCAACAGTTAGAACTGGACATTGAACAACAGACGTGTTCCAAATCAGGAAAGGAGTACATCAAGGCTGTATATTGTCATCGTGCTTATTTAACTTATATGCAGAGGACATCATGAGAAACACTGGGCTGGATGAAGCACAAACTCTAATCAAGATTGATGGGAGAAATATCAATAACCTCAGATATGCAGTGACATGACCCTTATGGCATAAAGCAAAGAAGAAATAAAAAGCTTCTTGAGAACAGTGTGGAGATTCTTTAAAAAACTGGAAATAGAACTGCCTTATGACCCAGCAATCCCACTGCTGGGCATACACACTGACAAAACTAGAATTTAAAGAGACACATGTACCCCAATGTTGATTGCAGCACTGTTTATAATAGCCAGGACATAGAAGCAACCTAGATGTCCACCAGCAGATGAATGGATAAGAAAGCTGTGGTACATATACACAATGGAGTATTACTCAGCCATCGAAAAGAATACATTTGAATCAGTTCTAATGAGGTGGATGAAATTGGAGCCTATTATACAGAGTGAAGTAAGCCAGAAAGAAAAACACCAATACAGTATACTAACACATATATATGGAATTTAGAAAGATGGTCATGATAACCCTGTATGCGAGACAGCAGAAGAAATGCAGATGTACAGAACACAGTTTTGGACTCTGTGGGAGAGGGAGAAGGTGGAATGATTTGGGAGAATGGCATTGAAACATGTATAATATCATATAAGAAATGAATCGCCAGTCTAGGTTCAATGCAGGATACAGGATGCTTGGGGCTGTTGCACTGGGATAACCCAGAGGGATGGTATGGGGAAGGAGGTGGGAGGGGGGTTCAGGAGTGGGAACTTATATACACCTGTGGTGGATTCATGTTGATGTATGGCAAAACCAATACAGTATTGTAAAGTAAAAAAAAATTTTAAAAAATAAATAATAAATAAAATTACAAAAAAAAAAAAAAAAAAAGCTTCTTGATGAAAGTGAAAGAGGAGAGTTAAAAAGTTGGCTTTAAAATCAACATTCAGAAAAACTAACATCATGGCATCTGATCCCATCGCTTCTTGGCAAAGAGATGGGGAAACAGTGGAAACAGAGACAGACTTTATTTTAGGCAGCCATGAAGTTAAAACATGCTTGCTCCTTGGAAGAAAAGTTATGACCAACCAAGACAGCATATTAAAAAGACATTAATTTGGCAACAAAGGTCCGTCTAGTCAAAGCTATGGCTTTCCAGTAGTCACTTATGGATGTGTGAGTTGAGCTATAAAGAAAGCTGAGCACTGAAGAATTGATGCTTTTGAACTGTGGTTTTGGACAAGACTCTTGAGAGTCCCTTGGACTGCATGGAGATGCAACCAATCCATCCCAAAGGAAATAGGTCCTGAATATTCATTGGAAGGACTGATGCAGAAGCTGAAACTCCAATCCTTTGGCCACCTGATGCAAAGAACTGACTCACCGGAAAAGACCCTGATGCTCAGAAAGATTGAGGGCAGGAGGAGAAGAGCACAACAGAGATGAGATGGTTGGATGGCATCATGGACATGAGTTTGAGTAGGCTCCAGGAATTAGTAATGGACAGGGAAGCCTGGCGTGCTTCAGTCCATGGGGTCACAGAGAGTCACACATGACTGAATGACTGAACTGAACTGATCTTGTTTTGGGACAATCTTTGCCTTGGGTGTCAAGTAAGGAGATTTGTATTTGTACATATGAGACATGAAGAATATGTAAAGTGTCCCTGTTGAAGGATGTTGTTTGTAGTGACTTTACAAAGTATAATAAAAGAGTCTGGGTATGTGTGTGGCTGAAGTTTCCTAGGCCTTCTGTTTTGGCCACTATTCTAGCACTCTTTTTAATCCATATCTATGTGCTGATGGAATATCATATTTGCAATATAAGCACACATAAGTCTTCTGGAACTAGACCTATTTAGAAACAGGAAGTTCATGTGTGGAGAGTTCAAGATCTGAGAGGCAGATGGTCCAGACCAGTTTCTAGCCCTGCCACCTGATTTAGCCAATGAACTTGGGCAGTAAGACTTAAAAGCTTGAGTAGACTCTATGTTAAATTCACAGCTGTGAAAATCAAATGAAATTGCCATGAAGACACTTTATAAAAATAAAAATTACTTAATAAATGTAAGGTATAGGCCCCAGGAAACAACTCATATCAAGATGAGTAAATGTTTACTTACTCTCACAATTAAAAAAGATCAAGAAGATATTTCTTTTAAGTTCGATTTAATAAGACAAAATGCTAAGAGGAAAATAAATTGGAAAGTGCTTAATAACAGACTGTGATTAATCATTTTAATAAATGGGTTGATGTTGGCTATGCTACTGATCATCAAACCAATTTCAGTAATTCCATTATGCAATAAAGATATTCCATCCAAATTTTCTCAGCCAGCGGTTGGCTTACATTCAGATACAGACATTTCTGCTTGTGTTTTTAAAACACACTGTGTCTTGTGGCAGTAAAAAGGAAACAAGACATCCTCAATTTAATTAGTACAGTGATTTTCTAATGGATCTTAGGTACAGAATTTTTATCCAAAGGAAACCTTAGTAGGAAACCCTTTATGTAGCAGTATGGCCATTTCAGTTGTTTTCAGAGGGCTTGCCACAAACCCTACCCAAGCTTCCACCTGTCTTCTTTGCTCTAGAACACTTGGGGAATATCCGTATGATGCTCCTAAGAGCACAGTTTGAGAACAATTTTTTTTTTAATTGTAAACAAAGCACTTTGAAGAATTTGAAATACAGTTTAATCATGACACAGTCTCAAGATAATACCAAATGTTACCTTTGGCTCCATGAGATCTTGGGTATTTATCTGTTGATTGACTAGCTCTGTGGGTTCATGTAAGTAAACAATATAAATTGTATTTTCTTTCCTCACACTCCTCATTGATTTAAAAATCCTGACCTCAGTGATATTGGATACTTTTTAATAGTACTGGCTACTCCTTACAGTACATGTAGGAACTGACCAGATATTGTGCTTATTCGTTTTTTGGTATAGCTTCCAGTTACAATCAGTTTTCATTCACTTTGATAATTTCTCTAATGAAAATGCTATATATTTTATAAAGAAGATATATTCTCCCCATTCATACAAACAAAACACTCTTGATTTGAAATACACTCTGGATGGAATTGTAGAGCAAAAATTTATATTTGAGCATATGTTTCAGAAACATTTTGACATTATAGCTATTTAAACCTGGGAAACATTCCTAGCACTCTGGTTTCATCCAACAAAATTGAAATCATGAGAATAAAGGGTGAACTCCTGTTTCCCTAGACTTTCATGCTCAACAGGACAAAAAAGAGTGAGAACTTTAAGTGACTTAAAACCACGTCATTCGAGAATTATAAAGGTGCCCATAAAACTTTTCTTTGTCAGTTAATTCTGAATAGAGTCTGCTCTCGGCAGAATATGAAGGGAACCCTCTTTCCTCAGATGGTATGACTTCCTTCTGAATCCAGGTTTTTTAGGAAGCTTTGTGATCCCTATTCCCAGAATTCAGCAAACAGAGAAAGAGAGAAAATCTGCAAGTGTTGTCATACAAGTTTCCTTATTTTTCCATATCCATCTTGGCTTATTGGAACCTCTTAATTGATGAATGAGGACTTTATCAAGCCTGGCAGGAGTCATTATGTCTCTGATTTTCCTTGAAATGTATCTGTCGTGCAGCTCAAAATTGAATAGCCAGTTTGGGGCTTAACCAGAGACATGGCACTGACTTAAGACACTCTGAAGGGAATGAATGATTAATGCAGTTTATAGACAGGCTAGCGCTTCTTCTGTCTCATGTGCTTTTTGTATGTAATCTCCAGTGGTTCAAGTTCAGATGGATCTAATGAAAAAGGACTAGATGTTTTCCACCTTCCCTTCAGAGCATGCTGTACGATTTATCCACTGACAAAATGTGCTAATGAAATGTCACCTTGGACAGCTTGCTAAAGGATTGATGGGCTGAAAGTTTTGCACTTTATTTAACTTTTGCAGGAAAAATGAATAAGTCCTCCAAACTCTGTATGATATAGAGATCCATTATGGTTTTCTAACTCAGGAAGTAGCTATACCACTGACGGGATGGAGGATAGAGAAAGATGCTGATGGGGTAAAGTTTATAAATAAGCAGATTGAGGATGTGTGGCTTTATTATACCTCCATTCTAAATTATTGTCAAGTTACATGATTTTATGAAGGCATTTCCTTCTATATACTTTATACAATTGTTTTCGATCTATTAGTCTATCAAAGGGAAATAAAATCGTCAACCTCTGTAACCAATTATTCTATTTCTTTATCTGTTCTTTGTTCCTTCATTACTAGAAACCCAACTATAAAACCTATCCTGAGAATGATTTTAAGCCTTTTAATTTATTCCACTCATAAAAACTTCATAATCTGTGAGCAATGGCCACTGAAGATCATTAAAGGGAATTGAAAATGGCAGACCAAAAAAAAACCAGGATATGGAAGGAGATAAAACTGTACATAATCAGAGAGTCTGTTGATAGCAGTAAAAGGGCGAAATATACAACATGGACTAGCACTGAAATAAAATCAAAGAAGTAAGTGAAAACTCAGCAAAAATAATGGAAGGCAGATAATAACTGAGTTATAAGCTATGTACATCTACAATGACCAAATAAATAAAAATAACCACATAGTGACTCAATACTCAACCACAGAGAGAAGCTTAAAATTATATAGGTCTACAGAAGGTAAGTTAGTGCTTACTTTATCTAGAACAGTGAATGGAAGTAAAAAGAAGGACATTTTCTCACTCTTTAGTCCAAGGCAAAAATTTGGTAGAATCTACCTCTGATGGTTCAGATGGTAAAGAATCTGCCTACAGTGCTGAAGACTGGGGTTCAATCCCTCAGTCAGGAAGATCCCTTGGAGAAGGGCATGGCTACCCACTCCAGTATTCTTGCCTGGAGAATTCCATGGACAGAGGAGCCTGGCAGGCTACAGTCCATGGATTAGCAAAGAGTCGGACATGACTGAGCAACTAACATACCAAGGGAAGAAAATATCTAGTTTTTAATTTCCATAATTGTTAAAATGAGGATGAGAGTATTATTCGGATAACACTAGCTGCTATAATAATTAAGTCTCTAAATTTCAGAGGCTTAATAAAGTAGAAATTGATTTTTCACATGGTGTCAAACTCAAAACAGTGGGGAGTTAAACTTATCCTCTGCTAAGATTGAGAGATCTTCATTTTTGTCATCTTGGGGCTTCTCTGTTTTTAATATATAGCTCTTTTAAGATGGTTTAATATAGAACTTCCAAGAAAAAGTAACACAAGTGTCAGCATATGAGAGGTTTCTGAGGCTAGCCTAGTAGAGATCCACAACTCTGTAGGCTGTATGACTGAGCCTAACTACAAGAGAGATTGGAAAATGTAGACTAGGTGAATGTATAGAAACAGGAGGAAACAAGACACGTATTCTGGTACAGTGCCTCTCACTTCTATTGGGAAAATCAAATAATATAATGTTTATAATAAGCTCAATATCTCATATGCATTTCTTTTTTATTTTACTCATCCCTTTAATATTAAATGTCTAAGTATAAACCTTTGTTATTACTATTTGGTTCTACTTAGGATAGCTTTTTTGTAACCATTGGTGGGGAAGAAAGCGTAGCAAAAAGACAATAGACTTAATAAAACTAAAAACAAATAGATTATGCCCTTTGGAATATAAAATCATTGAAAGGAAGGAGTTCAAAACTCACTGACCTTTACAGTCATTTCGGAACTGAAAATATGTTTGTCTTTAATTTGTTAATAATTTTCTGCCACATTTAATTCCCTCAGCACATATTCTGCGTATTGTATCTCAGCATGATTTAATTTTTTGTATTATGTACATACTTGGATGACAACCATGACATAAAAGTTGCTCAAAGGTATATTAAATATTTACACTTGTTTCATTTTTAAATCCTAAATTATAATCTGTTTTAAATGCATTCATGTCACAGTGTAGTTCCCAAGTTTTTTGAAGCATACCAAAATAAAATTTGAAAAAACTACCACTTTGGTGATTAGAAATTCAAAGACTAGGACTCATTTTGTTTATTATCTTATGTTTTATGTGCTAGGTATTTCCAACTTTTGAAACTCTTATGTTTTTATGATGTAAAAAATGAGGGCTGTAACTGTGGCCTATATGTTATCTTCCTTATAATAGTAGTGTGATTAGTACATGGATACTGACTCAATTACTGATGTTTATGTAAGTTTTTGTGACTTTATATACTTGTAAGAATTATGATTACTCTTAATTAAAGTGGATATAAAGATTACTGAAAGCATAACAAGATTTAGAGTTAGCAAGACTGAAGTTTGAATCTTGGGCTTCCCTGGTGGCTTAGACAGTAAATAATCTTCAATGTAGGAGACCTGGGTTTGATCCCTAGGTTGGGAAGATTCCCTGAAAGAGGGCGTGGCAGCCTACCCCAGTATTCTTGCCTAGAGAATCCCCATGGATAGAGGAGCCTGGCAGGCTACAGTCCATAGGGTCACAAAGAGACATGACTGAGCAACTAAGCACAGCACAAGTTTGAATCTTACATCTACTTTAAGAAACACTTAATTGAAACTCAGAGTCTAAATGTATACATTTACCTGAAAACTAGGGAAAATATTAACTCTGCATGATACAGGGGGCTTTCCTGGTGGCTCAGATGGTAAAGAATCTGCCTGCAGTGTGGGAGACCTGTGTTTGATCTCTGGGTCAGAAAGATCCGCTGGAGAAGGGAACGGCAACCCACCCCAGTATTCTTGCCTGGAGAATTCCATGGGTAGAGGGGATTGGTGGGCTACAGTCTATGGGGTTGCAAAGAGTGAGACACAACTGAGCAACTAACACTTTCACTTTCTTTCTGCACTATACAAGATGGTCATACATTTTATAGGAGAAAACAAATTTTAATGGGCTTAGAATGTTTTCCGCCACAAAGTTAAATCTCAATAAATATTTCAGGAATGTGTCAAAGTTAAATTCCATACTATCAAAAATCTGTGAATATAGTTTATGTAATAATTTTGAAACTAATTTATGTATGTTATAGGGCTGAGTAAATGAATATTGTGTGTTACCACATGTGGAATCTAGAAAAGCTGAATTCATAGACACAAAGAGTAGAATGGTTGGTGATTATCAGGGCTGGGGGTTGGGGGAATAAGCAGATCTGAACCAAATGGTACAGACGTGCTGTTAGATAAGTAAGCTCTGGAGATCTATGTACAGCACTATGATTATAGTTAACGATGCTGTAATGAATACTTCAAAATTGCTAAGAAGTTAGATCTTAAATATTCTCATCACAAAAAGAATTAACTGTGTGACATAATGGAGGTATTAGCTAGCCCCAGAGTGTTAATCATATGCAATCTATAACTATATCAGATCAAGATTTGTCCACCTTAAAGATACACAATGCTGTATGTAATTTTTTTTTTATTTGTTGTTTTAGTCGTGATCCCAAGGACTGTTGCCTGCCAGACTCCTCTGTCCATGAGACTTCTCAGGCAAGAATGCTGGTATGGCTTGCCATTTCCTTCTCCAGGGGATCTTCCCCACTCAGCAATCAAAACTGTGTCTTCTGCATTGCAGGTGGATTCTTTACTACTGAGCCACAGTATAACTTAATGAAGCTATGAGCCAAGCCATGCAGGGCCACTCAAGATGGACAGGTCATAGTGGAGAGTTCTGAGAAAATGTGTTCCACTGGAGGAGAAATGACAAACTACTCCAGTATCATTGCCGCAAAAAACCCCATTAATAGTACAAAAAGGCAAAAATACATGACACCAGAAAATGAGCCCCCCACAGTCGGAAGATATCCAATATGCAATTGGGGAAGAGCAGAAGGCAATTACTAATAGCTCCAGAAAGAACAAAACAGCTGGGCCAAAGCAGAAACAACACTTCAACTGAGGATGTGTCTGGTGGTAAAAGTGAAGTCTGATGCTGTAAAGAACAGCACTGCATAGGAACCTGGACTGTTAGGTCCCGAATCAAGCTAAACTGGACATGGTCAAACAGGACATGGCAATAGTGAACACTGACATCTTAGGAATCAGTGAAATAAAATGGAAGGGAATGGGTGAATTTAATTCAGATGGTCATTGTATCTACTACACTGGCCAAGAATCCCTTAGAAGAAATGGAGTAGCCCTTGTAGTCAACTGGAGTCTGAAACACAGTACTTGGGTGCAATCTCAAAAATGACAGAATCACCTCAGTTTGATTCCAAGGCAAACCATTCAACATCACAGTAATCCAAATCCAGGCCACAACCACTAATGCTGAGGAAGAGGAAGTTGCCCAGTTCTATGATGACCTAAAAGACCTTCTAGAACTAACACTAAAAAAAGATGTCCTTTTTTTCATAAGTGACTGGAATGCAAAAGTAGAAAATCAAGATACTTGGAGTAACAGGCAAATTTGGCCTTGGATTACAAAATGAAGCAGGGCAAAGGCTAACAGAGTTTTGCCAAAAGAATGTACTGGCCGTAGCAAACACCCTCTTCCAGCAACACAAGAAGAGGACATGTCTACACATGGACATCACCAGATGGTCAGTACCAAAATCAGACTGATTGTATTCTTTGCAGCTGAAGATTGGAGAAGTTCTATATAGTCAGCAAAAACAAGAACTGGAGCTGCCTGTGGCTCAATTCACTTATTACAAATTTCAGGCTTATATGGAAGAAAGTAGGAAAATATATTGAAATAATGGAAATAAAATAGGTCCCCTTGTTGTCAGATATTTGTAATAATATGTGGATTTGTGGATTACTGAGTGTCTCATAATGAACTAAAAAATATGTGGATTTGTAATTTCCTGCATTTGTTGTCCCTATCTTTACTGAAACTGGTTAAATATTAAATTATAAATGTTTTATATCTATATATAATTATAAAATATCCAGTTTGAGATAAATATAAATGGATTAATCATTTCCTTTAAGCTCTTTTCAGTTGCAACAAAAATACAACCACACAAGTTACTCTAGATACAAAATTTCCAAGAAGACAAAGATTTGTTGTGGTCCAGCTTCGGAAAGGAAATAAGTTGAGCTGGAAAAGAGACACTCAAAGACTTGAGATGATCATAGAGAGAAGAATAGAAGATAGGTTATGAAGGATTTTGTTAATCAGACAAAAGGTCTTGGATTTCATTCAGTAGGGTGATGGAGCTGCTCAAATTGGTTTGTGAGAATTGATCACTAACTTTCATGAATATTGTGAGCTTGTTTTTTTTAAACATCATCCATATCAAAGATTAAATTATTTAAATTTATAACTAAATGAATTGTTTTGGAAACAAAGCTTACCACTCCCTAAATTATTTTGCTATAGTTTCCTATTATCACAGTAGACATTTGAAAACTATGTTATCTACCTGCTGAGCATGCAATGCAATGAAATGCTAATACCCATCTCTTTCCAAATCCACATTCTCTGACATCACTCATGATGCTAACTTGAAATTGGTGGGAGTTTTGAAACAAAGAAAATCATTATGCTAATCCTTACAAAATATAGTGTTTTTTTTTTTTTTAGCTCCAGAGATTTGCTTAACATCTATCACCAAATAATCTAATTCTAATTGAAATATGAAAATATATATTTTTAAAATATCTAATTGAAATAAGAAAATTAGCTTAGCAAGACAGTGGCATAATTAAACTTTGTTTTGTCTGCTTATTTTTTCACGTGGGGGGCTTTATGTTTAAGATAAGCAGAGAAAAGACTTGAGAGAAACAATGGAGAAAGTTGGAGGGGTTTTATTATAGTATGCTCATCTCAATGAGGCAAAGAGAATGAATTAAAAATAGGATAAATATTGCTGTCAGACGAGAAAGGGAAGGATCCAGGATGACTAATATTCTGGCTTGAACCCTGTGTGTCTGATGGTGCAATTTACAATGACCATTAAACTAGAGGAAGGAGTAACAGAGAGCTGGTGACAGGAGTGGAGGAAGAAATAGTGCAGTTTTGAACATGCTAAATCTGAGGTACATTTTAAATATCCCTCTTATATAGCCTGGAGGATCATGCCAGGGAGTTAAAGGGACATCAAAAGCATTGAGAGCCTTGAAACTGCATGAGATCGCCAAGGACAGAGGGTGACAAAAGACTAAAAGTCCTAGATCACTCTTTATGACACTCTCACCTTTTTGCTTTGCACTTGATGTTGACAGAATATCTTAAAGCTTTCCTACTTTTCTATCCTCCATGGACAAAACGCACCACAGCCTGAATGTTTTGGTCTCTGTTTTACTTTGATGAGCTTTAGCCATATCCTAGCTAACTCTCTTCCTTTCAGTCCTGGCTTATTCTAAAATTCCTCCGTCTTTTCCCTAATGAGGGGCACATAGCTGAAAAGAGAGATAACTCAATGATCCACTGACAAAATCTACTGATAAATTATGTAGAGACAAGAGGATGAGATTAAACAGCAAATCACCTTGATAACAATCATTATTATTCTTTTGTTTCTTCTTTAGAGAACAACCTCGTCAAGTTTCCATAATCATTCTCACCTGTAATTGACTCCCTTGATTCCAATTGTTCTCTCAGCAAGTATCGTAGCCTTTAGTTCCTTGAAGAATACATGCATAAAAGCTCAAGAATTAGGCAAACTTTCCTTGTACTAAGACTTGAACATCCCTGCCAGAAGTTAGTAATAGTCTGACATACACTACAGACTTCAATTGTACAGAGAATATATTGTAAAATATATATTACTATTTCAGGATTCTTACATTTGCAAATCTCTTGAGATATACATAATTTTTTTTATCACAGATACAAATGTCCAGATGTTAATTTTGAAAATATATCCAAACCATCATGCCTATACCAGAGTCCTCTGTTGAAAGATCAAGTTGTGTAAGCAGCTTGATCATCAGCTGATGAAATATGCCATTAGAAGCAAAATAGAAATTATTGTTTGAAAATGTGAACATCTGGAAAGATCTATGTATCCTACATACAACCAAGCTCTTTGGTTTTGAACGCTGAGTTCTTACTAAAATTCTAAGTCTGTACAATACTACAAATCTTCAGTAATCAAAGCATGTGGTACTGGCACCAAAAACAACCAACCAAACAAAAACCAGACATAGGGATCAATGAAACAGAATAAAGAGCCCATAAATAAGCCCACACACCTATGGTCAATTAACCTTCAACAAAGCAGCTAAGAATACACAATGGGAAAAAGTCTCTTCAGTAAATGGTGCTGGGAAAGTTGGGCAGCTGCATGTAAATCAGTGAAATTAGAACACACCCTCACACTATGCACAAAAATGTACTCAAAATGGCTGAAAGACATAAACATAAGAATGGCACCATAAAACTCCTAGGAAAGATCATAAGCAAAATATCCTCTGACATAAATCATACCAATGTTTTCTTAGGTCTGTCTCCCAAGGCAATAGAAATAAAAACAAAAATAAATTAATGAGACCTACTAAAGCTTCCAAGTTTTTGCACAGAAAATGATAGCATAAACAAAACAAAAAGACAGCCTACAGAATGGGAGAAATATTTGCAAACAGGGTGACCAAGAAGTGCTTAATATCCAAAATATACAAACAGCTCATTGAACTCAACAACAACAACAAAACAACCCTATCCAAAAATGGACAGAAGACCTAAACTGAGAATTCTCCAAAGAAGAAACACAGATGCCAAGAGGCACATAAAAAGATAATCAACATCACTAATTATTAGAGAAATGCAAATCAAAGTTACAATGTGGTACCAGTCAGAATGGCCATCATTAAAAACTCTAAAATAAAAGGCTGGAGAGGATGTGGAGAAAAGGGAACCCTCCTACACTGTTGGTGGGAATATAAGTTGGTGCAGCCACGATAGAAAAAGTATGGAGGTTCTTCAGAAAACTAAAGATAGAATTACCAAATGATTAGCAATCCCACTCCTGGGTATACATCCAGACAAAACTCCAATTCAAAAAGATACATACACCCCTATGTTCATAGGAGCAATATTCACATTGCCAAGACATGGAAACAATCTTAATGTACATCAGCATAAGGCTGGATAAAGATGATGTGGTGTATATACACAATGGAATGTTACTCAACCATAGAAAAGAAATAATGCCATTTCCAGCAACATGGATACAACTAGAGGTTATCATACTAAGTGAAGCAAGTCAGAAAGAGAAAGACAAAACCCATACGATATCACTTACATGTGAAATCTAAACTATGATCTAGCTATAAGACAGAAACAGACTCACTGACATAGAAAACAGAATTGTGCTTGCCATGGGGGAGGGGATGAGGGGAGGGGTGAACTAAGAGTTTGGAGTTAGTAGATGCAAACTATTACATATAGAATGAATAAACAAGGTCCTACTATATATAGCACAGGGAACTATATTTAGTTCATGAGATAAGCCAAAATGGAAATGAATATTTAATAAAAATGTATGTACAACTGAATCACTTTGCTGCACAGCAGAAATTAACACAACACTATAAATCACCTGTATTTCAGTAAAAAATAAAATTCTAAGTCTGTAAAATAAAGTCCTTATAAACTAATAGGTAAATCTTAAATCACTTTTGCAAGCCATATATGTCTATATGGATTTTTTTTTTTTTTTTTACTATTTTAGCCAAGAAACAGAGCTGAGCCCAACTCTCACAAATACACCTACTATTTACCATATATATATTCACTTTAATAAATGCTGGTTTATATGCTAGCATTCCTTTCACTGTGCTTGACGTGACAATCTTCTGCATTTTACTAAGACTATATGTATCTGCTTTGATAGCTATTCTTTTCCTTGGAAAATTATAATTCATTAGAAAATTTCCTGTGTTTATTAATTTCTATTTCTTTGTCTTTTTTTAACTTTCTGGATGCTCATGTATTCAAAAATAGGTAGCACAACTTAATAATGTCTATCTTTGGAAATCACCACTTAAATCTCAAAAATAATCTTAATTGATTAACTGGAGAAAAAGAAAAGATATCCCAAACACTCAAAACTTTAAATGACATGTCTTGAGTTTTCAATGGATTTTGATGTAAAAACTAAAATGAGCTGAATTTTGTTGCATAATGGATTTTTTCCTAAGCTCTTGAATTCCCATCACTGGGAAGTAAAGACTTGGTAAGCATCTGCCAAAGGAACATTGGAGGCTATTTCTTCACTGATTGGAAGGAGTCTACTTTTTTATCTCTATTTACCAGTGTACAGATAAGGAAAAACTTGACCAGTTCACTTCTCTATGGAAGGGAAAGAGGCAAGAAACCCCATCCTATGAGATGAAGCATACTTAATGATGAACAGCAAACTTTGCTCTTTCTTGCAGCAAACATGAAAAAGGAGCATAACACAGTCTAACATGATTTATAAATTCCATAATTCCATGGACTAATCCACCAGATTAAAATAAATTGAAAGTGAAAGAGGAAAGCGAAAAAGTTGGCTTAAAGCTCAACATTCAGAAAACAAAGATCATGGCATCTGGTCCCATCATTTCATGGGAAATAGATGGGGAAACAGTGGAAACAAAGTCAGACTTTATTTTTTTGGGATCCAAAATCACTGCTAATGGTGACTGCAGCCATGAAATTAAAAGACACTCACTCCTTGGAAGAAAAGTTATGACCAACCTAGATAGCATATTCAAAAGCAGAGACATTACTTTGCTGAGTAAGGTCCGTCTAGTCAAGGCTATGGTTTTTCCTGTGGTCATGTATGGATGTGAGAGTTGGACTGTGAAGAAGGCTGAGCGCCGAAGAGTTGATGCTTTTGAGCTGTGGTGTTGGAGAAGACTCTTGAGAGTCCCTTGGACTGCAAGGAGATCCAACCAGTCCATTCTGAAGGAGATCAGCCCTGGGATTTCTTTGGAAGGAATGATGCTAAAGCTGAAGCTCTAGTACGTTGGCCACTTCATGCGAAGAGTTGACTCGTTGGAAAAGAATCTGATGCTGGGAGGGACTGGGAGCAGGAGGAGAAGGGGACGACTGAGGATAAGATGGCTGGATGGCATCACGGACTCAATGGACGTGAGTCTGAATGAACTCCGGGAGATGGTGATTGACAGGGAGGCCTGGCAAGCTGCGATTCATGGGGTAGCAAAGAGTCGGACATGACTGAGCGACTGAACTGAACTGATATACACAAATATATACATTTCTGACTCAAGACACTGAGCGAAATTTTTCACAAGGGCCTTTAATCAGAGACAGAAGTATATAATTCAAAATGTCTTCATAGCAAATATCAAAACTAATTCCAAGTTGTTCCCAAAGCAATATGAAATCTAGCAAGGTAAAGCACTAAGACATTTTCATATTTTGTTAAGAAAAGATTTGAGTATCAAGTGTTCAAATTTCCAGATCTTATGAAATATTTTAGACAAAAGAAGACCAAAATTGTTTAACTATACTCAGTCTGAATTTTATTCTGTATGTATGTTATCACTTAGTCATGTCTGACTCTGCTACCTCATGGGCTGTAGCCTGCCAGGTTCTTCTGTCCATGGGATTTTCTAGGCAAGAATATTGGGAACCTTCTTCTAGGGAATCTTCCTGACCCAGGATTGAACCCAGGTCTCCCACATTGAAGGCCAATTCTTTACCATTTGAGCTACCAGGGAAGCCCACTTTTCTATATTTTTTAGTCTAAGTATAAAAAAACCATTTAGTTTGGAGATAAAGAAAATTTCTGTATACTTTGCTTAGTTCCCTTAACTTTTCTCCAACCTTTGCTGTACCTGCAATTTATAAAATTAAACAAAACACTTTTCATCATATTTGTGGTTGTTTACCTGTGCTTTGGATATGCAAGAGAATGTAGCAATGAGATTACTGCATGGAGAATCCAATTCAGTCTTTAAAATATTTGAAACAATTTAAAGAGTAAGCAGGAAGAGTCAGTGTCAGTAACATCATGTTTCAGCATTGCTCAGAATAGAGAAAAGCTGGGAGTTCTGCCGAGTCACCAGTCACAGCAGAGAAGAAAGCACTGAACCTGAGTTAGTACTAGAATTCTATTTAATATTCACTAAGGGTATTCCAAAAATGTCAGGTCCTGCTCTTTAAACTTTTATTGTGCATCTGTGCATTTTCTGCCCTTTTAAAGCCCTGATTCACTAACTTTTTAAGCCAGTGGTGAAAATATTTCTAGCTTCCACTGAGACATATTGGGGGAAAATGGCATTTAATTTAATAATAATCAGTTGGAGAATGCTTCACACTTAGAATAAAAAGGAAATTCTAAGAACTTTTCTAAAGGGGTAGGCACAATATATGCTAAAATAGCTAATGATCTGCCTAAAATAAACTGTGAGGGGAAACGATAATCTAAATGTTGTAACTTCATCATTCAAAAATTCTTGTTAAAAAAAATTGCTCCCTGACTCTTTTGTACATACGAAAGTATTTGATGTGTGATTAAGTTGTTTTGTCACTAAGCTGCATCCGACTCTTATGAGACCCCATGGACTGTAGCCCACCAGGTTCCTCTCACCATGGGATTTGCCAGGCAAGAATACTGGAATTGGTTGCCATTCCCTTCTCCAGAGGATCTTCCCAACCCAGGGATCAAACCCGCATCTCTCTTACATTTGCAGGCAGATTCTTTACCACTGAGCCACCAGGGAAGCCAAATTAAACAATAACAACTAAATAAAAAACACTGTGATGCATATTCTATTACCTTTCTACTTTATGTAAGTTTGTTTGACTCAAGTTTTTCAATTATCTTATGAAAGTGGATTCATTCACTCACTAGGCATTTATCACTAGCAATACAGTTAGATATACAGATCAGATGCATTATGCTTTATTCCAAGAAATGGTTGTCTTCATGAAGAAATCAGACATGTAGATAGTAATCACAACTCTATAGTATGAAAGAAGGATAAATAGTGTCATGTGAGGACTGAGAAAGAAAACCGAACCTAGTCATCTAAGAGGATGTAAATATGGACTTGCTCTAAATAAGTGCCTAACTAGAAGAAACTACATTGGAGCCCCTTAAAAGACTCATCTTAACTGAATTACAGTGTAGTATTTTCTTTCTTAAATAATTTTTTTATTTTAAAATTAAAAATGAGATTCCTTTTTTATGAATTAGCAACCTTAATTCCATTTGCAACCTACTCCTTCCTTGCTATGTAATATATTCACAGATTCTGAGGGTTAATATATGGGCATTTTGAGAAGGGGGCAATATTCTGCCCACCACACATACCTGTTAAAATTAAACACTGTGGGAGAGGGCAAGGGTGGGATGATTTGGGAGAATGGCATTGACACATGTATAATATCATATATGAAATGAGCCACCAGTCCAGGTTCAATGCATGATCCTGGATGCTTGGGGCTGGTGCACTGAGACGACCCAGAGGGATGGTACAGGGAGGGAGGAGGGAGGGGTGTTCAGGATGGGGAACACGTGTATACCTGTGGCGGATTCATGTTGATGTATGGCAAAACCAATACAATATTGTAAAGTAATTAACCTCCAATTAAAATAAATTTATTAAAAAAATAATAATTATAAGCCCAAAAAAAAACCCACTGAATAAAGGTACATGATCATCTAATTCTCTAGAAAGCTCATAATGAAATGTGAGCTATGCTAACATCTTCACCATAGGTTAATTCATCAAATATATACTTACTAAATGTCTACTCAGTGCCAGTGGCTCAGTTGGTAAAGAATCTGCCTGCAATGCAGGAGACCTGGGTTCGGTCCCTGGGTTGGGAAGGTCCCCTGGAGAGGAGAATGGCAACCCACTCCAGTATTCTTGCTTGGAGAATGCCATGGACAGAGGTCCTAGCGGGCTACAGTCTACATAGTTGCAAAGAGGATTAACACTTTTACACAGTGCCTGACACTGTTATAGGTAAAACTTTTCTTGGAGAAACACATAGGAAAAAGGAAGATTCCTTGGAAAAAGCAGGAACTGGATATTCCTGGAAACCTTGTTATATAGCCACTGAACAAATATCATTGAGATGCTATTTTGTACTAGATATGATTCTGGATATTCCTGGAAACCTTGCTATATAGCCACTGAACAAACATCACTGAGGTACTATTTTGTATATGATTCTGGATATTGGATGCAAATTGGTTAAAAAAAAACAAAACAGGTTGGTTCCCTACTTTTGCAAAAGTTACAATCTAATCCAGCAAATATCAAGTGAAAAAAATATTTGTAAAATCACAAATTAACTAATAAAGCCCAGGTTTCAAAAACAGCAAAGGATCCTATATTAAAATGTAAAAAATATCTCAGAGAATTGACATCTAAGCCAGGGTATGTAAAATGACCTAACGCCACCTAAAAAGTCTCTCAGTGTTTTCCCATGAATAGCTGTATCACAAACACTGAGTGTTCCTGCTTAAAATTAATATCCTTTGACCTCTTTATAGGCTTAATAAAATCAGATTATCTGGTACTAGGACCAAGGGATCTATATTTTAACAACACTGTCAAATGATCCTTCTGAACATTGAAGTTCATAAATCTTAGCACAATACTTAATGTTAGAAGGGTCAATCATTATAGTTTTTTTTGCTGTAATGCAAACAACAGTATTTCTGACATAGAAGAGTCGTATTTAATGATCAGAATATTTACCCACACAGTTGAAAACTATTGTCTCTAGGAAGAAGGTTTTTGGATAAAAAGAAGAAACCCCTCTGAAGCATCAGCAAGAGTATTAGTCAGGGTTCTCCAGAGGGGCGGGGGGAACTGATAGGAGGGGTGGGTGGTGTGGGGAGGTGTGTAGATTTAGCGTAGCTATTGACTCACAGGGCTACAGAGACGGAGATATACCAGGATATGCTGTCTACAGGCTAGAGAACCAGAACAGTTGGTGGAATAACTCAGTCCAAGTCTGAAGACCTGAGAAGCAGGAGAAGACCTTCAGAAGCAGGACAAGATGGATGATATCCCAGATCAAGGGAAAAGAGAAAGGATTCACTGCTCCTTCCTTAATTTTTTCTATTCAAGCCCTCAACAGACTGATGCTGCCACCCACAATGGTGAGAGCACATCTACTTTATTCACCCTACTGAATCAAATGCCACTCTCTTCTGGAAATATCCTCACAGACATACCAAGAAATAAAGTATCATCTGGGCATCCCTTAGCCTAGTCCAGCTGACATAACATCAACCGCCACAGGAATGGCACATGTAAATTGAAGATGGTTAAATGGTGCTTTGACTTTTCTGTGATCCTTGGTAAAACCTGGGGGAGTTGTGCCATTTTAGGTCAAGTGTAAGTGGCCTTTGAGATTATTCACTTCTCTATTCAACTAAAATAAACATCACTATTGAGTTTTGCAGACCCAAGTAAGCCTCTCAAACAATGGTTATGCCATTATATAAGTGATGATAGTAAACATTTTAGAGTAATTTCATAGTGACTTATTTGATTTCTTAGGCCTTTTGATTTTGTGCTCTACTTATTTAAATCTCTCCCTTCAGTGATAATGTAGTTATTCCTATTTAATTAAAAAAAAAAAAAAAGGTAGTAGAAACACTGAAAATCAGAAACTATATTAGAAATAACAGGAATATTTATCAAGTATAAGCATAAACACATATGTAATTGTTAAAGATCTATTTTTGTCCAATTAATAATTGCTTTCCATGTCAACTGGGATTCCCTGGTGGCTCAGATGGTAAAGGGTCTGCCTGCAATGCAAGAGACCCAAGTTTGATCCCTGGGTTGGGAAGATCCCCTGGAGAAGGAAATGGCATCCCACTCCAGTATTCTTGCTTGGAAAATTCCATGTATAGAGGAGCCTAGGGGGGTACAGTCCATGGGGTTGCAAAGAGTCAGACATGACTGAGTCACTTCATTTCCATGTCAACCAAGGTCCATCTAGTCAAAGCTATGGTTTTTCCAGTAGTTATGCATGGATGTGAGAGTTGGATTATAAAGAAAGCTGAGCACCAAAGAATTGATGCTTTTGAACTGTAGTGTTGGAGAAGACTCTTGGGAGTCCCTTGGACTGCAAGAAGATCCCACCAGTCAATCCTAAAGGAAATTAGTCCTGATTATTCATTGGGAGGACTGATGCTGAGGCTGAAATTCTGATACTTTGGCCACCTGATGTGAAGAACTGACTGCTTGGAAAAGACCCTGAAGCTGGGAAAGATTGAAGGCAGGAGAAGAAGGGGACAAGAGAGGATGAGATGGTTGGATGGCATCACTGATTCAATAGACATGAGTTTGAGTAGGCTCTGGGTGATGGACAGGGAAGCCTGTCATGCTGCAGTGCATCAGATCCCGAAGAGTCAGACATGACTCAGAGACTGAACTGACTGACTGACTTCCATGTCAAACTAATATTAAAAAATAATTTGAGGGAAAAGAGCACATATAGGCAAATCCACTTAGTAAACAGAATCAGAATGGTCTTCCTGTGAGAAATTACTTAGTTCTGTGATTTATAACCAAACTAAACTGAAATTTAAATACAAACTTAAATGAATTTAAAAAAAAATCTGTAAGAAGGAGAGGAAGGATGTTAACACTGGCACAATGTCTTAATTAAGGTAAACTATAGCACAATGGCCAAATCTGACCAACCACCTATTTTTGTATAGACAGGGTGCTTCATTGGAAAAGCCCTGATACTGGGAAGGATTGAATGCCAAAGGAGATGTGGGCAGCAGAGGATGAGAAGGTTAGATAACATCACCAACTCAATGGATATTAATTTGAGCAAACTCTGGGAGATAGTAAATGATAGAGCAAGAGTCTGGAGTGCTACAGCCCATGGCATCACAAAGGGTCGGACATACCTCAGCGACTGAACAACATCAACAATATGGAGCCAGAAATGGTTTTTACATTTTTAAATGGTTGGAAAAAAAAAATTTCATGATGTGAAAAATAGATAAAATTTAAATTTCACTGTTCATAAACCTGAATTGGAACACAGCAGAGCTCATTCATTTATGTATGGTCCATGGTTTTTAGGCTGCTACCACAGCAGAACTGAGATGCTGTAATAGAGACCTTATAGCCCACCAAGCAGGACATGTATACTGACTGGGTCTTCACAGAACAAATTCATCTGTTCCGTTTTTAATTCATTACCTGTTTGAATATTAATGTATGTGTTTCTATCATGTTACCATGTAAAATTATGGTAAAATATTTAATAAAAATGTTAATACATTTATGTTTCTATCCTGAGGCCTTCCCTGGTGGCTCAGAGGGTAAAGAGTCTGTCTGTAGTGTGGGAGACCTAGGGTCTCAAAGAGTCGGACATGACTGAGTGACTTCATTTTTCTTTCTTATATCATGTTAGTTAAGTTTTAGTAAAATATTTAATAAAATATTACACACATAAAATATGCATGGCATATAGTATAAACAAGTGTGCAAATATATATATATGTATATTTATATATGTGTGTATATATATATTATTGGAGAAGGAAATAGCAACTCACTCCAGTGTTCTTGCCTGGAGAATATCTCATTTAGTTCTCCTAAGCAGTATATGCAATATTTGAGTTATTTCACTTAACTCTTGAAATAGTCATGCAAGGATATGCTAGAATTAAACCCATTTAACGAATGCATATATTGAAGTTTACATAGACTACCTGATTTCCAGAGTCACACAGCTGGAACTCAAGCCCCATTTAGCCTAACTCCAAAACGTCATACTCTGATTCACTGTTACTGCTGGGTTGGCCAAAAAGTTTGTTCAAGCTTTCACATGTATGAGAGTGTAGAAAAATCTGAACAAACTTTTCGGCCAACCCAATGTTTATATTTAGTTACATATTTATACAAATAAAAATTTATACACCTAGATAGCATATTCAAAAGCAGAGACATTACTTTGCTGACTAAGGTCCGTCTAGTCAAGGCTGTGGTTTTTCCTGTGGTCATGTATGGATGTGAGAGTTGGACTGTGAAGAAGGCTGAGTGCGGAAGAATTGATGCTTTTGAGCTGTGGTGTTGGAGAAGACTCTTGAGAGTCCCTTGGACTGCAAGGAGATCCAACCAGTCCATTCTGAAGGAGATCAGCCCTGGGATTTCTTTGGAAAGAATGATGCTAAAGCTGAAACTCCAGTACTTTGGCCACCTCATGCGAAGAGTTGACTCATTGGAAAAGACTCTGATGCTGGGAGGGATTGGGGGCAGGAGGAGAAGGGGACGACAGAGGATGAGATGGCTGGATGGCGTCACTGACTCGATGGACGTGAGTCTGAGTGAACTCCGGGAGTTGGTGATGGACAGGGAAGCCTGGCGTGCTGCGATTCATGGGGTCGCAAAGAGTCGGACATGACTGAGCGACTGAACTGAACAGAAACACTTGACTAACACATCAAAGGCTAAAGCACTTTTGTAACACATTTGTTTTAATTTCAATTTAAATATATCTTTTACTATTTCAAGAAAATCTTTCTTCAGAACTGTAATAAGTAACACATCTAATGTTGCTAGACAGAGCCTGCTAATGCAGACAAAAGGCAATTTCATAGAGGGCCCATATATTTTTTTATCTTCTTCTCCTGAAATATATTCTAAGTGGAATGAGTAGGCACACAGAATATCCTTCATTTTATAAACCTCCAGTGAATACTCATGAAAACATTGGTGAGTTAGGGGATGCAAACTGAAGGAGGAGGGGAACGGAGGGAGTAGAAAGCAGAGGAAAACTGGCCATCTGCTTACCGATCTGAAATTACTTCTGTTTTTGTCCTGTTCAATTTGCAGATTCCGTTTGAATGATTATATTGTACCCAGTGGGGATTCATAACCCTCCTAATTCTGTGAATCAGGAATTAATTACTGGGGGAATATTTGTCCAGCCTGTCCTGAGGACTTCCCTGGTGGCTCAGTGGTAAAGAATCCGCCTGCCAGTGCAGGGGACATGGTCCAAGAAGATCCCGCGTGTCACAGAACTAAGCCCATGCACCACAACTGCTGAGCCCACACACCCAGAGCCTGTGCTCCGCAACAACAGAAGCCCCTGCAGGGAGAAGCCTGTGCACTACAACCACGAGCAGCTTCAGCTAGAGAAAGCCCACGCCCAGCAACGAAGACCCAGCGCACCAAAACTAAGTAAATCAAGTAAAAAAAAGAAAGAAAGGCTGTCCTGACATTTGGACCCACAGAAGGCTCTTCCCCAGCCATTCTTTTAAATATGTTCCTGGGGGGAAAATGTCTCCATCTGGATCTTGGGTTGTAAATGACTCAATAGAATTAGAATACTTGAAGAGATTTTAATAAAATTTTAACCTATAAAACTAAACATTATTTGAGACTAAAACAGTTTGTGACACTTTACTAAGGTGAATTTTATTTTGAAAGGGAAAAGGGAGACACAAGTTAAAGAAAAAAACAATGTCACATGTATAAATCTAAGATGTAAAGTCTCCATTTTTTCCTTGATAAATGACATTTAACTTGGCACAAAAAAGCTAAAATTTAAGAAATTTCTACATATCCCAGTGTCTTTATTAGATGTTTCACATATGCTATTTTGTATAATTCCTACAGCAGCCCAGTGAAACATACATTTTTCACTCATTTAAAAATTGATCTAAAAAAAAAAAATGAGGCCTGGCGTGCTGTGATTCATGGGGTCGCAAAGAGTCGGACACGACTGAGCGACTGAACTGAACTGAACTGACAGTCCAAGGGGTTGCAAAGAGTTGGGTATGACTGAGTGTATGGCACTTAGATACTGGATAGTGTTCATCCTTTTCCCTTGACTTTAGGTTTGTCCATGAAACTTGCTTTGGCAAACGGAATACCGCATTAGTGAACTGATGACACAGGAGACTTAAAATATGCTTCAGTTTTGGCTTTCTCTCTTGTGCTTGTTCCCTTGTCATGAGAAGTTTTCGCTGGCATCTTAATACCTTTCAGCTGAGACCATGAGCTGACCCAGGCTGACCAATAGACCATGGGCAAGAACGATGCTTAATGCTGTGTGCCACTAAGATTTTATGTAAGACTTTTATGTAGGAAAATATGACTATGAAAAATTGGTTATGGGATGAAGCTATAAGACAGAACAAAAGACACAAATGGGAAAAACTGAAGTAAAATATGTGCAATTTTAGGTAGAATTGCATGGGTAGCCACAAAGAGACTCTACAGAGAGCTGGAAGAATGATCCATGGGGTAGTGGTAAGACATTCGAGAGTTATGTAAAAGAAAGAAAACAGTTTAGAGGTGAAATGTTGAATGTATGAGTCAACTACTTAAACTACTACAAGAAAGTGATGAGCTCACTGAAAATTAAAAATTTTCATTGAAATTAAAAACTGGCCAGTTAGCTAGCAGAACAGAGAGCTCAGAGATTGCATGGCTGGGAAAGGAACTGTCTGTCTTCAGCTATACATCAACGATGTATCCTAACAAAGATGGCCTTCATCTTCAGCTTGACTAAACTTAATGAGGTTTCTTCCTGATTTTAGGCCTCTTGCCTCCATTTCCTTAGGGTTTTTACTTTAGAAAACTTTCTACTGTAAATTCTTTCTTTGCCCTTTTGAAATGTAAATATTCTCCCAGTATCTTGCCAGTTTTACAGTCCAGAAAGGTTTTTCTTATGGAATCTTAAAAAAAAAAAAAAAAGGTACAAATGAACTCATTTACAAAAGAAACAGTCAGAGATGTAGAAAACAAGCTTATGGTTACCAGGGAAAAGAGTGGGAAGAGAGAAATTTGGAGATTGGGATTGACATATACACGCTACTATAAATAAAATAGATAACTATAACTAATAAGGACCTACTGTATCACACAGGGAACTCTAATCAATACTCTGTAATGACCTATATGGGAAAAGGATCTAAAAAAGAGTACATATATGTATATGTGTAACTGATTCAGTTTTCTGTATGCCTGAAACTAACACTACATTGTAAATCAACCGTACTCCAATAAAAAATTTTAAAGGAATGTTTTTAAAACTCGTAGCCATCCCTTTGAAATACAGTCATCGAGGAAGATGTTCCTATCTCTCCAGTTCCTGTGGAAAGGTAGGAGCCTAGATTCTTCAATGAGCATCAGTAAGCAAACACAGATGGCCTAATCACAGAGAAAAACATTTGCAAACTCAGGAAAAGCTCAATGTGATGACAGATCCCATTGACTAATCTCCTTCCCTAATGTCCTTCAGTACTTTTCCACTAGATCACTCACCTCAGCACTTAAAAATACATTCACCTTGAGTTCAATCTCTTTCCTCTGTTGCAATAATCTTAACTAAGCCTTTCTTGTCTAACTTTGCCCAGTGTAATTTTTCTTTGACAGTCCATTGAACAATAGGCTCAGATAAAGGACAATTACTCTAAGCATTACAGTAAGACATGACCTCAGAGCAAAGACCAAATCAAGCCTGTGGCTGTGACATTCTTTGCTAAAATCTCTAAAAGGAGTAAGATACATCTAATGGATCTTCTAAGCCAAATAAGGCTCCTAGAAAACTTAGGGTCATAAGCACATAGAATCCTGATGTCAACAAACTACTAGTAACTAAGGAGAGAGAAGTTTTTTATAAACTAATTTTAGAAGTAACATTCAGCACATGGAGTTGACCAGAATCAAATACATAGAAATTCAGAATGTTTTAAGAAAGTTGTACTGGCAAAAGTGCCTCCTGCCTACACAATGAGATTTTTGAGATATTAAAAAGACATTCACCAGGAAGCTGACCAAGAAATCTGCTCAATGCCCTTTTCAAAGGCATCAAGGAGAGTGATGCCAAGGAGAAATTCCCAGAGAGTGGAGTCAAGAGCTATAAACAATTGTCTGAACTGAACTGAAGCTTAGTCAGAGAACAGTTCCTATCCCCAAGGTACAAGATTCCGGCAATATTTGTTCATTAAGATATCAGAATTATTGTAGACTCATAACTATTTGCCTCTTCTTCTTTGCATTTTGAGTTAGGGGTTATCCTGCCCTTGTTCCACCATCATATGTTTGGTGCATGGGCTGGGAGGGGTGCCGACTATCTAGCTTTCCAGATGCTATTGCCCCTGGACCTGGTTGAGCCTGATGCCCTGCAAAAAATAGGCCTATGGGAATATTTTGGAGAGAAATTGAGTTCTTTTTTCCACATGGGGAAATGAAGTGAATAAATACTTGAGACCAAAAAGAAGCTCAAGTAGTGGCCACAATACAGACATCCCATTCTAATCTCCTGATTGTGGGGAGAGTGGATGTGATACTGGATTATATGCAGATGACTATGAAATGACTGGTGGTCTGCTTGAAATAGGTTGATGACCTCCTCCCTCCCAGTCAGAGGAGCTCAGGGGTATTAAAGTAGTGAGTTTTGTATATGTTTTTCTTAACAGCATTTAAAGGGGCTTCCCTGGTGGCTCAGACACTAAAGAATCTGCCTACAAGGCAGGAGGCCTGGATTCAATCCCTGAGTCAGGAAGATCCCCTGAAGAAGGGAATGGCTACCCACTCCAATATTCTTGCCTGGAGAATTCCATGGACAGAGGAGCCTGGCAGGCTATATAGTCCATGGGGTCGCAAAGAGTCAGACATGACTGACTGACAATTCACTTCAAATTTTAAAAATTTAAGCATTTACTCAATAAGTAACAAAATCCTCAAAGAGATAAAGTAGATATTTACATGCTAATTGTTAATAAATGATTTAAAATGTTATCCTACTTCCATGACAACATATTTTAATTAAGTTGTGATTGCATACCAATTGGTAAATCTAAGTTGAGTAGAGTCTCCTTGGAAATGTGCATTTAATTTTACACAATGTTTTAAATAGATTTATCTCCCTGCATGTTTGAAATAAATTGTGTTAAAATCAGATTTTAATATTCCAGATATTATCATCACAACTGGTTAATATCTGTAAGGAAAAGAGTACTGAATTTGGAATGAGATGTGCTACTTACCACCTTTGTGGCCTGACATGTATTTAACTTCCCTGAACATCAGTATCATTTTCTATTACACAGGGCTGATATGAAATGTATTGTAGAGTCAGTGTGAAATTAATTGCTATAGTATATGTCAAGTTTCTATTGAACAGTAAACACTCAGAAATTTAATTTCACACCTGTCCCCCTATGAACACCCACACACAGTCTTTCCTCAGTGCATAAGAAATTGTTTATCTGACATGAAATACAAACTTGGAATTTTTAAATCAATCTGTGGGCTTAGGACACAAAATACTCACTCCATTCACTCTTAATTTTCAGCCTGTCCTTTTCACAGTGCTGGTCAGTCATATCAGAACTAGTTGTTCTATTTTATGGCTACTTCTCTTCTATACCGTGGTGGCTTAGAAGATCAAGATATTAGAAAATCAAATTAATTTAATAAAACAGTAAGTTATTTGAAAATAAAGAGACTGTGTGCATGTTTGCATCCATTGGGAGCAAAGTTTTTATTTTTAATTGGAGGATAAGTGCTTTACAATGTTGTGTTGGTTTCTGCCATACAACAATGTGAATCAATCATAAACATATATGCCCTCCCTCTTGAACCTCCCCCCACCTCACCATCCCACCCCTCTAGGTAGTCACAGAGCCCCAGACTGAGCTCCTTGTGTTATACAGCAACTTCCCACTAGCTGTCTGCTTTGCATATGATGATGTATATAATTCAGTGCTACTCTCTCAATGCATCCCATCTTCTCCATCTCCTGCTGTGTCCATAAGTCTGTTTCTCTTCATGTCTCTTTCTCTATTCCTGCCCTGAAAATAGGTTCATCGATACCATTTTTTCCTAGATTCCGTGTATCTGAATTAATATATGATATTGGCTTTCTCTATCTGCCTTAGTTCACTCTGTGTAACAGGCTTTAGGTTTGTCTACCTTTAGATTTTGGGCTTCCCTCGTGGCTCAGAGGGTAAAGCGTCTACTTGCAATGCAGGAGACCTGGGTTCAATCCCTGGGTCAGGAAGATCCCTTGGAGAAAGAAATGGCAACCAACTCCAATACTCTTGCCTGAAAAATCCCATCGCTGGAAAAGCCTGGTAGACTACAGTCCATGGGATCGCAAAGAGTCGGACACGACTGAGTGACTTCACTTTCACTTTCACCTTTAGATTTAGGAGAATGTAAAAGTGAAAGTGAAGTTGCTCAGTCATGTGTGACTCTTTGTGAACCCATGGACTGTAGCCTACCAGGCTCCTCCATCCACTGGATTCTCCAGATAAGAATACTGGAGTGGGTTGCCATTTAATTCTCCAGGGGATCTTCCCAATCCAGGGGATCTTCCCGACCAAGGGATTGAACCCGGGTCTCCTGCATTGCAGGCAGACAATTTAACCTCTGAGCCACCAGGGAAGCCCAGCAGAATGTAAGTCGCTGAGCAAAGAGGTGTGAGCTGATCTGAACCTTGTCAAAATCTTATCTACTGGTTGTATCTTCAGATGGTTCCCTTCGTGTTTTGTGGTAGCTAGTTGTCACATTAGGCCGGAGATGGTGTGAGGAGGGTAGATATAAGGCTTAGCTCATGCAGTGATGCCTATAAAAGGACTAGTGGTCTGTCTGAAATGTTGATAACCCTGAGGTGACATCTCTTCGGTTGGAAGGACTCAGGGAACTTGACTCGTTCTACTTTTTCATCCTCTATCCTATGCAGCACCTGCTTTGCTGCCCTGCCTTCTCAATCTGTTGCTCTCTACATCTGGACCTATCTCACTGGAGAATGGGGTTAGACAGATTTGCATTCAACTCCCAGCACCACTATCCAAATAATCGTATGATCGTGTATAGATTTCCTAAACTCTTAGAAATCCCCTTCCTTAGCTATTAAATATATTTTTAAAAATCCAGCTCATGAAATCCACACCTCTTCCCTGATAAAATGAAATAACATGTGTCTGTGATGTAGTATAACCAATCTTTACTAGTCACTCAATAGAAAAATAGCTAATATTAGCATTTTAGCTACAACTCTTTAGAAAAAAAGTTACATATAAACCTGAGGCAAACATTATGCTGAAGGTCCATGTGAAAATTTTATTAGACGTGCTTTGGAATTAAGAAATAGAAGAGAATCAGTAATTGACAAATTTCACATCTGGTTCTACTATGAAAATAGAACAGATTAATTTCTGAGTAAAGGAAATACACAAGGGGATCACTTCTACTGAGAGTGTGGTCTTCAGTATTAATTATTTGGATGACAAATTAAATTTCCTTTCATCAGTCTCTTTTAAAATCCAGGGATGCAAGGATTCTTCAATATCCGCAAATCAATCAATGTAATTCACCACATTAACAAATTGAAAAATAAAAGCCATATGATTATCTCAATAGATGCAGAGAAGGCCTTTGACAAAATTCAACATCCATTTATGATAAAAATTCTCCAGAAAGTAGGAATAGAAGGAACATACCTCAACATAATAAAAGCTATATATGACAAACCCACAGCAAACATTATCCTCAATGGTGAAAAACTGAAAGCAGTTCCCCTAAAGTCAGGAACAAGACAAGGGTGCCCACTTTCACCGCTACTATTCAACATAGTTCTGGAAGTTTTGGCCACAGCAATCAGGGCAGAAAAAGAAATAAAAGGAATCCAAATTGGAAAAGAAGAAGTAAAACTCTCACTGTTTGCAGATGACATGATCCTCTACATAGAAAATCCTAAAGACTCCACCAGAAAATTATTAGAGCTAATCAATGAATATAGTAAAGTTGCAGGATATAAAATCAACACACAGAAATCCCTTGCATTCCTATACACTAATAATGAGAAAGTAGAAAAAGAAATTAAGGAAACAATTCCATTCACCATTGCAACGAAAAGAATAAAATACTTAGGAATATATCTACCTAAAGAAACTAAAGACCTATATATGGAAAACTATAAAACACTGATGAAAGAAATCAAAGAGGCCACTAATAGATGGAGAAATATACCATGTTCATGAATCGGAAGAATCAATATAGTGAAAATGAGTATACTACCCAAAGCAATCTACAGATTCAATGCAATCCCTATCAAGCTACCAGCGGTATTTTTCACAGAACTAGAACAAATAATTTCAAGATTTGTATGGAAATACAAAAAACCTCGAATAGCCAAAGCAATCTTGAGAAAGAAGAATGGAACTGGAGGAATCAACTTGCCTGACTTCAGGCTCTACTACAAAGCCACAGTCATCAAGAAAGAGAGCTTTAAAATGCTGTACACTGGAAGTAGAAGCAAGGAAATAGACACACTTAAATCCCCAAGGTCAGCAAGAGGTAGTTGTAGGCACGTTTCAATTTAACCAAGGTGGGTTATTTACAGAAATACTCCTTACACTATGTTAACAATATAAAAGAGAGTAAAATATGGGTAGAGAATGTGATGAACAGACTTTATCACCCCAACTGCTGTGTTCTTGTCTTTGTATTATTCCTCTACTACCATCCCCTTGATTGTGAAGGAAACTTATGATTTGTTTCCATCAGTAGAATATGACAAAAGTGATGCCCTGATTGAGTAATGCTATGTATATATATATATATATGATATCTATCTATCTATAAGATTATATGTGTGTGTGTGTGTGTGTATATATAAGATTTTTATCTTGCTACCCAACTGCTTTCCTTACCAACTTTGAAGAATCATCAAACTTATATGGTTGTATGGTCACAGGGAAATGAATTCTTCCAGCAATATGAATAATCTTGGAAGTTCATCTTCCAAAGTTCATCCCCATCAATCCTCCCAATGGTATTCAAGTCCTGGCTGATATATTGATTACAGCTTTTCAGAAGGCCCAGCTAAACTGTGTACCTAAGCTGTGCCAAGGTACCTCACCCAGAGAATCTTTGAGATAGTAAATGCATATTGTTTCAGCTCACCAAGTGTGTGATGATTTGTTACATAGCATAGAAAATTAATATAAGGAAATCTATCAATTTTCACACAATGTTGGAGAAGATAGAGGCTTCTTTGGAATATTTTTTGGTTTAAAGATAGCTAATCCCTTTTAAGGTAACTTAGTAGGTCTGGGCTACATATTATGCTGAGAGGGCTCATTGAACGCCAAGTAACTATATGACAGGGCAGAGAAGCCTGGTGTGCTGCAGTTTATTGGGGTCACAAAGAGTAGGACATAACTTAGAGACTAAACAGCAGTGGTTATGAAGTTATGCTGAAGATTCAAGTTCAAAATAATGAAGGATGAAAGGGGAAAATTCAATTTTCACACAATGTTGGAGAAGATAGAGGCTTCTTTGGAATATTTTTTGGTTTAAAGATAGCTAATCCCTTTTAAGATACCTTAGTAGGTCTGGGCTACATATTATGCTGAGAGGGCTCATTGAACACCAAGTAACTATATAACAGAGCAGAGAAGCCTGGCGTGCTGCAGTTTATTGGGGTCACAAAGAGTAGGACATGACTTAGAGACTAAACAACAGTGGTTATGAAGTTTCAAGTTCAAAATAATGAAGGATGAAAGGGGAAACCCTATAAGATTGATTATCCAAAGAACTTCATAACAAATTATAATTCAAAGCAAATTATAAATAACAAAGATAATTACAACACCTTACAGAGGTCATGTGGTTAAACGTGGATGTCAGGGTACTGCAAAAGATAAGCTCCTTACAGTAAACTTACTAAATCTGCATTTTCCAGACAGCAAGTGCCTTCTGGATATTTAAGGTTTTAATGCAAGAAGCATGCATGACATGACCTGTTAGTATTATAAGAAGTCTTAACTTTTGTGTAGTTTATTTTGGCTGTAATAAAGTCTGCAACTTACATTTTGTATGCAATAAATGCATAAGCTCTATTTCTTTCAGGAGTTTTAACATCTATCTTTACTACTGAATCAAAGTATTTGAGTGAAAATGTATGATTTGTGGCTGCTCAATGTGGAGATAGGGTAAGGGACATAGTGGCATCCTGGACTATGTTGTATAAGAGATGCATTCTTTGGTTTACTGCTTGACCATTGCTCACCAAAAATTAAATTAAACTCATATAGTCATAGCTTTTCAGAGCCAGAAATATAGAACCATAGAGAAATAAGCCCATGAGGGCTCATTCTTTTAGTCATATTGGCCCCTGCTGCTGCTGCTGCTAAGTCACTTCAGTCGTGTCTGACTCTGTGCAACCCCATAGATGGCAGCCCACCAGGTTCCCCCATCCCTGGGATTCTCCAGGCAAGAACACTGGAGTGGGTTGCCATTTCCTTCTCCAATGCATGAAAGTGAAAAGTGAAAGTGAAGTCACTCAGTCGTGTCCGACTCTTAGCGACCCCATGGACCGCAGCCCACCAGGCTCCTCCATCCATGGGATTCTCCAAGCAAGAGTACTGGAGTGGGGTGCCATTGCCTTCTCCATATTGGCCCCTACAAGACTCCTAAACAGTGTATGTACCAAGCACGGTGCAAATCAAAACTGAACATATCCATTTCCTTCTACCTCTGCTTTTCCTCTAACTTTTATTTTCCATTATGAGGTGTGCTTAGCTATTCAGCAAACAATTATAGATGACAAACTATTGTACTAGTTATGTCATGAATAGCTAAAGAATATGTTGGCAGGGACATGAATAATGCTCAGAATTTTTCACTCAATCTTTAAGTGCAGTATTACTATTAATTCATTCTAGAATTATACAGACATTAGCAAGGTTCATAATTATGGTAGTAATTTTCTTTAATGTTATAATGTCATATAAATGTTAGGATTGCTTTTCCAGAAGAGGGAAGATAAAAGTTTCCATTATTCTGAACTTAATCATCTGTGAATGAGTTACCGCAATTGCCTTCCCCAAAGTCTAAGCTATGAAATTGAGCTAGAAAACACACGTCCTACATAGCAGCAAAAGTTGCTACAAAAAAGTTATTTGGCTTCAAAATATCCTTCTTGTAAATAAGAGGAATTATTCAGGAGATTTGCAGCGTATTCTTGATGAGACAGTAAAAATGAAAGTGAAGTTGCTTAGTCATATCCGACTCTCCCCGACTCCATGAACTGTAGCCCACCAGGCTCCCCCATCCCTGGGATTCTCCAAGCAAGAACATTGGAGTGGGCTACCATTTCCTTCTCCTGATGAATATAGAAGAAGAGCTAAATCCAGAGATTTTGCTGTATATTATAAACATGTAAATGGAAGGTCAATGATTTACTATTTTAAGCGAATCCAAGTGAAAAGGGGTGTTTTATTTTGTAAATAATTATGGCCTTACTTAAGTTCAAATTCCCATTTGTCAAGTTTTATTAAGTAGAGCACATCTGTATGAGATATAAATGGAAAAACTGAGAAGAGTTTATGTTTAAATGTAGTGATGATTTAGTGAATGAATGATTCATTTGTATATTGCATATTAACCATCATTTACCTAGAATCTGTTTTGTTCTGAACAGATTAGATCTTACTGCAGGAACAAATAACCACCATAACTGACTTCAAACAGACCAAAAATAAAAGGTTTACTTCCTATACTATACTAGTTATCAGTTCAGTCAGTTCAGTTCAGTCGCTTAATCATGTCCGACTCTTTGTGATCCCATGGACTGCAGCACACCAGGCCTCCCTGTCCATGACCAACACCTGGAGTTCACTCAAACTCATGTTCACTGAGTCAGTGATGCCATCCAACCATCACATCCTCTGTCGTCCCCTTCTCCTGCTTTCAATCTTTCCCAGCATCAGGGTCTTTTCAAATGAGTCAGTCCTTCACATCAAGTGGCCAAAGAATTAGAGCTTCAACTTCAACATCAGTCTTTCCATTGAACACCCAGGACTGATCTCCTTTAGGATGGACTGGTTGGATCTCCTTGCAGTCCAAGGGACTCTCAAGAGTCTTCTCCAACACCACAGTTCAAAAGCATCAATTCGTCAGCACTCAGCTTTCTTTATAGTCCAACTCTCACATCCATACATGACTACTGGAAAAACCATAGCCTTGGCTGGATGGACCTTTGTTGGCAAAGTAATGTCTTTGCTTTTTAATATGCTGTCTAGGTTGTAGTATAGTATGCTGGTTACATGTTGGTGACATGATACCTAGGTCCTTTATTCATTATCATGTTGCCTTCTCTCTGAGAGCCAGCCCAATTAACCATTCACTAGTCACATTGTGCCAGACAATATGGTAGAATGGAAAAAAAAAAAAAAACAAAAACAGCATATGTTGAGGCCTGCACTGTCTCTTAAAACTTCTACTCAGAAATGACACATATAACCATGACTCACCTTTCATGGGCCAAAGCACGGCCCATAATTTTGAGTCTGAAGTGCAGTATGAGAAATGCAATAAACCAAATTTCCTATTCCTATATTTAGGCATGATTTCTTGTCCCTAACTAAATACAGAAAATGAGCAAAAATCACTGCTACTTGTTCCAGAGAACACTTGATATGCATGTTAATCAAATAACTTGTTGATCAAAACTAACAGCCCATTGTCAAGAATGGCTTCAAGACTTTCACTTTGTTGTGGGCATCATACAAAGCCATTATATTATAACCATTTCCTGATCTCAACTAATTCCCATTTTGCAAGATGAAACTTAAAATCACCTAGCTCAGAGCCCAAAACACCATAAAAATACTCCACTCTCTTTCCCCACCTCACGCAGTATTAAAAGTCTTTCAGTAATGTTTTCTCTTACTGCAGCTGGTCAAAGAAACTTGCCTTGCTAAATCACTAAATTTTTATATTGGCCTTTTAGAAGAGTAATTATTTGACACAGGCCGACTCCACACCTGGAAGGAGACAGGAAACCAAATATCACTGAACTGCGCTAATGGTAATCATAGTATTTATATGTCAGGTGTTGCCATAGGCATTTGAAATACAAGTCTGAATAAGTTCCAAGCCTTGGCATATGATAGTTGTTTCACATTTATTAAATGAATGACTGGAATATAGAAAAGAAGGCAAACATGTGTGGAACTTATAATACTTTATGAAGAAAATAATAGTCATAGAATTAGCAAGATAAACAATTAAAATATATACAGACTCACTGTCACGTGACCCCATGTTTCATCCGGGGTTCATTTTTTCCTAATTCACTTGTTTCCCTAGCATTAGAGAGACAGAGAGTACCCTACGGAGAGGCTCACAGTTTCTCCTCAATATGGTTTGAAAGACATCACTTCATAAGAATTGAAGAACTTCAGAAAGAAAACCTTGTCTACAAGAGAATAACATATTTGACTGTTTCTCAAATTTCATTCTTTTCCATATCTTCAGAGCATGAAGACAGACGGTTTTTACCTCCCTAACACATAACATATTGTATAGATGTACAGTAAAGACTTTGAATGAGGGAATGAAGGTCAACCCCGTTCATTCTTATGGCATGTCTGTGCTTACACTGCATATAAAACTATGTGCTTGGCAGCAGCAGCAGCACCTAAAGCTTCTTTATCAAAAGGAGTATAGAGGCTGAAGACTAGCTGGACCCTCTTTTAACCCTAAGAGGCTAGGCACATTTCCTAAAGAAATAATTGTATGACAGGCAACATGATACAGTGGAGAGTTCTGACCTTAGAATCTGTTTCCAATGCCAGCTCTCACTTTTGATTCTCTATGCGAATTTTGGCAAGTCTCTGTGTGCCCCAATCTTGGTTTCCTAGCATAGAAAATGGGAGATGATACATCTACATTTTAAATGTGTTATGAGCAAGCAAATATGTAATACTTGGAAAATAACTTAGCACCCTCTGCATTTAAACCTAGAAGAGTATTTCTGTGTCTCTCTCTCTTATCTCTCTTCACCTTTTGTCTGTGGTCCTTCAGCATTCTGTGGCATTTTATATCCTACAGTGAGTTGAAATTCTCTCCTGATTTGTCAGTAAACTTCCCTTGCAACTTACCTGAGGACAAAACTATTTTATTAATTTCTACATCCCACACTTATTCCAAAGCATGAAGTATAGGAGATGATCAGTAAATGTTTGCAAAATGATAGAATATATATATATACACACACACATATATATAAATGTATAGAACTAATAAGTAAATGAATGAATAAATAAAATGAGCTGAGCTATTAATAACTGTAAACAAAATTTTTGATGAATTATTAAAGAGGGTCACTGGCTCCTCTCACTTGTGCAGCATTTTAAAGAACAAAGATGCAACTAATGTGCAGCAAAGGATGAAAATCAACCCTCTAGAGCAACTTCTCCAAACTCCTCAATGATATGAATTACTTGGGTATTTATTAAATATACTGCTTTCCAGATCTTTGCCTTAGTGATGGTAGTTTTCCTGTCTGGAATATCACTAAGTAATTTGTATTTCTAACAGGCACTCCTAGGTAATATATAACACTGAGGAAATTTGGTAAATACTGATTTAGAAGGTAAAATATAATAATAGTTACAACAAAACATAGAGTGAGTGCTAGGTTAAATTATTTCACTCCATTAATTTACTTCATTAATTTATAGATATTGACTCATTTAATCTTCATAACAACCCTATCATAAAGTTATTATTATTACCTCTGTTTTATAGATGAGTAAAACTGGGATAAAGAGGAGTCAAATAACTTACCCAGGTTATAGAACTGTATATGGAATAGCTGGGATTTGAAAACTGGCCACCTGACTTTTGAATCTGTACTCAATTTTTCTCAATTACTTCCTCCCCAGCATTGAAAACAGGGCCTAGTGGTACACAACTTAAAATATATTATTTTTGCTACTTCTGAGAGCAAGTGATGCTCACAAAGATCCAGTAAGAGAACTCCCAAGGTGCATACCTCTTTATAATCTGCGGGAGAGCACCATGGAGTTACTGAACAGAGTCTTTGGAAAATGACTGTATCAGATTCCCACTGCTGCTGTAACAAATGACGACAAACTTAGTGGCTAAAAAGCACGTAAATGTATTATCTTACATTTCTGGAGATCATAATTCCAGAATGAATCTTTTTACAAAGCTACAGTCAAGGCATTGGAACAGCTGATTCTTTCTGGAGACTCCAGAGGGGAATCCACTCCTCACCTCTTCCAGTTTCCAGAGGCTGCTGGGCAGCTTTGGCTTGAGGCTGCAGCACTTCCATCTCTGCTTCCACTGTCATAATGCCCTCTCCTGTTTTGTTCCTCCTCCTTCTCTCTTGTAAGAGACCTCATGATAACATTGATTCAACCTTGACAATCAGGATAAACTCACCATTTCAAGATCCCTTAACTTAAATCATCTCTGCTAAGTCGCTTTTGCCACACAAATTCACACCTTCATAGGTTCTGGCACTTGGATACCTTTGGTGGCCTTCTGTTACCCTGGCAACACCAAGAGTAACATTACAGCAGTTTCTTAGTCCAGATGTCACCATGTCTCCAGCTGTACTCTGTGTGTCAACCAAAGGATGGGGATTGGGTGAAACATGCTTTAATACTTGACTAGAAGACTGCAGGCATGCTCAGTCATATCTGACTCTTTGTGACTCCATGGACTATTGCCTGCCAGGTTTCTCTGTCCATGGACTTCTCCAGGCAAGAATACTGGAGTGAGTTGTCATTTCCTACTCCAGGGGATCTTCCCTACCTGGGGATTGATCCCATATCTCCTGAATTGGCAGACAGATCCTTTACCACTGTGCCACCTGGGAATCACTTGGAGGGGTTAAAAATAGAGGTTTTGATTTGATTAAGAAAGTGAAAGTCACTCTGTCATGTCTGACTCTTTGTAACCTCCCCCTGCCACTGCCCCTAACCCATGGACTACACAGTCCATGGAATTCTCCAGATCAGAATACTGGAGTGGGTAGCCATTCCCTTCTCCAGTGATCAAATCCAGGCCTCCCACATTGCAGGCAGATTCTTTACCAGCTGAACCACAAGGGAAGCCCAAACCATCCCTTAAATACTTATGAAGAACATTATACCCAACTAATCTCAGTCAGCAATACCTTTTCTTTGTTACATTTCTTACAGTTTCATCATCCCAAAGTAAAAACTATCCACTGGGAACTCGATGCTATCCTGGAAGCCTAAAACCAACTAATTTTCATATTCCACAAGAGCTTCCTGGACAAACTAATAGCAAATCACCCAAAATTTGAAGTAAAAAAATATGTAGCAAGATAAATCAGGCCTGATTGAAAGATTCTACCTGTCTAAGAGAGAAGTGTTTTTCTGTAACACAGAGAAAATTCTGTAAAGGACCGTCCTGTATCTTAATGATAAATGTTCCTCTCCTGTTGAAAATCCTGCAGCAAGCTTTAGAAAACCGAATCACAGAGAGCTTGGGGAGCTGCTGGAGGTCACAAAGAACTAAAATCTGTAATAATTTGCTGGTCTCTATCAGATAATAGGAAATAAGACATTGACTGAAACCATTTCATTTCAAATAATCTCTGTGATATTGATCAAATTGTGAGTATGCCTAATAAAAACATGTTTTCTTATTAATTCTTAAATTGCTTCTCTTGTTTGGAAAATTTAAGTTAATTCATTGACAGGAAGAAAAATGTGACTTGAAGTAGAAACAAATATGAATCAGTTAACAGATGTGAGATGCTAAGTAGCAGTCATTGTTGAACTAATATTTCTAGGCTTTGCTAGTTCATATTTTATTGATCTAAGAAGAAAGTGTTGAGTTTTCTGATCACAATTCTCAACTGAAATTATTTCCAGAATAAGCATCATCTTCTGTTATGGATCTTGCAGTGCAGTATAGGACAGCATTGAGCATCCTCTGAATGACATGTGAGCAGTGAAATTAAGCTGTTTGCAAAGTTGCCTTTGGGATCAAGGCAAATGAATTGATCTGAAACTAATGGAAGTTTGGCTTAGGTCCTGGAACATTACCCTGAATGGCTTGGAGGTGTCTCTTGAAGCAAATGACTTAAATATTTTGTACTTGAATCTCTCCATTTGTATGACAGATACTATATATCTGCTATGTCTTTACCTAAAATCCAAGAGCACCTTAGAGACTTGTAAGATTTCTTTTGGTTTTTAAGGAATTCCAAAAGAAAGTTATAGAAATGTATGAGATAATTATGAAAATAAAATAATAAAAATATAGGAAATATTTAATATAATCTTTTCATGCCATATTCTATATAAATTTTAAAAAGTTTTCCTATCCTTATATTGACTAATATCATTCTGAGGAATTTATCTTAAGGAATTATCTAAAAGACAAAACATCCTATGGTCAAGGAACAAGGATGCTCTTTTGAGTATAATATGTAATAAGAAATGAGCTCAGTCACTCAATTGTGTCCAACTCTTTGCGATCCCATGGACTATAGCCTGCCAGTCTCCTCTGTTCATGGGATTTTCCAGGCAAGAATGCTGGAGTGGGTTAACATTTCCTTTTTCAGAGATGTAATAAGAAATATATGAAAGCAATCAAATCTTCCCAACTGTCGATATTTGATTATATATAATAAATAATAGAAATGTGTTTAATTGATGAATGCTTTCATTAAAAGAAGTAATACTTAGGTCTATGTGGCACCATTAAAAATTACATAGTATTACATGGAATTTGTTATTAATATTTAAGTATGTTTTTCATGTGGATGAAAACTGGATATGAGATAGACACACTTTAAAATGAACGCTGTGTTTGGGTAAAGGTCTGAATGACATGTGTTTATCTATTTTCACATTTATTAAACATCCTCTAATGTTATATAGGATTTAAAATGTTTTAAAATATTTAACTTAGGATTTTAAAAGGAAAGGCCTATGAGGGGACACGCAATTTTTTGCTCTTGCCGTCCTGTCTTTGCTTTTTTGCATTCTCTAGACTCTTAGCCAACACTAGTGTCATCGCTGGCAGCTCTCTCTACAATTCACAGGACTCTTTAAAGGTTTAGCATTCACAGTGTTCTCATAGTTCACTGTGAGCACTGTAGAGGGGCCCGCAGGATCTGTCTAGCGGATCCTCTCCTGGCTGCCCTTAGGTCATCCACACCAGTGGCTGTAAAATGCCAACAAGAAAATTAATGGAGCATCCACATACACCCTGATTCCTTCCTTAGGGAGCCTGCCTCTAGGGAGCAACTGAAAGGGCAGGAAAAATGTGCAGAAATCTCATGAGAACAGAAAGATGTGAAGACAGCTGGTGGATCTGGCAAATCTACATCCCCGCAGAAACCTATCATTCAGAAATAATGTGACCTGATTCTCTATGAATATGTATTTTATTAAACTGAAAGTGGAGGAAGCCTCTCTCTGAACACAGCTGTTTTAAAAGGAGTGAACCAGACATTGTGCTCAAAAATATGCATGCATGGTGTCATTTAATTCTCACAACAACTCAAGAGAGGGAAAACATAATCTCCATCTTATTAGTAAGGAGGATGGGGCCCTGAAAGAGTTAGTGACTTTCCAGGTGGCACCCAAGCTTACTAGAAAGTGCTGCAACCTTCTACAGTTTCATTTTGTCTCTGAAGACAGTATAGCTAGGATTATGTAGACAATATAGCAAAAAAAAAAAAAAGAAAGAAACACCTTTTCCTCCATAGGAGATCCACAGTCATGTCATTGGATCTTTGGTCCAAGGCCTTCATATTATCTGCTTCAATTGATTAATTAGTTAGCCTTTAAGAATAAAAGCTTTTCTAATCAATCTAGCAGATGTTGACATCCCATTTTGTTTTTCAGACCCCTGAAGTTAACACTCCTGAGGTGAAGAAAAGCATATCATGTATATGACCTTATCTTTAGATATTTTATTGTGGATACCATGTCTTAGAACATGTGCGAGTGGTAAATGTTTATAATGATAAGTTTAGCCTGTGACGTCATGACCCATAATGGATGCTTGTTTTCCACTTGCCTTCTTAAAAACACAGTTAATTTGTATTTCAGTTTCTGGATACTCCTTTTGTTTTAACATCTTTTGCTATCTAAGCCAGATCACTCTGATGAAGTGAGAGAGTTTAGGTAGATTACATGCATGATGAAATGGTAAGGGCAATGAGAATTCTAGTGGCTAACACACACCAGGCATGGTTCTGGACTCGTTACATATTTATTTTAGTCTTTACAACTTGCCTTCATGATAGATACAGTTATTCCCATTTGTGCTTTCTCAGAAGATAAAGGTTTATTAATTTGCCCAACAAGAGCACACTGCTAGTGAATTGTTTGAGCCAAGATTCTGATAAAGATTTTCTAAAGTCTTTTTCAAATACACCAGTATTCCCTATATTCCCCTGAAAATCTCAAGCACAATGATACTGCCAGCCTCTTACTTCCCTTGCTGGCCTTGAAATGGTACATGGGTTAGTTGTAATCAACAGAAACTGACTCTGATTCATTTACTTTAAAGGGCGTTAGACAACCGGAGGGATCACTAGCAGGACTGCAGACTGAGATATAGGAAAACAACAGGAACAAGAACAGCTCCTAAAACCGTATCCACAGTCATCCTACAGAACTAGTCTAACCCACTCCAGTGTTCGTGCCCATGGTCAGAGGAGTCTGGCCAGCTATAGTCCATGGAGTTGCACAACTTAGTGACTAAAACAACAACAAACAAAAGATACCATTGCTGCCACCATTATCCACCTGATGACCCAGCTTGAACCTCCACCAGCACCCCTGGCTCTAGCTGCTCAACACTAGACACCACCTTTACCCATAGCCCCTGCTGCCCTGGAAATTCGAGCTGTTGCCTCTTCCACTGCAGCATATATCCACATGGGTTCTTCAACGCCTCTGTTCTTTGCCTGACATTTCTTGGTTGAAGTTAAAGTGCAGTCAGGAGTGTCTGATTAGTTGAGCCCACGTTTCATTCCTATAATTTAGTCACATGGGGTACTACAAAATCAAGTACCTGATATTCTCAGATTCTTTCATGATAGGCTATTGCAGTTGAGTTGCTAAGTCGTGTCTGACTCTTTGCAACCCCATGAACTGCAGCATGCCAGGCTTCTCTGTCCTTCACTATCCCCCTGAGTTTGCTCAAACTCATGTTTATTTAGTCAGTGATGCCATCCAACCATTGCCTTTCACCAAAATTCAAAAAATGCTTCCCTCCCATTAGCATTAAGAGAGGACAGCTCTCCTGCATTCCCACCATCCCTGATAAATGTCAACTAGACATCTGAGTTTCTGTTTCTCATCCTTTTGCCTTCAGAATTTAACAGTTTCCTGTTAGAATATAAACAAGGATCACCTAAAGAGGACTCAGTGGACCTGAGTATGAGCAAACTCCGGGAGATAGTGAAAGACAGGGAAGCCCAGCGTGCTGCAGTCCGTGGGGTCGCAAAGAGTCAGACACAACTGAGCAACTGAACCAACACAAAAGAGGACAAACGTTTCCATCAACAAGCCAGACCTTTAGAGCCTTCTAGTTTAAATGAATAGTTCAAGTAAAATTCAAAGTTCTAAAAAGATGGGATATAAAAAGATCACATTGATTTCGGTTCAAGGGTAAGAAGAGAGTACAGGAAAAGAAAAACTAGAGAAAGGCAAAACTAGTTTGCTGTTACTGTTGTCATTGTTTTAGAGACCTGGAAGGTGATTCTAGGAAGTGACTGAGAGGAAAGAAGAGGCACCATGACTAGAAATTACTCAAACAACAGATGGGCATGCATGCATTCATTCCTTGATCCAACACATATTTTTCAGTGTCTAAACGGCCAGGCACACCACTAAGTATTAGGAATACAAAAAAATGTGTAAAATCTGCTCACGTTTTTTTCCCCCCACCCCCCACACTGCTTGCTTTCTTCCTGTTGAGGGTGCTCAGTAGCTCACAGATACAAGAGGCTAATTCTCAGGAACTCAAACATGATCATTTTCTTCTAAAACATCTACCTGGCATGAAATGAAACTAGATAGCACTAGTTCAGTCTGTATTTAATATTCTGAAATCATAATTTGAACCATAAATTCTGTTCCTCTCAAGCGATTGCTGTCTGGGGATTCTCGCAGCAGCCTGGAGTTTGGGAGAGCTCAGCTCCTTTCCTGGCTGTCGCTGGCTGGTTTAAGTGACCCTTAGCAAATGAGTTAAGCATCTCTGGGACTTGGTTTCTTCATCTCTAAAAGACAGATAAAAATACCAGTCACCTGTTGTGAAGATCAGGGAGCTAATATGTCTCAGAAGCTTTCAAATCTCTGGCTCTAAGCCTTTTGCTATCTATGCCTAAGAACAAAGACAAGTCCTCACTGCTTTCACCCAAATGCTGCATTCAAAGGAATGAAAAAATATATATACAATATTTGAGCTCTACAAGACTTGAAGGTTATTTTGTATTAGTTTGAATTTCAAACTGTTTTTCTCTGTTGTACTCTTGGCACTGCCATTTTTTAAGTACAGCACTTCATTTGCATAGTAATTACAAAGTTTCACAAATAGCATTAATGTCTGAAAGAAAGAGGTACACTCCATTTAAATTACTGACAGTATTGCATGACACATTTTTAACCGCACTAAAAAAAAAAAAAAAAAAGGAAAGCTATTCCATTCTAATGTGCTGTACAGATTCCCAGAGCTCAGCAATATTTGTGCTTTAGAAGGTAAAATCTTTTCCTGTGCTCTTTAGTGACTTCTAAAACCCTATTCATAAATACTGATTAGGCACTATTTCACCGTAGGACACAGTGCTGTTGGCACAACTCCCTACTCAGAGCCAAATTGGAAATGTTAGTACAGTAAATTAGGCCAGATATCCTAGTTGTACTGCACAGGAAAGATCACCTTTAATAAATAGTTGCTAATGTAGCACTTGGATCACTTATGGCTGTAAATGTAAATCCTTGGTCTTGATTTCAGGAAGTTAAAAAAACAAAGGGAAAGGAAAAGAAAAAGACATTCAAGGAATGTGTGGTGTTTTAATGAAAAAAGAATAATAAAGAGCAAATATGAAAATATAATCTGTTTTTTTGGAATAATTGTAAATTTGAACAAAAATATGCTGCTTAATAGTAGTATGAGGGAAGGGAAAAAAGAAGAGGTCTCTAATTCTTTCCAGTTATGTCTCTGTAGTATTTGTTTTCCTTTGTTTTTATCTAGCTTTGTTCCTGTATGCATTCTATACTATGTATTTTAAACTAGTTTTCCTTTCTCTTCAATTGTTTGTACATAATTACTCTGAACAAACTTCATTCCTCTAGAAATAAAGCATCCTTGATGAATGATTCCTGACTTAAACATCCTAAGCCCTTCACTCATATGCTTTCTGTATCAAATTAACACACACAAAGAAGTGAAAAGCAAAGGAGGAAAGGAAAGACATAGCCATTGGAATGCAGAGTTTCAAAGAATAGCAAGGAGAAATAAGAAAGCTTCCCTCAGTGATCAGTGCAAAGAAATAGAGGAAAACAATAGAATGGTAAACACTAGAGATCTCTTCAAGAAAATTAGAGATACCAAGAGAATATTTCATGCAAAGATGGGCACAATAAAGGACAGAAATGGTATGCACCTAACAGAAGCAGAAGATATTAAAAAGAGGTGGCAAGAATACACAGAAGAAACTGTACAAAAAAAATGTTCATGACCCTGATAATCATGATAGTGTGATCACTCACCTAGAGCCAGACATCCTGGAATATGAACGCAAGTGGGCTTTAGGAAGCATCACTACGATCAAAGCTAGTGGAGGTGATGGAATTCCACTTGAGCAATTTCAAATCCTAACAGATGATGCTGTGAAAGTGCAGCATTCAATATGCCAGCAAATTTGGAAATGGCCAAATTTCCAGCAGTGGCCACAGGACTGGAAAAAGGTCAGTTTCATTCCAATTCCAAAGAAAGGTAATGCCAAAGAATGCTCAAACTACCACACAATTGTGCTCATCTCACACACTAGTAAAGTAATGCTCAAAATTCTCCAAGCCAGGCTTCAACAATACATGAACTATGAACTTCCAGATGTTCAAGATGGATTTAGAAAAGGCAGAGGAATCAAATTGCCAACATCTGCTGGATCATCAAAAAGGCAAGAGAATTCCAGAAAAACATCTATTTCTGCTTTATTGACTATGCCAAAGCCTTTGACTGTGTGCATCACAACAAACTGTGGAAAATTCTGAGAGAGATGGGAATACCAGACCACCTGACCTGCCTCTTGAGAAATCTCTATGCAGGTCAGGAAGCAACAGTTAGAACTGGACATGGAACAATAGACATGTTCCAAATAGGAAAAGGAGTATGTCAAGGCTGTATATTGTCACCCTGTCTATTTAATTTATATGCAGAGTACATCATGAGAAATGCTGGGCTGGAGGAAGCACAAGCTGGAATCAAGATTACTGGGAGAAATATCAGAAGGAATTTGAAATTCTTTATGAAAGTCAATATCTAGAAGAAATCTTTATTTTTATATTATATTGCTTTTAAAAAATAAGAATGTAAACCACAGAATACACACTCTTTGAAATATTTGTGATTCATGGGGTTACAAAGAGTCGGACATGACTGAGCAACTGAACTGAACTGAACTGAGTACAATTTGAATATCTGAACTCATTTGTCCTTCAGCTCTGGAAATTGTTCTAGAAAACACATTTCTATTTACTTAAGAGCTCCCTGTTATTTTATTCTTGATCTTTCTGCCATTTGCTGGCACACAAGCATAGGTTACCGTTCACTCTAACATGTTTTATTTTAGAGAGGAACAATGTTAATAAAATGCCTTAAGTTTGAACTCTCTACTTTCACACTTTCATGGCAATTATCCATCCAGGAAGACACCTCAAGAAAGAAGCGTCTTTCTGAAATCAATACAAAAGGAAAAACAAACAGTTGTATAATAGCATTTCTGCCAGTCCTGTCAACAGATATGCTTAAATCATAAAAATGTCAATTTGTTTTAGAGGGATTATGGCATCACCCTTATAAATAGAAGCTGGAATCATATAAATAGCTGTCTGCACATGCTTGTTGGCCTTCCCAGTCTCCATCTTTCCCAAAGAGACCTAATCCTGAAAACGTGAAATATCCCAAGAAAGAAACTTTGAAAAATACAAAAATATGATCCAAATCAAAATGGTTAAAGACTAGATGAACATTAACAAATCTGAGAAATAATGAGACCAATTTTTGATCTCATTAGATTACCTCACTGAGAATGCTATACTGCCACTATTATTAATAATGCTGCAAATTATTATTATCATTGCATTGCTGCTGCTGCTGCTGCTATTGTTTTTATTAGGTTTCAGAGCAAATCCCTTTTAACTTAAAAAATCAGGGTTGGAAGACAGTCACTGGGGAAACAGATGAAAAATTATTTTTCATTAATCATTTTAATTACATGACTCATTTAATTCTTCTATCTAACTTGAGGTAGAAATTACACTCACTTCATAGATGAGGAACAGAGATCTTAAATGACAATGCCACATTCACAGAGCTAGAGTATAAAGAAGTAAGGATTTGAACTCAGGAATATTTGACTTCAAAACTTTGTCATGTTTCCCCTATATCGTAATTCCTCTCATGAGAATCTCAAATTCACTGAACAAAGTAGATTTTATTTTCTATATTGCCTCAATTTTCAATGTCTTCTTTAATGTGCAATGACAATTTTTATTATTTTTATCTGTTATTTTGTTATTAATAAATTTAATATTAAATATTTAATATTATTTAATAGTTTAAATATTATAATAATATTATTTTATTTACACTAGTTATATTCTACTGTCAGATCAGGGTTCACAGGTCATAGGTCACTTTCCTATAATACAAGTCTATTGTGTACTGCATTAAATTTTGATTAATGAATCTATCCATTCATTCACTCACTTAATTATATTCAAATAGGTTTCCTAGGTGGCATTAGTGGTAAAGAATCCATCTGCCAATGCAGGAGTCATAGACAAGGATTCAAACCCTGGGTCGAGAAGGTCCTCTGGAAGAGGGCTTGGCATGGCAACCCACTCCAGTATTTTTGCCTGGAGAATCTCATGGACAGAGGAAGACTGAGGGCCTACAGTCCATAGGGTTGCAAAGAGTCAGACCTAAGACTGAAGTGACTTAGCATGCATGCAAGTACTGTAATATTGTCAAGTAGTAAGGTGATGTAAAAATGAGTGAATCACAGTATTTCCCCTCAAAGAGTCTACAGTAGCAAGGAAAAACACAAACATAGCAAATAATGGAAATATCTGAACATAGAAATGGTGTGGATAAAGAGATATAGGAGAAAAGAGAATGAAAAAGAGCCAAGTATGATTTTCAGGAAGATTTTGCAAGTGGGACAACATTTGAGCTGGAATATAAAGGATGGGATTTTAAAGTGGAGGGCATAGGAAACAGATGTGCACAACCAGTTATGGATCAAGGGTGTTTCTGCTTCTCTGTGGCTGAAAGACCATAAGAAATCTGCTCAGCTTCCATCAGTCTCAGTTTCATTATCTCTAAAATGAAAAACATAATGGTTCCTACCACATAGGGCTACTGTGCAAAGTAAATTAAATAATTCATGTAAAAGTATTTTTCAGACTACCTAACCCAGAAAGAACACTCATTAAATATTAGCTAATATTACTTTACGATACACTGTAGCTATGCTTTCATTATTTAATAAGCACACTGTCTAGTATGGTAAATGGAAATTCTGGTTAAATATTCTAGTTAATAGTTATGTTTCATTTGTGGACATACAATTTTCTAAAAATTAAGATATTGAAGATGACTTCAGATTCAGAGAAGATTGAGTAAATCTTTTCCTTGTCCCTAAACCCAAGTGCAACTAAAAACTTTGGATTACATAAAGTAAACATAAGAATACTGAAAGACAGATAAAAGAAAGCAACCAGCTGGAGACTCTAGGACCCAAGAAACTACACAAGAGTGAGCTTTCCTTTAGTTTGCTTTTTGCTTTATATATCCTAGACTTCGAGCTGGAGAAGACAGAAAACAGGAAACACCAATGGGTAGAGACAGAGAAAGTCCCAGAAGGGGGCTGCTCTTGCTGAGACTTGGAAGGGGGCAGCCTCGTGAGATGGAAAGCATTTAAGATACTCATTGCTTTTATCCAGTTAAATATCACAGAAAAAAATGATGCCTCCTCCACCTGTGACAGCAAAGGCCAAGTGAGGATCCTGGACTTTCAACCTTCAAAAAGCACTAATCCCTACCCTTCTGAGGTGCATCTGCCCCTTACAGCCCTCATCCACCACCCCTGACATTTGTATGAGAGAAAGACAAGTAAAAGCCTGGAACATCCAGCCCCACTAGGCAGTAATGATGCCTCCAGTCCTGCAATGTCAGTTGAGACCCATAATGAGATTGGACTTACATACCTACCCAGCAGTAATGAGGCCCTCCTCCTACTCCTCATTGGGGTGTTATTGGCTGAGGTCCAGTGAAACGTCAGGATTTTGATGACTCCCCAGTAATAATGAAACCACCTTCCTCCCACATCCCATTCCTCTACTGGCAGCAGAAGCCAAGTAGAGACAGTGAGGTGGCATTCCTACACTTCCTAGAAATGGAGATATTAGTGGTGCCTAGTTGAGTGGGAACTGGAAGTTCCACCCTTGCCCAGCAGTAACACAAAGCTCCCACCTCAAGTCTCAATTGAGACCTGGTGGGCCGCCCATACTGCAACCCCCAACTCCTTCTCTTGCTAGAGCAGTGTCAGAGGAATCCAGCTAAAATGGAAGGTTTAAATAAGATTCAGAGTCTTATAAAACACAGAATATCCAGTTTCAATTTAAAAATGTACTCATCAAAAAGATCTCAAAATGAATGAAAAAGATGTCAACACTAGGATGACAGAGGTATTAGAATATCTGACAATATTTTTAAATAAGCATTATAAAACTACATCAAGAAACGATACAGTTGAAGCAAATGAAGAAATAGAAAATATTAGTATAGAATTAGAAAATCATAGTGGAGAAGTAGAATATATGAAAAAGAATCAGATGGAGATTTTAGTGAAAAATACACTAATCAGAACAAAAGCTCAATGGATGGGCTTGGCAGCAGGTTATAGAGGACAGAGGGAAGAAACAGTAGACTTGAACATAGAACAATAGGAAGTACTCAAAGCAAACAGCAGGGAGAAAAATGAACAAAATATCAGGGACATGTGAGACTACTAAGAAAAAAAAAAAAAAAAAACTATGACATTCAAATCATTGGAATCTCAGAAGGAGAGGGGAAAGAGTCCAGTGCTGAAAAATCACTGGACAAACCAATAGATGTGGCGGATTTGGTAAAATTATAGCCCTACAGCTGAACAAATACCAAGCAGGCTGCACATGTGTGTGCTGTCGTGTCTGACTCTTTGTGGCCCCATGGACAAGCGCCCACCAGGCTTCTCTGTCCATGGGATTTTCCAGGCAAGAATACTGGAGTGGTTGCCATTTCCTCCTCCAGGGAATCTTCCCAACCCAGGGGCTCAAACCCACATCTCCTGTGCCTCCAGCATTGGTAGGCGGGTTCTTCACCACTGAGCCACCTGGGAAGCCCCCAAGCACAAAAACCCCAAAGAAATCTATACCAAAACTCATGACATTTAAAATAGAAATCTAAACCATATTCAGGAAGGCACAAAGACTAGAACAGAGAAATAAGAGAGAGAAAGAGAACAAAGGGGGGAAACAAAAAAAGAAAAAGCAGGCAGAAGTACTAACATCAATAATTAAATTATATGGGGATGATCTAAACACATAATTAAAGCACAGACATGGCCAGAGTATGAAAAAACATGATCTACTAGAAATGTACTGAAAATGAAATAAAATAGTCAAGTTGGAAGTAAAAGGATTGGAAAAGATACACAAACAGTAACCAAAAAAAAAAAAAAAAAGTAGTGTCTATATTAATATTAAGTAAAATTGACTTCATATCAAAGAAAATTACCAGAGACACAGAGAAACATTATATATTGATGAATCAATCCATTAAAAAGACATGGCAATTCTAAGTGCTTATATACCAAATGACAGAGTTGCAAATTATTTGATGCAGGAACTGGTAGAACTGAAAGGAGAAACAGATAGACCTAAAATTAAAGTTGGAAAGTTCAACATCTCTCTTTAAACAATAGAGAGAACTAGATAGAAATCAGCAAGGATCTAGAAGAAATCAGCTATACCATCAACCATCAATGTCCAATCAACTATAACACTTCACAAAACAACAGCAGAATAAATATATATTTTAAAGTGTCTATGAACATATATCAAGATAAGATTATACCCCAAGCCATGAAATAAACATAAATTTAAAAAACAGAAACCATACAAAATTTATTCTCTGATTACAATGGAATCAAACTAAAAAGCAGTAACAGATACCAGGAAAATTTCCAAACCCTTGGAAACTAACAACTCATCTGTAAATAATTCATAGGTCACAGAGAAAATCTCATGGGAAGCACAAAATACATTGAATTGTATGAAAATAAAAGTATACTATATCAAAATTTGTGGGATAGTGTAAAAGCAGTGCTGAAAGATACATTTTTAGCACTAAGTATACATTAGAGTAGAGAAGGAAATGGCAACCCACTCCAGTGTTCTTGCCTGGAGAGTCCCAGGGACGGGGGAGCCTGGCGGGCTGCCGTCTATGGGGTCGCACAGAGTCAGACACGACTGAAGCGATTTAGCAGCAGCAGAGTAGAGAAAATGTTTCTCATCAGTAATCCAAGTTTTTAACCTCAAGATTCTGGAAAATTAAGAGTAAAATAAATCCAAATCAACTGGAATGGAATAGTAAAGAAGCAGTTGAAGATGAACACAAAAAAATAAAAAAAAAAAAAAAGAAATCAATGAAACAAAGAGTTCTTTGAAAGGTTCCATAAAGTTGACATACCTACAAGAGTGACAAAAAAGAGAAAACAGAAGTCTGTCATATCAGGAAGGAAATAAGAGATATTGCTATAGACCCTGCAGACATCTAAAGGATCAATGCTTAATATTATGGAAAATTCTACATAAATAAGAGTCAGATGAATTGAGCTCATTCCTTGAAGAACATATTACCACAACTACCCAGCGTGAGGAGCCATCCCACGTTGAAGGTCAGGAAGGGCAGTAGTAAGGAGATACCCTTTCGCCAAGGTAAGAAGCAGCGGCTGTGCTTTGCTGGAGCAGCCATGAAAAGATACCCCACGCCCAAGGTAAGAGAAACCCAAGTCAAATAGTAGCTGTTGCAAAAGGGCATCAGAGGGCAGACACACTGAAACCATACTCACAGAAAACTAGTTAATCTAATCACACTAGGTCCACAGCCTTGTCTAACTCAATGAAACTAAGCCATGCCCATGGGGCAACCAAGACGGGCAGGTCATGGTGGAGAGGTCTGACAGAATGTGGTCCACTGGAGAAGGGAATGGCAAACCACTTCAGTATTCTTGCCTTGAGAACCCCATGAACAGTATGAACAGGCAAAATGATAGGATACTGAAAGAGGAACTCCCCAGGTCATTAGGTGCCCAATATGCTATGGAGATCAGTGGAGAAATAATGCCAGAAAGAATGAAGGGATGGAGCCAAAGCAAAAACAATACCCAGCTGTGGATGTGACTGGTGATAGAAGCAAGGTCCGATGCTGTAAAGAGCAATATTGCATAGGAACATGGAATGTCAGGTCCATGAATTAAGGCAAATTGGAAGTGGCCAAACAAGAGATGGCAAGAGTGAATGTCGACATTCTAGGAATCAGCGAACTACAATGGACTGGAATGGGTGAATTTAACTCAGATGACCATTATATCTACTACT
>SJYT01002262.1:160052-174777 GCA_006410635.1 Cephalophus harveyi | reverse complement strand
GATGGCATCACTGATTCGATGGACGTGAGTCTGAGTGAACTCCCGGAGTTGGTGATGGACAGGGAGGCCTGGCATGCTGCGATTCATGGGGTCGCAAAGAGTCAGAGCGACTGAATTGAACTGAAAGAGTCCAAGGACCTTAGAAACAATACTACTAGAAAAACTAGAGCAGAATGGGGCATCAGCAGTGGTGGGGGAGGAATCAGGGCAAGCTGCCCTGTAAAACAGGGTGATCAGTGTGGGCCTAAATGAGAAATCAGCAAAGACTTGAAGGAGTTAGCCAACTGCATATCTGGGGTGGGAGGAAATAGTGCAGGAATAATGAACTGTAGACAACAGGCCCCGGGGCAAAGGAGGGAGGAATAGAAAATAAAGGTGAGAGGGGTAATGAGAATTAGGCGCTACTCATATATATATAGCTTTTAGACTATCATAGGAACTTTGACTTTTATGAATGTAATGGAGAGACACTGCAGGTTTTTAGGCAGTGATCTGACCTGCCTTAAAATTTTAAAAGGATCACTGATTGCTGTTAAAATAGATATGGGGGTTGGGGGCTGGGACAGCAAGTACTTTTTAGGGCTTATGAGAGCACTTTCCATATCATCTTTGGATAGGGCGTAGAAATTCTTCAAATCCTTTTCTGGGACTAAATTTAAGTGTGTTCGGCAGCCTCAGGCTGAATCCACCCAGCGAGGTGCGGCTGCGCCGAGTGCGTCCGGGAAGAGCTAATCTGGTCGGCAGGACGAACACGTGGAGGGCTTGTTAACAAAGTCATATTGGACTCTCCGCGGCTGGGCTTTCAGAAGAAGCCAGCCCGGGGCCAGTCTCCAACGCCACGAGCTCCGCCTCGGGGTTTCGCAAAGCGAGGGTTCACTGCCCCCGATCCGCGCAAGGCTGCTGCTGCTGCTGCTGCTGCTGCTAAGTCACTTCAGTCGTGTCCGACTCTGTGTGACCCCACAGACGGCAGCCCACCAGGCTCCCCCGTCCCTGGGATTCTCCAGGCAAGAACACTGGAGTGGGTTGCCATTTCCTTCTCCAATGCATGAAAGGGAAAAGTGAAAGGGAAGTCGCTCAGTCGTGTCCGACTCTTAGCGACCCCATGGACCGCAGCCCACCAGGCTCCCCCGTCCGTGGGATTTTCCAGGCAAGAGTACTGGAGTGGGGTGCCATTGCCTTCTCCACCGCGCAAGGCTAGCAGGGGAAAACAAAGCTCCGCCCCCCCTATTACGAGCACCAATCCCGCTCCCCTGCCCCTTTTTCACCCTCCATTTAGCCTCTAGGATGTAGTCCTCACGCCAGGCTCATGCCGCCGCCGATTGGCCAGCGTCTTCCTGGTGCGAGCGGCCCTAGCCAATCGATACCCGTCAGTCCACCCCGCGCGCTCACCGGGAGCGGCGCGAGAGCTGGAGGCCCGTTGAAGTTGGTGGGGAAATGGGCGTGGCGCCGCCGCGTTGGGTCCGCCTCCGCCCCGCCCCTCCTCGCCGCCCCTCCTCAGCCTAATCCTTCCTGGAGTGCAGGAAGGGGCCAGGCTGAGGTGTCGACGAGGTGAGCTCAGGGATCCGACTGTCCGCTGCCGCCAGCATGGAGTTCGTGAAGTGCTTGGGGCACCCTGAGGAGTTCTACAACCTTCTGCGCTTCCAGATGGGGGGCCGGCGGAAGGTGATACCCAAAATGGACCAGGTGGGCTGAGCATCCCTGCATCCCCGCGGAGTTGGGAGGCTGCGCGCGACCGCTGACTTCTGGGTCTGACCGGCAGGGCCCAGAATCGAGCGCAGAGGTTGCGGCCAGCGAGTGCCAGACCCCTCGAGCTTCCTCCTTCCCTCCGGGGAACAGACCCCTATCACGTCAGGCGGCCCCACCTGCCAAGTTTGGTTCACCTTCTGTTACCCCAATCTTTGGCCCGGCTGCCCTTGGTCTCCTAGGCATTTCCCTAACCCCCAAGTTGTCTTGCTGCTTAAAATGTTTCTATTCGTTCAAGACATTGGTTTTCAAGTAGTTTGGCTTCACATTTCGTTCTGACCCTGAGATTGGTTTTTATGTCTTTTAATACGTGGGTTACACAACCGAGACTACATGGGTAGATTAAATGGGAGAGGACGTGTGAAAGAATTTTGTTGAACATAATGAACTATGCAAATATCGTCAGGAATACCTTTTCTGGAATGAAACCTTATTCATTCTTACAGTTTTCAGTTACACTACCTCCATGCTCTTCTCCCCCACTCTTTCCTGCGGTCTGAGCAGTCCCTTCGTCCTCTGTGCTCCCCGAGTTTTTTAGAACACTTATCTACTCTTGCAAGTTCTAATTGTCTGTCTGTCTGTCGATTAGCTATACTGTTGGCTCTTTGAAGGCCAGACTTGGATTTGTTTGTATTTCATCTGCCTCACTCCTGTACCCTTTGTTCAGTGAATTTGCAATGAATAAATACGGTATTTATTCCAACAAGAAACTCATTAAGTGATTTTTAAATGAATAGACACATTCAACTGACGTAGTGGGGTTATATCAAAAGTTATAAATTCTTTTCCCCAATGGAAACATCACAAATACTGTCCTGTGTTTAGATATACTCTTAGTTGTTGTCCTTTATTAAAACACTATAATTTTCCATCAGAAAAATTTTCCCTTTGTGATGTAACTCAGAATCCTTCTCCTTCACAGTCTAGCTTCTGTGACTGCTACCTCTGTTGACCACTCAGGAGACATTAAACATCTGTTCTGTTTTAGGCTTTATGCTGGGTGCAGAAGGGCAGGATAACATGTGTAGACAAATTAGACACCCAAAGAGCTCATTGTCTTGTCCCGTCGATAAAATGTTATAAAATTGTTCATAGAAAACTTAGGCAGGCACCATAATAAGATGTCTTTTCATGTTACCTCTGATCCTCCCTCAACCATTTTCTCTAGCACTGTTTAATCTTGTATCAGCCCCATAGTCTTGTATCCTGGTTATTTGTGGATGGGTTTTATGTTCCCAAAGTCCCTTTCAGAGTTAAGAGTCTGTTTGATTCCAGATTTTAAGCTGTTTGAAAACAGGAGCCTTGTTTGATGTACCTTGATGCAGTGCCCTCAAGAAACCTCTAGCTTTGTAAACAAAAGAAACTTAAGTAACTGGCAGAATATACATAGTATAGGCGGTAAGGAAATTTACAGAAGGGAAGAGTCACCTCTGCATGGGATAAGGGATTAATTTTTTAAGGGATGCCTAAAGGAAATGCTGGAGAAGGAATGGCAACCCACTCCAGTACTCTTGCCTTGAAAATCTCATGGATGGGGGAGGTTGGTGCAGGCTACTATCCATGGGGTAGCAAAGAGTCAGGCACAACTGAGTGACTTCACTTTCACTTAAAGGAAATATAGCCTTCAATTGCTCCCATGCCTTGGTTGATAGATCCTTGTTTAATTAGGAGATTCTGGCTAAGAGCTCTTAGGTGGTCCTTTCCTGAAATTATTTGGAAATATTTATTTTATTGTATATTTGTGTGTTTTGAGGGGGTAGAAAAATTCTGTTCCCTATTATCAGATGGTGCCAGGGATCTGTGACCCAAAACAGAAAAATAGCCACTGCTTTACAATCCAAGATGTACAATTTCCTGGACACTTCCTGAAACAGGTAATTCACTACCTCTGGAGACTGGCCTCCTCTAGACAGTTCTGGTTTTTATGAAGTGTTTCTTAACAGTGAGTTGAAGTTTTACTCTGTTCACCCTCTGGAGTCAAAAGAGTCGAATCCTTGTTTTGTATTATGCCACTTGAAGTATTTTAGGACAAGTCTCATGCTCTCCAAGAATACTGATATACAAGTCAGATGTTCTGTGTTCTGCCTGAGTTATTCATTATATGTTATTATGTTAATAAGTGTAACACTTATTCTGTGTTTGGGGCTGAGGATTCCAAGTTAGAAGTACATTATAAAGGGACTTAGCTGGTGGTCCAGTGGCTAAGACTCCTTGCTCCCAAAGCTTTCTAGGTCATCAACCAACCTTTTCTCTCTCACTTTAAAGTCTAGTATTCAAAACTGAACAATATTCCTTAGGTGTGATCTGGTTATTTCAGAACTTTAAATTCCTTTCTTATGGATACCGTATTTCTAATTAACATAACTCATAATTGCTTTGATTTAAAAAAATGTACTTTATTTATAAAATGTTTTATTTATTTCTTTAGGCTGTGCTCTGCAGCCTGTGGGATCTTTGTTCCCCAACCAGGGAGCAGACCCATGCCCCCTGCATTAGGAGCCTGAAGTCTTAACCACTGGACTGCCAGGGAAGTCCCTAAAATATTTTAAGTGAAGACAAAAATACTGAAAATGCTATAACAAACCGTTTTTTATTCCCTCATGCTGACAGTCATTAAGGTGATGAGCACCAGAGTCACATTAAGCGGAGGGTGGTACAGATTCAGCTGAAAGCTGGACGCACTTTGTGTGATGGACACAGACAGGAAACTGTGTACCCTCAGTTCATCCCTGATGGAGAACAGGTGTACAAAGGTTAACCTAGGGAACTTCCCTGGTGGTCCAGTGGCTAAGACTGCACTTCCAGTGCAGGGGGCAAGAGTCTGATCCCTGGTCGTGGAACTGGAACCCCAGGCACCCGTGCAGTTTGGCCAAAAAGAAAAAAAGTTAACCTAGGAAATGCCAAGTCATCTTAAGTTCATTGAGACTTTAGGAAATTTTAGCGAAGTAGAACCATTTTATAGCAAAAAGTTTTCAGAAAACACAGAATAAGTGCTTTGTAATGTGTGGGGCCTTGAAGCAGTATTAGATTTAGATTAGTGATGAGGATCATCCGTGTGTAAAGATGGTATGAGCCAAGTCATTTGGTAGGACTGTGCACAGTGTGTGGGGCTGAGGATTCCAAGTTAGAAGTACATTGTAAAGGGACTTCCCTGGTGGTCCAGTGGCTAAGACTCCTTGCTCCCAATGCAGGGGTCCCAGGTTCCAAACCTGGACAAGGAACTAGATCCCACAGGCTGTAATTAAGGTCAAAGATCCCATGTATTTCAGCTAAGACCAGGCACAGCTAAGTAAATAAATAAATGCTTTAAAAAATAAACAGATAAAGAGATTTAGAAAAAAAATTTTTTTCAGTACATTGTAAAGCAACTGTACTCCAATATAAATTAACTTAAAAAAAAAAAAAGAAGTACAAAGTACAGTGGGTGCATGTGGGAATTCTGGAGCTGAGCTGTATTTATGGAAGCAGGCAATGGTCAAATGCACCCATGACATGATGAAAGCAGTATTTTGGGAACAGTAATTTGGCAGGTGAATGGGATTAGAGGATTATACTGTGAGTTGAACTAATCAAATTAATAATAAACAGCATTTGAGTTCTTCAGTGTGCTAGACTTGAAGTCTGTTATCAGTTAACTTTCACTGGGTAGCCACCCCAAAACAGGGTGGCTTAATTCTGGAGTTTGGTTGCACAATAGAATGACTATACTTAACACTGCTGAAGTGCCTGCTTACAAATGGTCAAGATGGGGCAATTTCATGTTATGTATATTTCACCATGGCTTGCCTGATTGCTTAGTGGTAAAGAATCCACCTGCTGGTGTGGGATACACAGGTTAGATCCCTGGGTCTAGACCATCCCCTGGAGAAGGAAATGGTAACCCACTCCAGTGTTCTTGCCTGACAGATCCCATGGACAGAAGAGCCTGGTGGATGACAGTTCATGGAGTTGCAAAAGAGTTGGACACGACTTAGTGACTACACAACAATATATTTCACCATAATTAAAAAAACCAAACTCAGTGACTTAAAATAACACCTGTTATTTAGTTCCCAGTTCTCTAGGAGAGCTGGGAGGTTCTGGTCTGGGCCAGCTTGTGGTTGATTTCTGAGTTTGCTCAGTTGGCATGTGGCTGGACCATGTGTGATTTACAGGCTATAGGCTGGGGGCGCTGTGTGTTACATCCAGCCTGTTAGCCTGAGAACTCTCCGCTCTTGACTGGAATTGTGCAAACCCTAGTGTGCACACACTCTTGAGCTTTATGCTTAACTCACAGTTCCTTCTGTCTTATTGGCCAAAAAAAGGGAAGCCCACATGCAAAGAGGTGGAGAAAGACTCCATCTTCTGATGGAAAGAGCCACAAACTTTATGGCCATTTTGCAATTTACCACACTTAGTTGATCTTGACAACAACCCTAAAGACATAAGAGCTATTGATACTACCATTTTACAGGTTATAAAACTGTGACATAAAGTGGTTGAATTTTGAAGCTCTCAAATGGTGGTTCCAGGATGCTGACCTGGGCCTGTTTGAAGACCTTCCTGCTCTCACTCTGAAGGTCACCCTGGGATAAAGAGCACGGGCTTGGACTGGCCCCAGACAGCGGATCACATCCCAACACTGTTGTGTGTGCTCCGGACACATCACAGGCATGCAACAGTTGCTGGTTTCTTCCCTTTCCAATTCTGCTGTATAGTCCCTCCATCCCTTACTCCCTTCCTTCTTTCCTTCCTTCCTATATTCATCTAACAGACATGGGACCACTGGTTACATGCTTGATATTGTTCTTGGAGCTTGAGATTAAACAGTGAACAAAGTAGGTGAAGACCTTGCTTTTGCAAACCTTACATTCTTTTATAGAAGAGACTGAATGAAAAAAAAAAAAAAGCAGATACACAGTATTTCATGTGGAGAGAAGTATTACAAAGAAAAAATGAGAGCAGGACAAGGGAGCTGAATGTTTGAAATCAGGGGACATCATTCATAAGGTTGTGATTTGGGTCCAGACACTTATCTTTGCATCTTTTAAATTTTTTGAAAAGTGAGACCTGACTATTCCCTCTTCTAGCTCTAAGGTTTGATGAGCACAGAGTACAATATTTTACTGTGCTCAGTGACTCAGTCGTATCCGACTCTTTGTGGCCCCATGAACTGTAAATGAAATTCATGGGATTTTCCAGGCAAGAATACTGGAGTGGGTTGCCATTTGCTTCTCCAGGGATTATTTTGTTAGTTTTAGGTTTTGTGAGCCAGTTTTAATCTGTATGAAGCATTTTTTTAAATGGCCGAGTATAATTAGGAACACCTATGGGACAACGAAAAACCAAACTGAGGTGGGCGGTCTCCAGAGGTAGTGAATTACCTGTCCTGGGAGGTGTTCCAGAAACTGTGTATCTTGGATTGTAAAGCAGTGGCTGTTTTTCTATTTGGGGTTACAGATCCCTGGCCGCATCTGATAATAGGGAACAGAATTTTTCTCCCCCTTCAAAACACAAATATATAATAACTTGTGTGTGTGCCTAGTCACTCAGCCGTGCAACCCCATGGACTCTAGCCCGCCAGGCTCCTGTCCATGGGGATTCTCCAGGCAAGTATACTGGAGTGGGTTGTCATGCCCCCCCTCCAGGGGATCTTCCCAACCCAGGGATCGAGCTCAGGTCTCCTGAATTGCAGGTGGATTCTTTACCATCTGAGTCACCAAAGAGGCCCATTAATACTGGAGTGGGTAGCCTGTCCCTTCTCCAGGGGATCTTCCGGGCTCAGGAATTGAACCAGGGTCTCCTGCATTGCAGTTAGATTCTTTACCAGCTAAGCTATCAGGGAAGTCCATAAAAGTAATAACAAAATATTTGCAAATAATTTCAGAAAAGGGCCACATAAGACTTTTTCACTCAATATTATCTTAGTTTCTCTCTTAGGTAACAAAGACTCCAGAGAAAAAGATTTATACTTAGCAGACATGGAGGGCTGAGATTATTTTAGTCATAGAAAGATTTGGCTGTAGGAGTGCAGGGTTCCCTAAACTTGATTTATCCTGAATTTTTAGAAGCATATCAATAAATCTGGAGGCATACTGCCAGCTGCAAGCTGTGTGACATCACTTAGCACAAAATGGAAAAAGTGTTCTCTAATCATGAAGTTCTGGCTTCCATCAAGTCTAAATCCTATTATTTAGACTAACATCTTCTCTATTAAATCAAATCCTGACTCTATTACTTGTGGTCACTTAACTTTCAGCAACAGTTTCTTCATCCATAAAATAGAGATAGTGGCTCACAATCTCTCAGTCACAGTTTCCCAACTCCAAAATGGTCTAAAAACAAGTTTTTAATAAGTCTGCCTCAAAGTCATTTGGCGGTACAATGTGCTTTGATTTAAAGTCATCCCACTTAGGGTAGTTATTCACTGTTGAAAAAGTGTTGATAATCTCAGTTACAGGGAGCCACTCCACAAAGACAGGATATGTATGCTTTCTATTGCCTGTCTTCTAAAACACTACAGATTCTGAGTTCTGCTACACATCTGGCCTTGAAGTCCTTGGGTGGATTGCAGGTCTGTATGATATCTTCTTTAAAGGATTGTGTAAGGATCAAGGCAATTGTTTGTATTGTGCTTGGCGTATAGTTGCTGCCCAGTAAGTGGTAGTTATTACACTGGTTGTTTTGTGACTTCAGTTCTCAAGTTTCTGGGGTTTTCCCTCCCTTCTGAGGAAACCCGTGCTGCATGAAGTCTGAATGAAAGGCTGTGGGGAAGGTTGGTCACTGTCCACTTGTGGAACTGCTTTCCAGCTGGAGCCCCAGTCCTGGGAGGACAGTCCTATACTTCTCACCACTGCACACTCTTCTCCTCAATGCCCTTCATCCCTCTTCTCTCTCACTGGAGAGTTCTTGGGAGCATGCTCATCTCAGCAAGGGAAAACAACAGGAGGCTCGAGGGACAGGCTGCAGTAGCTTTAGCTTGGAGCTCCCTCCCCCAATCTCCCTTAGCTCCTGGGAAGCAAGCAGTGGAAATGTTTGTAACAGTGATGTTTTCCATCACTGTGTTTTTTAGTTATTATCTTCCCTGTATCTTATTGGTAATTTGAGGAAATTGTTACAGATGTATTGAAACAAATAGGTGCCAAGAAAAAGACTGAAGGCAGAAGGAGATGAGAAGTGATTTAGTGACCTGGGTTACTTTTAAGATTGGAGAGGGCATTTTTGGAAAGGAGGGACATGTTCTTAAAGATTGTTACTCTTCACAAGGAGTGCAATCTAGCTTTGACATCAGCCCCCAAACCCTTAGGTGTAGCTGAGGATGAAAACATTTTGCAGAGCAGGGAAAGGAATCAAACTGTACATGAAGAGCAGGCTCAGAGCTCAGAAAAGAGCTGTTCCTTTTATTTATTGTGAAGTCTTTCCTCTCCACATTTTGAGAGAGGAGTTGATGAATTGCTCTTAAAATACTCTCTGAACTAATTAATTTATTCATCAGTCCTTCACTGAGTATTTTTATATGCCAGACTGTATGTCCAAAATGATATTACTAATATATGGTGCTTGCTGCTGCTGCTGCTAAATCGCTTCAGTCGTGTCCGACTCTGTGCGACCCCATAGACGGCAGCCCACCAGGCTCGCCCGTCCCTGGGATTCTCCAGGCAAGAACACTGGAGTGGGTTGCCATCTCCTTCTCCAATGCATGAAAGTGAGAAGTGAAAGTGAAGTCGCTCAGTCGTGTCCGACCCTCAGCGACCCCATGGACTGCAGCCCTCCAGGCTCCTCCATCCATGGGATTTTCCAGGCAAGAGTACTGGAGTGGGGTGCCATTGCCTTCTCCAATATATGGTGCTTAGTAAATATTAATTTTTACTAATTATGGTTAAAAAAAAACTTTATTCTCTTGACAAAAGAATATGTATCTATGTAAATTTAGGAAATATGCACAAATGAAAAGAACATAGTTCACCTGGACCCCAGCAAGGTCCCAAGTTTCACTGTTAACATTCCAAAGTGACTATGGGATTTACTTTTATATATATATATATATATATTCTTTTAAACCATCTCCTTGTTGTTGGATATTGCAAATTATTTCCTGTTTCTCTCTTAAAAAGAGAGTGCAGGGAGACTGGTGAGGGAGTGGTATATGGGAACTCAATTCTCTTTGAACCTAAAACTTCTCTAAAATATAAAGTCTCCATAAAAATAAATACAAAACAGCAATTCTTTCTGATATGGTTGTGTATTAAAATATGGATTTTTTTTTTTTAAGAAACAGTTTTTGTTTTCCTTAGGGAAGAGTAAATATAAAGTTGATAAGGATCGTTATGGTTCCTTGATTTGAAAGGGAAAGATGATTAGAAATCTTTACAAAAGGAATAATTTGCTTTCCAGAGGATAATAGAGGTTTGTGTGTGTGAGTGCTCAGTCATGTCCAACTCTTTGCGACCCCTTGAACTAGTGTACCCTGCCAGCCTCCTCTGTCCATGGAGTTTTCCAGTATACTGGAATATAATATATATAATAATATATAATATACTATATTATATATAATACATAATTATATATAAATTATAAATAATATATAGTATACTGGAATATAACAGTATAATACTGGAGTGGGGTGTCATTTCCTCCTCTGGGGGATCTTCCCGACCCAAGAATTAAACCCGTTTCTTTTGTCTCCTGCATTAGCAGGCAAGAGTTTTTACCACTAAGCCACCTGGAAGCCCCTAAATAGAGGTTTGCTGCTGCTGCTGCTAAGTCGCTTCAGTCATGTCCGACTCTGTGCGACCCCATAGACGGCAGCCCACCAGGCTCGCCCGTCCCTGGGATTCTCCAGGCAAGAACACTGGAGTGGGTTGCCATTTCCTTCTCCAGTGCATGAAAGTGAAAAGTGAAAGTGAAGTCACTCAGTCGTGTCTGACTCAGCGACCCCATGGACTGCAGCCTACCAGGCGCCTCCGTCTATGGGATTTTCCAGGCAAGAGTACTGGAGTGGGGTGCCATTGCCTTCTCCAAAATAGAAGTTTAACAGGTGCTAAAATAAAACCAGAACAGGACAGTAGGTAAAGAGGTCAGAAAAGATTTTATTCAGAAAAGCGTTTGCAATAGAGGAAGAGACTTCAGTATAGAACTGGGCTCAGTTCCAAACAGAGTGTAGGGCGGGTGGGTGGAAAATTACTAAGAGGAAACCTATGGGGTAAAGAGCATTCTACCTGGAGGCAGGGCCGGGGCGCTAGGATAAGTGGGGGAAGAGGAACCCGGCCAGATAGTGAGGGTGATCATATATGGATTATGGGGGATTCTGGCTAAAACAGTTTAACCGCGTTCTTGCTAGAGCTGAGCGATGCAAAGATAAGCACGGAAGTACAAAGGTTGAGGATTCAGAGGAGCCTGGCTAGTTTGGCCGAGGGGAGATTACGTTGCAGGAGAAAGCAAACTTCTCCAAAGAGGACTGGGTTTCCTTAAGCAGCCTATGGGTTCTGGGGAGAAGGGGAACACATAGAGGAAGGCGCAAGGTGGCAAAGTTTTGAGCCAGAGGCCGCGGGGCGGGGCGGGGCGGGGCGGGGCTAGCATCGGGGCGGGGCTTACATCTGGGCAGGCGGCGGGCTGGGNGGTTTGATTTGGCAACATCTCAGTGTTCCCTAGGGGCTTCCCAGGTGGCTCAGTGGTAGAGAATCCACCTACCAATGCAAGAGATGCAGGGTTTGATCCCTGGATCCAGAAGATCCCCTGGAGAAAGAAATGGCAACCCACTTCGGTATTCTTGTTTGGGAAGTCTTCTGGACAGAAGAGTCTGGTAGGCTACAGTCCATGGGGTCGCAAAGACTCAGACATGACCGAGTGACTGAGCATGAGCACCAGAGGCTTTCTAGAACAATCATTGTATGTGATGGGTTCAATTAGAGTGCATCTTTTCACCTGGTGCTAGTGGAGACTTGTAGCCTTAGAGATCTACCTCCAGTCATAGCTTGAGGAATAACAAAGGGTTACTTTTAAATGATACTAGCAGTAATAGCATTCATTTATTGAGCTGTGAGTTATGAAATGCATTTCGTTATTGATTCATCATCTTCTTTATTTTATATTAATGGAGTTTAACATGTAATGTCTATGATACACTGTTCCCCATGTTTTGTATAGATGAAGCAACTGAGGCACAGTTTTAGTTTTAAGCCCCTTGCCTGAAATTACGTGTGAAGTTAGTTAAGTGGCAGGACCAGGATTCAAATCCAGAAGGCCTGCCTCCAGAACCCTCGTACTCAATTCCTGGTACACTTTACTGTCCCTTTAAAACATGGTTAAAAGGAAAATTTTGTGATTTGAGATGATAGCATTGAAACATATACATTGCCATATGTAAAATAAATGGCCAGTGGGAATTTGCTGTGTGAGGCAGGGAACCCAAAGCCAGTGCTCTGTGACAGCCTAGAGGGGTGGGATGGGGAGGGAGGGTCAAGAGGGAGGGGACATGTGTTCATGGCTGACTCATGTTGATGTATGGCAGAAACCATCACAATATTGTGAAGTAGTTATCCTCCAATCAAAAGTAAAATAAAGTTTTAAAGAAAGTAAAACTATACATGTAAGTAAAGTGTTTTGATCATAACATCCCAAGGTTTATTATTAGGGAGGTTTCTGTTTACATGCTCCTGTCACCCCTCTTGGGAATCTGGCCTTTCTCCATTCTCCATGATACCAGTGGACTCTCTTCCGTGTCTTCTCTTCTCATACTTAGCGTCACTAGAGAGTGGCCCGGGGACCAAAAAGTATACTATAGGTGGGAAACAGAATTCCTTGGAGGCACAAGAGAAAGCACCTCCTGGCTGACCTTGCTGGGCAGAGGTCCCTTCCTCAGATTTCTGGGGAAATGGAGAGCTCTTCAATGTCACTCTTTCCTAGACATTTGTTTTCATGTTCTGTACAACAACGTAGTAAGTACCAAAGAGCTGAAATTCGTTCACATTCAGCAGTGAAGTGTTTATCTTGGAGGGTTTGTTTTCAAGCCTAAGCTGGCCCTCCCCCAGCTGGTCAGCCTTGCCCCTTTTATAAATAGAACTGACCCAGCCCTGTTAGCTGTTGAAAGACCAGGTCCTCTCGAGATTCAGGGATTCAGATGACCTTTGGTAGAGTCGCTGATTTGCTTCAGTCCACGTGCGAATTGCCTTTGGCCTTTGTCTTGGAACAGCTGTTCTGGAAAGAACAGTTCTGGAGAGATGGGATTGATTTTACTGATTATAGGGGTTTAACCTGTCTCTTATACACATCTGGGGGCGGGGGGGGATGTTTATTAACTTTTTTTAGTCCTGGCTGCTGGACCTGTCTCTGAGCGGCTCATGTATTTTCCTTGGCTTCATTTAGGCTATCTTGCATTTCTAATATATTGGGTTAATTCTTCTGAAGTTGCCTCTGTGCAGATTATATACATGACTTACACCAGTTGCCTTTAAGTATGCTGCGATTCATGGGGTCCAAGGAGTCGGACACGACTGAGCAACTGAACTGAACTGAACTGATGATAGTATTTGGGCTTCCCAGGTGGCGCTGGTGGTAAAGAATCCACCTGCCAAGAGATTCAGGTTCAGTCCCTGGGTGGGGAAGATCCCCTGGAGAAGGAAATGGCAACCCACTCCAGTATTCTTGCCTGGAAAATTCCATGGGCAGAGGAGCCTTGAGTCCATGAGGCTGCAGAGAGTCAGACCCTACTGAGCCAGCCAGCCATACATGATAGTATTTAGACTGGGACGTTATTATGTCTTTTGACTTTATCTGCAAAATAATAGTTCTGTCTGCACATTTGGTCTTTCTACAGTTTTTCATTAGTTAAATGTAACTCATTCTGGGAGTAGTAGTGACATCCAGCTGGTACATTTTTTATTTATTTTTTTATAAATTACAGAAGTCCATTGTTCCCAAAGGAAAGCTAAGAAGTTGCCTTAAGTAGGAAAAGCTTTGGATATCCTTTCATTGGTCTGTAGAGTTAAGACTGTAGGAGGGTTTTCAAAATGGCCTGGCAAAAATGAAATGTGATTTTGAAACAGTATCTTTGAATGTTTGTTCCAGTGTGTTAGTAGTTATTCCTTTCTTACAGCCATGCAGTATGCATATTTTATCTGGTTCTCCGAGCTTTGGACACGCTGGAAGATGACATGACTATCAGTATAGAGAGAAAAGTGCCACTGCTACACAACTTCCACTCACACCTTTACGAGCCTGACTGGCGGTTCACGGAGAGCAAGGAAAAGGACCGACAAGTCCTGGAGGACTTTCCAACGGTAGTAGGACTATGGGGTGCAGTCGTGTGCATGATTGGTGGGGTGGCTGTCAGCCAGCTTGTGTGCCTGGTTGTCACTGTTTAGTTGCTAAGTTGCTTTTGCGACTCTGTGGACTGTAGCCCCCCAGGCTCCTCTGTCCATGGGATTCTCCAGGCAAGAATACTGGAGTGGGTTGTCATTTCCTCTTCCAGGGAATCTTCCCAAACCAGGGATCAAACTTATGTCACCCGCATTGGCAGGTGGATTCTTTACTACTGAGCTGTGAGCCTGCAGGGATCTGTAAAACCAGCAGTCTCAGGACAGCATAGCATGATGTGGCGATGGTGCAGCAAGCCAGACTTTCAGGGTTGGCGGCCCCACACTCTTGCTCACTAACTGGTGCTGCCTGTGATCACACAGTCTGCCTGTGATTCCATTCTTTCATCTATAAAATAGATTAAAAGTCCCTGCCTCCTAGTGTGGTTTTGAGGATGGAAAGAGTTACCATAGGTGGAGGAGCTCTTCAGTTCAGTCGCTCAGTCATGTCCGACTCTTTGCGACCCCATGAATCGCAGCACGCCAGGCCTCCCTGTTCATCACCATCTCTCGGAGTTCACTCAGACTCACGTCCATCGAGTCCGTGATGCCATCCAGCCATCTCATCCTCGGTCGTCCCCTTCTCCTCCTGCCCCCAATCCCTCCCAGCATCAGAGTCTTTTCCAATGAATCAACCCTTAGCATGAGGT
>SJYT01002262.1:111792-149431 GCA_006410635.1 Cephalophus harveyi | reverse complement strand
TTCTTCAGCATTACTGGTTGGGGCATAGACTTGGATAACTGTGATATTGAATGGTTTGCCTTGGAGACGAACAGAGATCATTCTGTCGTTTTTGAGATTGCATCCAAGTACTGCATTTCGGACTCTTTTGTTGACCATGATGGCTACTCCATTTCTTCTGAGGGATTCCTGCCCCCAGTAGTAGATATAATGGTCATCTGTATTAAATTCACCCATTCCAGTCCATTTTAGTTTGCTGATTCCTAGAATGTCGACGTTCACTCTTGCCATCTCCTTTTTGACCACTTCCAATTTGCCTTGATTCATGGACCTGACATCCCAGGTTCCTATGCAGTATTGCTCTTTACAGCATCGGACCTTGCTTCTATCACCAGTCACATCCATAACTTGGGTATTGTTTTTGCTTTGGCTTTATCCCTTCATTCTTTCTGGAGTTATTTCTCCAGAGATAACTTTCATTAAATAATACCATTAAAGATCATCAAACCAATCCCGTTGTTCAAGTTGAGGCTGTTATTTCACTTTCAAGTTACTAAGATCAAGTAGGGTAATGGTCTTATAGTAGACACCCAGCTCGTTTCCCCGAGATAATTTGTTCAGCCGTATTCTTATCAGTATTGGCAACATGACGTTAATCATTAATTATTTTGAGGCCTGGCCACCTTGCGAATATTTAACGTTTATCTTACAATGCCGTTGTAGCTGATTTTGTTATAGCTGGTTATTTTTTCAGAAGTAGACCATTGCCTTGTGAAAATCAGGAGGTCTTTTTGGCCTGAGGTCATCAAAGTATTGCTCCATCTGTGCTGAACTAATTGTCCCAAAGGGACACTTTCCCAAACACTTAACTTACTCTTGGTTGTGTTTAGAGTGTAGTTATAATAGCCATTGCATCGTGGTTAAAGCAGATTCAGTCTTGATGAAAGGTGAGGCAGCGGCAAGATGGACTTTGTATATCATTGTTCTTATTTGCAAAGGTCCTTTCATGTGGCTTACACATTGCTCCCTTATGCATATGCTGACTTGTCTTTAATCTGCTTATCTGTCCAGACTTGGAGCAAGTATGTGAAGAAGCTGAGCGACTTTGCTAAGCCAGAGAACATCGACTTGGCTGTGCAGTGTCTGAACGAACTCATCACCAACGCACTGCACCACATCCCTGACGTCATCACCTACCTATCACGACTTAGAAACCAGAGTATATTTAACTTCTGTGCTATTCCCCAGGTACGGAGCGAGGAGCCTGATGAGGGATGCTGGGGGTGGGGATGATGGAAGGCATTTACTATTTGGTCTGTGTATTTAGGAATGGAGAGTTCCTTAAAAGATGACTCTGGTGTATTTTCTTTCTTTGTCCCACAACCACCACACTCAGCTCAGCCTTGAGGTTAATTAAGTCTGTGCTTTTCCAAAAAATTCTAGAACCTATTTTCCCATCAGCTACTCTAAACTAGTTACTTTGATTCTTATCCTCACTATTTAAATAGAGGGCTTCAACTCCAGATTTTATGAGTAGTGCTGGGTGAAACACAGGTGAAGCTGTTATTAAAAAGTCATCATTAAGCACTTAACTTTTGCTGTCCTTTTCCTAGACCTTGGGATAACAGAACATGAAACCTGAGCCTGTGAAACCTAGGAACTTAATTTTTAAATCCCGTTACCAATTATTTCCATTTTTAACTCAAAGTGAAGAAAGTTACAGGATTTAGCTGATTTGGAAACTTGGTCTTATTCTAATGACCAGTCTTGCCCAGTTGATGGAACTAAAATCTCTGTGCTGGACTTACATATGCGCATGTGCTCAGTTGTGTCCAACTCTTTGCGACCCTATGGACTGTAGCCCACCGTGCCTCTCTGTCCATTGGATTTTCCAGGCAAGAATAACAGAATGGGTTGTCATTTCCTTCTCCAGGGGCTCTTCCCAACCCAGGGATTGAAACCAGGTTTCCTGCATTGCAGGTTCATTCTTTCCCACTGTGCCACCTGGGAAACCATATGCTGGAATCCAGGTTTCCATCTATCCTAGAAATAATTTTCCTTTTAAGCATGGGAGACCATACCCCCTCGCACCCTACTTTTGTCCCCCACAACCCCCTGTACTTTTTTTTTTAATGTATAATGATTATGTTCATTGTAGGAAAAATAGGGGGAAAAACAAAATAGTGAAAAATTTTCAGATACTATTTTGGAATATATGTTTTTCAGATCTAATAACTCATTGCCTTAGCATGGAAAATGTTACATTGGATTGTGTGTGTTTTGTTTTGTTTTTCAAATAAAAAGGAACTTTTGTGACTAAATTATAGAATTATTGAGGACTGCAAAGGGTGCTTGATTCTGTGTGTTGCTGAGAAAGGGAAGTGTGGGAGCTGGGGTCGTCTTGGCGTGCTTTCTCTGTGGGTGTTTCTCTTGGCTAGTTGCATCTTAGCGCTTCGGTGCTTTCTGCCCGTGTTCTCTTCCCATCTCACGATGACTTGGTTACAGTGCTGTTTCTCACGTGTTTTCGTGCAATGAGATGAACGTGTTTTCTCTCTCTCATTATCCGTAGGTCATGGCTATTGCTACTTTGGCTGCCTGTTACAATAATCAGCAGGTGTTCAAGGGGGTGGTGAAGATTCGAAAAGGGCAAGCGGTCACCCTGATGATGGATGCCACCAACATGCCAGCTGTAAAAGCCATAATACACCAGTACATGGAAGAGGTGGGCTTTATTTAATAATGTTACTATTTAAACATTCCTTCATATTGGGATATTAGGCGATCTCAACAACTCACAGTGCTATGGCATAAAGACACGGGTTGATGTCCTTTATTCCAGAAGAATATGCACAGGGAGCCTACTGTTGGGAGCTTCCTGGTGCCCTGGTCAGAGGGGATAAACGATGGCGCTCCTAGGAGAATCATATTTTTTGAGCTGGAAGATGAAGTTAGAGGCCAACCAGGCTTCTCCTTTTACGCCTGAGGCATGTGAAGCCAGGCCTGGGGCTGATGACATAGCATCTGAGGGGATCCAGGATCGCAGGCCACATTTCCTGACGCCCCATCCAGTACTTCATATTACAGCAAGGGCCTCAGTGGAGACTCCATCGTGGGGAATTTTGACAAAGGAAAACCAAGAGGCTGCAACTGTTTCTAAATTTTGTAATGTCAATCTCATTTCATATGCCAAAATGCATCCCATAAAACAGAGCATGCCTGTTCTAGAACTTTTTCTTAGAGGTTGGGGCTCTCTACTTGGCAGGCCCTGAGCATTACTTCTCAAGTGAGGTGATTTAGCTTCCTCCTCTTCCGAGGACATTTAGTAGCGTCTGGAGACATTTTTTATTTTCACAGGGGGTGTGGGTGGCTACCGCCTTCCGCTGCGTAGAAACCCGAGAGGCTTAGATTTGTTCTTACTGAAGACTGAACTACTGCAGAAGTAGATGGAAACATAAGACCTCCCTCCCCACAGGTCACCACTGCCCCTAGTTTTCTGATCCTTCCAGTCCCTGGGTTATGTTTTCTGATCCTTCCAGTCCCTGGAAGGTTATGATCCTTCCAGTCCCAGGGATAAGATTTATAAGAGCAGTTTTATCTAAATATTCTATAATACGATTTCCTCTGATTTCCATTGCCTGTTGCACATTTTTCTTGTATTTCTTTCCTGTCTTCCATCTGCCAAGTTTGAGATCTCTGCATTTCTGTGTGAGGCACTTATAGAAGGTATAGAGATCAGGTTTTTTAAAAAACCCCAAATTCTTTTACTGACTAGATGAACATGTCCAGCTGTTGACCAAAAAATAGCTGCTGATGAGACTGGGGACATTGGGGTTCACTGTTTAGCCAGCACTTACTTGGGACTTACTCTGTACCTGGCATAGCAGCCAAATAGGTGGGTACTATTAATATCAAGGAAATTTGAGGCCCTAACACCATGGCTAGGGCCATAATTTGGACCCAGGTCTGGCTGACTTCAGAGCCACTGTTCACCACAATTCTAAAGGCCTGAATTACCCTTTCTAAATAGTGACATTTTAGATACTGTTCCCATTTTATATAAATTAGAAACATGCTATGTATAGTTCAGAGAATAGTTTTATAATTTTATTTTGATCATTGATTTTAGAAAACCATGTTTTTAAAATGTAGGCAGTTCGATTGCTGTATTAGAATTCATATTTTATTAGGTATTTTCCATCACTACTGGAATTAAAGCCTAGTTGGGTCACAGTTTGACTTAGAGCAGAGCAGAGCAGGCCTGACATAGCTGGCTGACCCCCTGATTTCATAAATGACTTTACATTAGGACACAGCCCCATCCATTTGTTTCTGTTTTCGTCCGTGGCTTCCAGGGCTCTTGAGCAGCGGGGCTGAGCAGCTATAACAGACAGGGCCCACAACGCTGAAAATACTTTTTTAGGCCCTTTAAGAAAAGTTTCCAAGGACGTCCCTGGTCAGGGAACTAGATCCCACATGTTGACCTAATGACTTGCCACAACTAAGACCTGTTGCAGTCAAATAAATAAATATAAAAAAGATAAAAAGTTTGCAGACCTTTGATCCAGGACATCGATTATTTTATTTAAAATTACTCTAGTGAAACTTAAGGTATTTTAGAGGAAATATTAATAGCCATAAGTTTATTTGACTTAAACTGAAAGTTTCTGAGTCTCAAGGAATGGAATGTGAAATGGCTTTAATGTCAGCCTTAAGGACATTTTGTCAATAAAGTTTCAAGTGAAGACTTTTAGTATGAAGTCCGCAAGTTGTTGGGCATTTTGCTGGTGGCCAGATGTTAGCTCGCATCCTGTCTCTCCTCGCTGAGCATGTAAGACGGAAGACATTTACCCCTGGGGTCCCTGGTTGCAGCAGCCATGCACGTGCAGGGAATTCAGGGCTCTCACAAGTCTGAAGTGTGAAGGACGAGGTGGAGCGAAGCCCATATCCCCTGAGCAGGGCAGCTGCTCGTCCTCTGGAGCCGCCTCCACTGGAAGGCAGTCTGGGTACCTGGCAGCTGGTGAGAAGCTCCACCAGCTATTTTGGGACAGAAACAAATGCCCAGGCAAACAGCCAGAAGCTTTTACTTCCTTCGCTGCTAAAGATGGTTCCTTGGCAAGGACCAACTTTTTCTAGCAGGTGGAGCTTCCTGTTTGGCTGTGGTCTGCGCTCCTCAAACCCTGTGGGTCCTCTCGACTCAGAGCGTAGTCCTGTGCCTGCAAGCCGGTTAGCGTTTTGGTTCTTGAGTCAGAATGCTTCTATCGCAGGATGCCCAGGTGGCGCCTGTGAGCACAGTTTGAAGAGCAGGCAGGGGATTGGACGTCTGAACTCTTCGCGTCCCCACCCCCGTGCTTGTGCTCTTTCCCTCCTGCCCTCCTCCCCAGCTACTCCACCGCAGCAAGTGTGATGGGTGAGAAGGGACCTGAGGAGGCCCTTGGCCAGACCTGGGCATTCGGGGCGGGGGTTCTAGAAAAACTTAAGCTGAGGCTTGAGCAGGAGGGGGGACTCAGGCTGAGGACAGGACATGGGAGCAGCATTCCTGGGCAGAGGGAATAGTGTGAACAAGGAGGGGAACAGGAGCGGCATCGCAGTATCATTTCCCTCCACCTCGGCACTCTGCTTCAGCCTCAGCAAAGAATGTGGATGCCACTGGCTCTTTCAAGTGCTGGGATGGCCCTGCTGCTCCGGGATGGGCTAGGGGATCACCCAGGCTAGGCTGATATCCTGCCTTATTAGTGGAGTAGTTTGGGGTTGTTTTGTATTCTATGAGCCTCAGTTTTCTCACTGGTCAAATGGGCATAAAATGCCTAGCTGTTGCAGATTGTTGCAAGAAGTGAGCACAGATATTTATAAGGTTTTTAGGATTTACTGTGTTTTCCTCTTTCTTCAACAGATTTATCACAGAATTCCCAACTCTGACCCCTGTTCCACTAAAACACGGCAGATCATCTCCACCATCAGGACACAGAATCTCCCCAATTGTCAGCTGGTCTCACGGAGCCACTACTCGCCCATCTACCTGTCATTCGTCATGCTCCTGGCGGCCCTGAGCTGGCAGTACCTGAGCACCCTGTCCCAGGTCACAGAGGACTACGTTCAGACGGGGGAGCACTGACTGGCTCGGTCTGGAGACTGAGCGTCCCTCCTCCCCAGCCCCCATCTGGGAAACAGACTGACCTTCTCTTCAAGGATGGATGTGGGCTCCTTCTCTTTTTTCCCCTCCTGTTTTAATCCCTCAAAGAGTTCTGTGGGCCTGGACCTTTAGAAACTGTGACCTGTGGTGGAGAAAAAGATAGGATTAAAGGGAAAGGACACCTCAGCCACCTGTACTCACCTGTGCGGGGTTCACGGCTGCCATCAGGGAAGGGGCTGCATCCGGGCCTGCAGAGGAGATCATAGTGTGAATACAGCCTAGAGTTACAATTAAATGTATTTAATGCAAAACAACTTTTGAATACCTATCTCAGTAGAAAGTGAATTTTTTTTTCCATTCGCTTTTTTCCATCATTTTATTTCTTCCAGTGGACTTGAATGTAGCAGGTGTGAATATCTGTAGAGTTCTAGGAAATATTCCTAAGAATGCAGACTGTCTGCTGCACGTGAAGCCTGGGAGGCAACTTCTGGTGAAGTTGGCATCATTTCCTCGTTTAAAGGGAGTTTAGGTTTCAGGATTGCCGTTGGTCCCTTCGTAGCAGGTAAGTTTCCAGTCGAAGCTAACGTTTTTGAGATTTTTATAATAAAGAATTGAATTATTCAGCATTTGTCAAGGGTAGTTCACTTGAAGCCTGGACAGGCGTGGCAGGTGTGGAACTCCAGGTATGGAGTTGGTGGTTGAGGGACGGTGGCAGGCTGCTGCCCCCAGAAAGCTGGAACCACCCAGCTGCCCAGCTCCACACTGTTCCTGCCAGGCAGGAAGGGAGCAAGGGCGTCCCTTCCAGTGGCCTGCTGTGCTTCTGGCCAGTTTTATTAGCTGTGTTCAGACATTTTATTGAATTCAGAGGTTATTTTCAGCTTTGTGCTTTTTTTGTTTCTCAAGAAAGGCAGATGTTTTTCTGGTGACTGGCTTAAACACCGAGTGGCACTTAGCCCCATTCCCCCAGCACAATGGTCTGTCTCCCTTTTCCCCCAGGCATTGCTGAAGTTTGGGCCATGTCCACCCAGTGACTCCCTGAGACTCAGCACAGAGCCTGAGAATCCCTGTTGGAGGGCATGATAGAACTTTCCAGAAGCTGGGCTCTTGGGTGTATATAGTGCACAGTCCTATTTTGCTTCGGCTCTTTATGTAGTGAGTCACCGAAAGAGGTTTGTTCCAGCAATAACTGGGTTCGCACTGCTCCACTCATACCCACACGGATTACACGGATTCTGGTCGTGTGGCCGCTGCTGGCTGTCTGATAACAGACTGATGGTTAGTTTGACAATAGACTTGGGGTTCGTGGAGGTTTCAGGTCCTCAGTTCATTTGAGACTAAAACCAGTCACCACACTGACCCAAAGTTACTTGCCACTTGGGAGCACAGCTCTAAGCCAGACTCAACAGATTTTCCAAGTATTTGTAATTTAAGCATCAAAACTTAGTCTCGATATTCTAAGGTAGGTTGTTAAGATTTGTATGTTGAAACCTATTAGTTCTGCTAAAGTGCACATAGGACACGGGACAAGCTGGTGGCAAACCTTGGTCTGAGGATGCACTGGAAGATTCTCTCCTCGCTCAGCCGTGGGCTATGGGGCTTTCTGAACCTCTGGGCGGTGTGGGTCCCTCCCAGCTGTAAAGCTGTTGGGGGTCTTGGCCCTGGTACACACTCCTAAGCTCTTTGGAAGAACATTTGCCTTCTAAATGTTTCTCTACTATTGCTATAATTGCCAGATAAATACAGGATGTACAGTTAAATTTGAATTCCAGATAAACTTTCTTCTAGTGTAATTATATCCCAAATATCACACAGGACATATTTATACTTTAAAAAGGAGGTCTGGGACTTCCCTAATGGTCCAGTGGTTAAGAATCTGCCTGCTAGTGTAGGGGACACAGGTTCAATCCCTGGTCTGGGAAGATCCCACATACTCGGAGCAACTAAGCCCGCATGCCTAGAGCTCCTGCACCTCAACAAACAGTAGCCCTCCCTCCCTCACTGCAACTAGAGAAGGCACAGGCATAGCATCTCCAGAGACCCAGCATGGGCCAAAAACTAGATTTTTTAAAAAGGACTTCTGAATTCAGATCGGGCATCCTGTACTTTTAGTCTCTAAACCTGTCAGCCCTACCCTCTACTCTGCACTTTAATTATATGTTAGTATCCCTGGTATAGTCTACTTGGTTCCTACTTCCAGTGAGAAATTTTAAGTTGTCCTCACAGGAGTTTCTGACAAATCTGAATCTAGGGCTTTAATTCAAGAAGCTCACAGAGCCCAACCCCATTTGGGCAGCTTTCTGGAGTTGTAACTAAGACCTGCACCCATAAACACACCCACCCTTCCCTGGGAAACTGCTTTGAAGCCCCCATCTTCTATTTACTGGGCCCCTTCTCTGGGGCTGGAGGTGTAGTGGGAGGAGGAGGAGTGGCTGGATGTCTGATGATTAATAGGCATTCTAGGTTCTTAGTTTGGGGAACAGCTCTAAGGCTGATTCTTAAACTTTAGTGAACTGCCTGAAGGGTCCAGATTACTAGGACCATGCTTTCTCATAGTTTTTTCCTAGTCATGTATGGATGTGAGAGTTGGACCATAAAGAAGGCTGAGCGCCAAAGAATTGATGCTTTTAAACTGTGGTGTTGAAGCAGACTCTAGAGAGTCCCCTGGACTGCAAGGAGATCAAACTAATCAATCCTAAAGGAAATCAATCCTGAATATTCATTGGAGGGACTGATGCTGAAGCTGAAACTCCCAATACTGTAGCCACCTGATGTGAAGAACTGACTCCCTGGAAAAGACCCTGATGCTGGGAAAGATTGAAGGCAAGAGAAGGGGATGACAGAGGATGAGATGGTTGGATGTCATTACCAACTCAGTGGACAAGAGTTTGAGCAAGATCCAGGAGTTGATGATGGACAGGGAAGCCTGGCGTGCTGCAGTCCATGGGGTCACAAAGAGTTGGACACGACTGAGTGACTGAACTGATGCTTTCTCGGGAGACCTGGGGAGGTGCCTCAAAACCTGCCTTTTTAACAGGTCCCTTGTCAGTCTTAACTGCAGACTCAGGTCTGGCCCCAAATTCTTCATGTCTTAGAACCTTGGAGATGGCAATGCTGCCGGCCCACGGGCCAGTTCTGAGTAGCAGGGCTCTTAAGTGTAGCGTTCTGACGCATGCTCTGAGTGGGACAGACTGATCGACCTTTGCTCCCACTTCTAACAAAAATATGCCCTCCTCCACTTACAGAATGAAAAGGCACTGTCACTTCCAACCGTCCCCTTGTTTGGAGGCACCCAAGAAAAAGTGAGCCGAGGTGACAAGGTGGTATCAGTGTGGCAATTTTTTTACTGAAGTAGTGACACCAATCCCAATCCTAAATGCTGCTTTTTGTTTCCTAGCAACGATTCCTTAGGCCAAGCATGAAGATGCCCTAAGGTCCATTTTGGCCCACTTAGTGCATCTCTGCTAGCTTCCGGGTAAGGATGGAGGTGCCGGTGGGTACATAGCATGGATTGAAGAAAGTAGGAAATGGGATTATTCAACTCAAGTTTAGGAGTGGGTAGAAAATGTTAGAACCGAGGTTATGCATGTTTCCCAGTTGAAATTGTACAAATAATGCAATGATATATTTACAGCTTTAAACATCATTAAACATTCCATAAGTACTGGGTTCCACCAGTTTTTCCTACAATGTTAACGAGAAGTTTAAGAGCTTGCATGAGGTAGTTCTGATCCTAACTTTCGAGGCACATCCAAAGGCCAACCTCCCCGCTTCTCAGAAGAGCACTGGTCCAGTTCCCATTCGTGGAAGGGAAGTGACCTGTGGTATCAACAGGCCAGTGATGGTGGAGATGGCGGGAGAGGAGTGGATGTTGCCAATTCTAATGGCCTCCTGATCCCTCGAGAACCGGTGTCCTTCCTTTGTGTATGTTCCTGTGATGTTGGGAAAAATTGAGGGCAGGAGGAGAAGGGGACGACAGAGGATGAGATGGTTGGATGGCATCACCGACTCAATGGACATGAGTTTGGGTAAACTCCGGGAGTTGGTGATGGACAGGGAGGCCTGGCGTGCTGCGGTTCATGGGGTCGCAGAGAGTCGGACACGACTGAACTGAAACTGTTCCTGTGTGTTATCTAGGACAATGCAAAATAATACAAAGGAATGTGTAATTAAAAAAAAAAAAAAACTGATTTGGCTGCACTGGATCTTAGTTGCAGCATGTGGGATCTAGTTACCTGCAGGGACTGAATCGGGCCCCTGCATTGGGAACACGGTCTCAGTCGCTGGGCCACCAGGGAACTCCAGAAATAAGTAATTCTTAACCAGCAATGTAAATCCAAGAGACCAGGAGCTCATAAAACCACACGTGGACTCTGCTTCCACCCAGTTCCAACGCTGGAGGGCCCCAGGACGCTGGCCTTGTAGAAGGACTGGTTACACCACCAGTACACCACGCCTGCAGGACTCCTCAGGTCACTGCTGGTGTGTGGTTGGTAAAAAAGAGGTAAGCGTTCTTACCTTAAAACAGGGACAGCTGCTTAATCAACAGAAGAGGGCTGATGAGAATGACAGGAAAATAAGAGATGAGGCACCATGGTTTGAAAGTACAGCAGCAGCAATGTAGTTAAAATTAGGTATTTATTTTGTTCCACTCAACTGAGGCAAGACATCCCTGGTTAGAGGTTCAAGGGCACCCAGATTCATAGGAACATGATTCTTACTGGGGGATAAGGAGAGACAGCAGCTAGAAGTCCACAGACAGTGACACACAATCTTGGAGATGCCGCCAGAATGCAGACTTCACACTGAAGGACAGGCTTTTTATTGGCAGCCATTCCTTGTGTTTAACAGGGTGAAGCAGTGATGGTGAAAGGTACAAGTTGGCTTCCTGCCAAACTAGTTTCACTGTGGATTAGAGGGCAGCAAGGTCAGTCAAGTCACAACTGCCTAGTTTGAAGGAGACAATCCGTACAAGTAGTACAGCTCTTTCATCTCATTCACATGATTAGCCGAGGTGCAAAGAGAGAAAACTTAAAAGGATCACAGCAAGGACAGGACCAGAGAGGGTGAGCCATGCTGCAAAGCTCGACAGATGCAGGGGACCTAGGAGAACAACAGGGCTTTCTCCAAAGAGCTGCCCCACCGTCTCTTCTCAGATCTGTCCTACTCCAGATCCAGAAAGCTGCTGCTTGTGCAGGGATCTAACTAGGAACTCTGCTTTCCACTCTCGGAAATTACAAACCCTTCAAGGTCTTGCTCCCTGGTGATGCAGAGGCGGGGGTGGGGGGCAGTATAGAAGTGGCCAGGGCAGAAGCAGGGGCAGCAGGCGCTACACAGTTCTTCTACAGGGAAAGGTCCGCTCTGCTTCGGCAGTGGCAAGTGTCTACGTGTTTGCGTTGGGGCAGCAGTCTGTCCCTGGGCAGGCCTGGCTGTGTGTCCTTGGAAGACAGACCCGATGGCAGACACACAGCTTGGCCCAACTCAGTCTTCTTCAGACCCTGTCTAAAAACCCTTATATCTTATCATAATTCAAAAAATAAAAGACATCCTAACACCACCCCCCTTACCCCCCACCTCATCCCCAGTCCAAGTGGCTGTATTTAGGGGAAAACTGTCCCTGGGCCAGCAGACAGACCCCCCAGGCAGATCAGATCTTCTAGTACTGATGAGTGCACGGCATTCCAGCCACGATTTCCGACTCGATTCCACAGTGGTCCTGTCCTCTGAGGATTTTGAAAAAGCCTGGAAAGCAGAAGTAATACGCATTTGGTCTGCTTGGATTCTGACCTTTGCTGACATACCTAGCGTGCATGCTCAGTCATGTTTGACTCTCTGTGATCCCATGGACTATACCCTGCCAGGCTCATCTGTGCATGAGATTTCCCAGGCAAGAATACTGGAGTGGGTTGCTATTCCCTTTTCCAAGGGATCTTCCTGACCCAGGGATCAAACCTACATCTCCTGTGTCTCCTGAATCAGCAGGCAAATTCTTTACCACTGATCCACCTGGGAAGCCACAGACTCACTCCTGAAAGATGGAGTGGAAGTCACGAACCAGACCCAAAGCTGTCACCAACTGGCACACAAGGTGCTTGAGGGGCTTCCACTTACCCTCCCACCCAGCCCTGTATCAGAGTTCTGGACGGTATGGCCCCCTGCCCCCTGCACCTGTTGCCCTGAGGAACCAGGATGAGCATATCTGGCTTGAGGCCATGCCCCCATCCATACACCCTCTTGGGATCAGAGGCTGCCCTTGTGGCAAGGGGAAACCCCCAGTGCCCCAGCACAGCTGGTGGACACGATGCCCACTGTGCCCTGGCTTGGGCGCCCTCTTAGCCGGGACTGTGCTCACCATTGTCACCCCAATCAGTGTTCCAGGAGTTGCCGACCAGCCAGTAGGGGGTGTCGTTCTCCACTCCCCAGCCTAGGATGCGGATGGCGTGGCCTCCCATTATCTCTCCGGAGACGTGCTGGTACACCCCTGGGGGAGGACAAGGCCCTTCAGGCTCAGCCTGGGCACCGCTGGTCTCCCACAGCAGCCCACCCGCTCAGCTGGCCAACCCCACAAAGGACAGACAGAGCCAGAGGAAAGGACAGGCCCTGGTGTTTCATGGGAAGACTTCAGGGATTCTCATAACATCCGGGAATTATTTAAATATATTTTTGAAAGCCCAGCACACTCGAACATGGGGGATAAATATTAAGATGGAGTGCAATACAATGTGCCTGTTGGCTGCCTTTTAAGTTAGAAACTCTGACACATTAAAATATCAACGATTATTTTTGTTTACATACTAGGACTCCATGCAATGACTTGTCAAAGGCATTCTGTGGCTTAAGAGTTTTAAATTGCTAATCTGGGGCACACTGCAGACTGGGTGCTATGGGGGAGGGCTGGGCTGGCAGCTGCAAGTCCGACTGACGGGAAGAGATAACCCGCTAAGGTGCTCAGAGGACCACCAGGTTACTGATGAACGACTGTCCAATCAGAAATGTGTTCTCTTTTATAACACTGGTGGAAGTTAAGAACTGCCAGGTTTATAATTTTTTTCTCACCAGGCAACTTTGTCTTTTTTTTCTTTTTTTCAAATGACTGGAGAGCTTTGAGTTTTCGAACAAGAAGAATACAAAATGAGACAGAAGTCCTCAGCACAGACCGTTTGTCTGGGACGGGGGATTTCTAAGACAGCTCTTGGGTGGGGACCATCCTGTCCCCTTCCCCCCTTTGAGTCCCCACAGGAAGGTGCTCCCTGTTTCCTCACCCACTGGGGGCTGGGCACAAGGCTAAGACTTTGTCAAGACAAAGATGACGAAAGAGGTCGCTCAGTGCAGACACGGGAAACCTGCGGACGTGCCTGGGAAGTGATGGAGCTGGAGAGATGGGGCCAGCGGCTCCAGAAGGAGCAGAAAGGAGGAGACGCTTGGGAGGAGCAGGAGTTGGCCATGGACAGGGTGGGTGCAAGGGGCTGAGAGAGTGGCCAGCAGCGTGCGGCGCTGCTGGAGGCCCAGCGCACCCCCAGGACGTCCTGCCAGCCAGGAACCCATACCTGCCTGCCCGGGTGCCGTCAGGGGGGTTGGGGGGGGGATACACACCAGACTTGTATAGCAGGAAGTCCGAGTACACAGAGAAGGCCCCCTCGACTGGGCCATTTTTGTAGATCTCTGCCATGATCTCCTTCTCGTTGCTGGAGACGCTGTAGGAACTGCATCCTGCGAAGAAACCAACCAAGTGGGGCAGGCGCCTCCGGCAGGGGGTCAGCCACTCCACGATTCATGGGGTTCCAGCAGGCAGGATCTTGGTGTGTGTGTGTGTGCGCACGCGCACATGCATGCACAGTAAGCGTGAGGTCCTAGAAGCAGGCCAGGAGCAGAAGGCTCCTAGGCCAGATTACTCCCCCATGCCTGAGGGGTTTGGTCTCCTCCTTCTGAGACTAAGGGTCTAAGACTCCGTTCAGGGTGGAGACAAGCAGAGAACACTGTGCTGCTCCCGCCCATCAAAGAGGCGCTAACCTCATCGCTTCTCCTGACCTGTGACTCCAATGCCCGGCCTCCTCCTTCAGCTCCCCTGGGCCCAGGGGCGGGGGTCGCCCATCCCACTTACCAAAATGCTTGTCTTCTTTGTAGGACGGGCTGTAGCCAGGCTCACAGGTCTTGCTGCACTTGGGGGTGTCCCCCTCACCGGTGCACGGGGGCCGGGAGCCGTTCACATGGTGCTCACAGGGAGGGATGGAGTACGGTTTGCAACCTGGGGGGCCAAGGAGAAAGGTGGGTGTCAGCAGGAAGCCCCTCAGAGGCCAGAGAGAAGAATCAGGGCGATAGCTCATGAGAACAGAAGTCACCCAGAGTCTGTGGCGCCAACACTGCCCTCTTCCAGTTGCTGACTCTGTACACAGGGCTGCCCTGTCTTCTACCTGAGTTTTCAGCCCAGTGTTCAATGTACCCTCAACCCTGATCTTCACTTTATAGGGGAAAACGAGACCACTATTACTCCTGCTTATCAAATCCATCTGGCTGGATAGGAGCTAAAGGCAGACACTCACCTACATGCGAGTTATAGAGGCCCCCGGACACTAAGCCTTTCTTTGTCCAGAAGTTCCAGGCTCCAGAGGGGAAGCCGCCGTTACAGCTGAGAAAAGAGCCACTTGTTAAACAGTGTGAGAGCTGTCCTGGCTGCTCCCAGACCACCACCCACTGCACCCATCACCGCCTCAGCAACTGGCCTGTCGGTTCTCCCAGATCCCCAAAATTCCCCAATTCTCCTCCCGATAGTCACTTCCTGCTGGCAATCACCCAGGACTGCCCACCAAGTACTTTCACAATCAGAAGTACTTTCTTAATCACGTGCTCACCAGGAGGCTGTGTCTTCTCTCTGGACAGGGGTTCTCAAAGGGTAGCACATGAGAATCCCTGGGGGTATGTTACAAATACCAATTCCAGGGATTTCATTGCTATGGGCTGAGACCTGCGCACTCCCTTTTTACTTTCTTTTCAGGCCCCAGGTTTTTCTAATCTGCAGCCACATCTGAGAACCACTGTTGCAAAACCAAGGCCAGAACTGGCAGAAAACAGGGAGCTGTGTTCCTAATGTGGCTTATCTGGGAATCCATCAAACCTCAGTTACAGAGAAGACAACAGGCCCCAAGCTGTTCCCCGAGGAAAAGGAAAGGAGAAGAAGCACAATAAAACCCAGAAACTAAACCGGGAACATCTGTTTTCCCCCGACCGAGCCCCAATCCAGCCCTGTGGGGGCCCAGCCTGGTTTCAGGAGCCTCCTAAAAGCAGTATCTCCCAGGGCCGACTTCCAGATGCCCTGGGGCCCCACTGTGTCTTGGTAGAGACATCGTCCTGCCCGAGGGAGTATCATGCCTGTTCCCTACAGGGAGCCCTCCGGTCCATGTCCACCCACAGGTCTCCTGGGGAAGCTCCCAGGGGCTCCGGCTCACCCGTCCCCACACTCGCTGCCACAGCAGGTCAGCATGTCCTCAGCAGACACCTCCACGTTGACACGCCCATTGCTGTGGATGCAGATGCGGTCAGAAATGGCTTCCACAGCCCCGAACGCCTGCAGGAACAAGCCCCCCGAGGTGAGCCCCACTCCGCGCTGCGGGCCCTCCAGCCCGCACCCAGGAGACCACAGCTGACACCTCAGGCCTTTCTGGTGGCTTGCTTCCCTCAAGGCAGCTGGGGGTCCTGGGGCTCAAGCTGGGCTTTAAAGCAAGAGACCAGTTCACCCCAGACCTCTACCTGAGCATTTGGTTTATCTCTGAAACATGCAGTTTTTGGATTTTTAACATAAAAGTATAGCTTGCACAAAAGACAAATACTGTTATGATGCCACTTATATGAGGTACCCAGACTAGTTAATATCATAAGAGGTCCCCTACCCAAAATAAAAAAGTCAGGGGTGGAGTGTATGACTGTTAGCATAACTGATGCCATCTTGGGACCCTACAGTTTCTCTGGTCCTTTTGCTGATATACCTTGACTGCACGATACAATCACTTCTATGTCATCAAAGGCTTTAGTATTTAACAGATTTTGTTTCATAATCATTAGGACCATGTAGCCTCTATGTTCTGTTAGCCCCCAAACAATGATGAAAACTTTCGCTGACATAATGCCTAGTTACCATTCATGAATCTTGACTTAAGAATGTACTTCCCAATTTCAGGCTTCTAACTAGCCACCCCCATACCCTAGGTTAGCTATGCTCCTCCGTGGTGGTGGAGTGCGGCTGCAAATGCTTCTGGATTCTTGTCCCCACTCATATCCCCCATCCTGATCCTACCCTGGGAGTCACTCTATAATAAACTGATTCACTGATTTAAAACAAAAACAAAAACAAAAAAACAGAAAAATCATAGCACAGGGAACTTTACTAAGTGCTCTGTGGTGACCTAAATCAGAAGGAAATCCAAAAATCGGGGGATTTATGTAGCTGATTCACTTTGCTGTACAGTGAAAACTAACACAACCTTGTAAAGCAATTATGTGTATGTGTGTTCAGTCGTGTCCAACTCCTTGCAACCAAACAGACTGTAGCCCCCCAGACTCCTCTGTCCTGGGATTCTCCTGTCTCAGATTCTCCAGGCAAGAATACTGGAGTGGGTAGCCATTTCCTTCTCCAGTGGAGCTTCCTGACCCAGGGATTGAACCTGGGTCTCCCACACTGCAGGCAGATTCTTTATTGTCTGAGCCATCACTCCAACAAAAATTAAAAGAAAAGAAAAAAAGTCATGAGAAACAGAAAGTAGAAGAGTGGTCGCTGGGGACTGGTGGAGGCAAGCAAGAGTTTCTGTTTTGTGGGGATGGAGTCTCAGCTCTCCAAGGTGACGGGTTCTGTGGACTCAGGTGGTGATGGCTGCACAGCAATGGGAATGCACCCAATGCCACTGGCTGGCACACTGGATGACTAAGACAGTTACATTTATATCATGTATTTTACCCACACAAACACAGTTAAGACAGCTCATTGACACAGATGCACTGCTACTTCATGCAGCAGTGCATGCATGCTAAGTCACTTTAGTCGTGTCCAACTCTGTGAGACCTTTGGACTGTAGCCAGGCACAGCAGGGGTCAAAGCTAATGGTGTCTGCTGATGGCCCAGGACAGGGTGTTCAACAGAAATCAAAACTGCTTCACAACCCATATGCAGGGCATGCCTTGTACAGGACACTCTGCCTGTCAATTCTTCCACCTGGTCCTGCAATGATTCACGACCACCAGGAATCTTTCTTTTACACTCGGGGAGACTGAGCCTCAAGAAGTTTATGTGACTTGCCTAGATTCAACCTGTCTAACCTTAGATCCCCTGGTTGAGCCCACCCTTCCCCAGACCCTCGCCCCAAGCCTCCCTTCTGGCCAGCAGGGCCTCACCCAGCAGGAGCCACAGGATCCCTGGTCTCTGATCTCTCTGATGGTCGGGCAGTTTGGCCACTGTTTCCGGGCATCGAAGCTTTCAGGCAGAACCACATCCGCAGCAAATGCGTCTCTGAAAAACGAAAGTCTCCATCACAAGCCGTCACCTTACAGTCTGCACCCCCAACCCTGTGGCCTGGGCTGTCACTTTGCAGGGAGAGGCATGAAGATGTGTGGAGGGGACCATGTGCAAGGACATCCCCTTGGAATTTTATTAAAAAAATTTTTTTTTTTTTGCTGCACCATGCAGCCAGCATGCAGGATGTTGGTTCCCCGACCAGGGATTGAAATCGTGCCCTCAGGAGTAATAGCATGGAGTCCTAACCTCTGTACCGCCAGGGAACTTCCCACTTGGAGCTTGATAAAAACAGAACTGGATTCTACTCCTCCAAATAACTTACCATTCTGTATACTTCTGCCTAAACTTATTTTATGCAGATTTTTGAAGAGTTTTAACCTCAGGGTCCAGATAATTACATCTCTTGCTTTCCCCACGCTACCCCGAATCAAACATCTGCCAGATGTTCATCATTTTTCAAACATCTTCACAACTGTGTAATGGTCCCATCACTTAACTACCCCAGCCTCACAGATTTTTCTAATGCTTCCTTCAAGGAAGTATCTGCGTGAAAAATGCAGACTTTTCCAGAAAAACAAAACATTAATGGCAGATCACATGGCTTTTTTCAGGTTTTCCTTATTCAAGACCATTCAGACCTGGGGCCTCGCCCTCTGCAGCTGGGACATCTGAGAAGCACAGGAGGAAATTCTGGTGCTGGGAGCGGGGCCCCGCGCCTCAGGCAGGCTCCCTGCAGCTCGGGGCGGGGCGGGGCAGGTAAGGCCTCTGGATGCCAGGGAAGCCTTTCTGTCTCCCCCTTGACCCTGTGCCAAACATAATCTCTGCCCGCATGGCAGCAGTCCTGGTGCAGCCAGGTGCCCTACCCAGGAGTGGGTACGCACCTCTGGGGCAGCTTGGGCCCGCCCAGGATGGTGCCACACAGTTTCTTCACGTAGCTCAGGTCCACGTTGTAGAAGTTGTGTCCAGCCTGGAAAAGAGCCCCACCCAGAGCAGTCACCCACCAACTTGCGGGGGTTGGGGGTGTGGCATGTGCACACCACCCACACAGGGCCTGCCAAGGCCAGGGGTCCCCTCAACCCCATAGAGCAAGGGTGCTGGGGCACTGCTACAGAATGATGTCTCTCTCCCGACAATTCATGTTGAAACCTAACCCCACTGTGATGCTGTTACACAGTGGCGGCCTTCAGAGATGATCAGGTCATAAGGGTGTAGCGCCCTTTTATAAGGAGACCCCAGAGATCACGCTTGCCCCTCAGGCCAGGTAAGGACTCAAGAAGTCACCACTTGCCACCTAGGAAAGGACCCCGACCAGAACCTGGCCACGCTAGCACCCGAATCACATCAACCCAGCTGTGAGCTCCACGGGAGCTGGTTTACCCCCCCATGCACCTGCACACACTCGTACTGATACTCTCACACACACAGACACACACACACACACACACACAAGGAAGGGGACAGGGCAGTGGGCACAGGCCTATGCAAGCCAGGACCAAGAATCAGATCAACTGTCCAGGACACACCAGCCCGTGGGCCACAGCTGCAGCCCCTCCCTCAGGAGTCAGAACGCACAGCAGGGGCCCCCAGCCCACCTTCCATGTGGTGTTTTGCTTGTTAATATAGTTGACCAGCTCATCGGACAGAGGTGGGAAATGCAGGCTGCTCCGGGCACTGGTCAGCACCAGCAGGCAGCTGAGGGTGGCCAAGAGCTGCCACATTTTGAAAACTGGATTGGAGATTCACTTCACCTGGAGAGGAAAGGACACAAGACATCAGTATGTTTCTTCCGTCTGTTCAAGTGCTCGACACACACAAGGCGTCACCTCAGGATGCACTGTTCTGGGGGCCTCGTCCCATCCGCTCTCTGCCGTCTGCCCCTCATGCTCCTTGGTTTCCCCTTCCAGAACCAGGGTGTCGGCAGAGTGCCTACAGGGACCTTGGCACCTGTGGGCTCTCATGCCTTGTCTCAGAGTCCCAGCCCATGCCCACAGCACACAGGACTGCACGATGGACTGAATGCGTCCCCCGCCCACAAATTCAAGTTGCAATCCTACCCCAGAAGGTGATGGTGTTAGGAGGTGGGGCCTTTGGCAGAACGATAAGGTCATGAGGGTGGAGCCCCTATGAGTGGGATTAGTGCCCTAATTATAAAAAAGACACTACAGAGCTCCCTTGCCTCTTCCTCCATGTGAGGACACAAGGGCAGTCTGACCAGGCAGGGTGTCTTCAGTGGACCACACTGGCCCCTGCCTGATCTTGGACTCCCAGTCTCCAGAGCTGAGAGCAGGAAGTTTGTCTGGAAGCCACTGTCTGTGGCATTCTGTTGCAGCTACCTGAATGGCTAAGAGAGACTGTGTGGTCCAGGAACACAGGACAGCAAGCCAAGGAAGGGCTGTGCCATACGCATAGGCCCCACCAATGTGGGCAGGACGCCGTGCCACTTAAGTCTCCAAAGCTGCTGCTGGGCCAGGTAAGGGCTCACGGTCTGAAATGGTGCTGGTCACCGCATGGTTTGTGAACCAACTATCTCGTGAGCTATGAGGTTGGGGCAAAGGCAGCCTGCTGTCTGTCAGAACCGACCCCAGGGCCCAGGTGACAAGCAGTGCCAACAAGTCCATCCCAAACAAACAGATAAAACCAAATCTTCACGCAAAGTCAAGTCCATTGCCCCTGCTGCTGTGGCCAACCTGCCTCTCCATGCACTACTGGAACAAAGTTTGGGACTTTTCTCAAGTTTGAGCTCCCAAACAGTAAACACCTTTCCCTGTGATCACGTCTCAACTGGAAGCCCAGTGAGAGAGAAAACATGAAACCGAAGATAAATCTCACGAGCCCCATTTTGAACACACAAGCAAACACAAGTCCACCTCCAGCTCCGCATGCCTTTCTCGAGAGCCGTGAACTAGAGCTGGTTTAGCTGGTGGCACAGGTCTCCTGGGACTGTCTGTGGTTTTTCCAGTTGGACGAGGACTGTGCTTCAGAGACAGGGCTCCCGAGAAGGTAAGCCATCCCATTACCACTACAGCCTCAGACCCTGGACAGGCCTGCAGGTCGAGAGACAGGCGAGTTCTAGCTAGGCCTCTGAGTCACACTCTTAGGCAAGAGGCTCTGATGAGAGCAAGAAATATGACCCAAGTGCCACAGCACCACCGGGCCTGGGGAGTGAGTGTGAGTGTGTGTGTGTGACGTGGGTGGCAGCGTGTTCAGCTCCCACACAGTGAATTATATTTAAGCAAAAACAAATCTAAATTTATCTGTTGCTTAAGCAACAAGCCACTGGGAAGAATCCATGTGTGAGGCTGGCCAGGCAGTTCTGGAAAACAGCAGTGACGGAGGCCTGATCCCCTGGGGTGGCAAAGGTATGATAAACCCTGGGGGAATGCCAGCTCAGGAAGGGGTCCATCAATACAACAAGCCACTTGGAGGCATAGCCTATGTGTGGCAGAGGCGGGGGAGGAAACACACCTCTCAGTGGATGGTGTTTGCACACCTGGTTGTGCATTACAAAAAGGAGAAACAATAAGACTGAATCTTTACCCTCAAGTTCTTACACACAAAAAAAATGCTACATGGGACAAAGATCTTACATAAAAACACAGAAGTTGTATGAGAAAATAAGCACATTTTAAAAAAGTAGTATTGGGACTACCCTGGTGGCTCAGGGATAAGGAATCTGCCTGCCAACGCAGGAGACGCAGGTTTAATCCCTGATCTGGGAAGACCCCATATGCCGCAGAGCAACCAAATCCGTGTGCCCCAACTATTGAGCCTTCGCTCTAGTGCCTGGGAACTGCAAATGCTGAACCCGTGTGCCACAGCTAGAGAGTAGCTCCTGCTTGCCAAAACAAAAGAAAGCAGAGACCCAGCAGGGCTAAAAATAAGATAATCTTTAAGATTATCAAAACAAACCAACATAATATTGGAGTGAGGAATGCCTAAGATGGACATAAAACAGAGCCCTTAAGGGGAAAATGTTTGATTACATGAAAGCAAAGCCTCCCTTCTAGAAAAAAACAAAAACAAAATACAAAGTGACAGACAAAAAACAGCCCTTATATATACTTAAGTCTTTGTTTTCCTAATAGGCAAAGGGCCCAAAATCAGACAGAAGCAGCATAATAAAAAACTAGCCAAAGGATATACACAGTACATGTACAGAAAAAGAGCTACAGAAAGCAACAGATATTTAAAGATGCTCATCGAAGAGATATTCATCTTCCACCCCACTGGCAGAAGCTGCAGTGTGATCATTTTCCACTGGGGTTAGAGGTGGGGAATCAGATGCTGCTGCTGCTGTTTGCCCATCAGTCGGTACCGCCCAGCCTCTATCAGCTCTCCAGTCCACACACCCTTTGACTCAGCAATCTGAGCTTTAAGAAATGTATCCCACAAGCCTCAAAACACAAAGACACCAGTACATGGGTATACACTAAACATTCTTGGTGTTCACAAAAGACCAAAAAAAAAACCCATCTATAACAGTAACTGTTAAGTTGTGGTAAAATGGTTAAATAATGAACTACAAAAGCAGCCTTGAAGAAATGAACCTGTGGAAGTGAACCACATTGTACTGATAATAATATGTGTGTGTGTGTGTCTATATATATATACACACAGACAGTAAGTGAAAGAAAGCAAAGGAGCAGGTGAGTCATGGCAAGTGTGAGCCCTCAACCCACATACATGTTTATTCCTGTCACTACATGCAAAACGTCCAGAAAACCATGCTCACACATAGCTGCTTACATTTGCTATATGTGTGCGTGCTCAGTCGTGTCCAACTCTGAGACCCCACAGACTGCAGCCCGCCAGGCTCCTCTGTCCATGGGACTCTTCAGGCAAGAATACTGGCGTCTGTTGCCATTTCCTCCTCCAGGGGATCTTCCCAACCCAAGGATCAAACCCACAGCCCCCAAGTCTCCAGCACTGGCAGGCAGATCCTTTACCACTGAGCCACGCAGGAAGCCCACGCTCACTATATAGCCTTCCCTCTTTTTTTATTATTTTTTCTGGAGTGAGCATGCCATACTCTTAAGTTTTGTTCCTGTAGGAAGAATAATACTGGTGCGACCGAAGCCCGAAAGCCACCCAACTGAAAGAACATGTTCTGATGAGGCCCAAGATGCATTTCCAGTCAGAGGCCTTCTCTCCGGTGACTTTCTGGTCAAAACGCTTACCCTTCCCATGTTCAGTGACTCACAGGAAGGCTGCTGCTCACATGACCCCGAGTCAGGGAGTCTCCAAACTGTCAGGAAACATTTCACTGTACACGCATGTGCCAGGAGGGACAAAGGAGCTCTCCAGAGCTTCTTTTTAAAAAGCTTCTGAGCAGAGAAGAAGAAGGTTCCTATCGACACCCTGACTTACACTTGTCATCTCAACACTGCCCTGAGAAGATGTGTGTGCTCTCCGCATACAGACCCACCCCTGCAGCTGGAGCCCGGGCCGACAGGCCCATCAGAATCATAGCTGGAAGGGTCGCCACCCTCGGCCCTCACCACAGGCTGTGCAGGTCACAGGAACACAGCTGGGTCCCCAGGAAACCAGAGGCCATCCTCGTGAATGCTCCCTGTGTGTCAAAGCGGAGTGTCCCCAGGACCCCTGTGGGCTGAGCCAGCTGCTCAGTGTGCAGAATGGGGTGCTTCCATGCAACCCGGATCACATGTAAGATTTCTCTGGTTTCCTGGGGGCAGGGAACGTGGGCAGCTCCCAGCCTGAGCCCAGGATCCCACCCTGCTTTCCTGCTCTATGGGTCCTACTCCATGGCTCCTATCAACTGTTCTCCCAGCTCAACCCCGGCCTCAGTGAGAACGAGACCCGTGAACCTGGGGATTGCAGCAAAGCACGGACCACCGCCCCAACTCGCCCACTGGGGCTGCAGCATCACATAAGCGCATCTGGGTTGCAGTTCAAGGATGAGCTCCAGGCGTGTAGTCCGGAGACCTGGATTCCACTTACTTCCTAAGTGTGCAACTGCCTTCACTTAGCCTCAGTCTCACCACCTGTAAAATGGGGCTAATGATCACTCGTGTCCCCCAGTATAAGTCCAGAGTGAGAGGAGGGTGCCTGCCACAGTCAGAAGGCAAACAAAGCCTCCTTCCTCTTCTCTTCTCTCCTTTCTCCATTCACAGCCCGTGCCAGACAAGCCCAGTTCGCACAAACCCACCTACCTACCTCCACGTCACAAAGAGCCCGAAATTAAAACAGGTGCTAACTCCAGCTGACTCCCAATGGGCCTCCCTTTCTGGCGGTCCGGAAGCTACTGAGATCCCAGAGAATATGGAGTCAAGTTTCTCCTCCCAAGGGGATGGACCGATGTCCAGGGCAGTGGCAACCGCATTCCAGCGGGTGCTGGCCTCCACAGACACCGTGACCAAGGGACAAACTACACACAAACGGCTGGAGGCCCAAGTTGAGCTGTTAGCCGATGTCATGACCCCAGCACGAAACACAGCCAGTTTTCACTTCCCCTCTTTCGGACAAATATTTCCCTTTTCTCATTCTGTGGGGGTATTTTTCCCCCTTAAAAACCGGGGAGAAACAATAGAAAGTCCTTATTGCGAGGGAAGAGGGCTCCCATACAGGATTACGACACCTGCAAGTCACAAGACCACGTCAGGGTGTGGACAGAGCAGGAGCAGCTGTGGGCAGATGTGAGTTCCAGCCCTCCGTCAGCTGACTTCCTGGGAAGACAGATCACAGGCTCCACTACGCCCTCTGGCCCTTTTCCAAGCTAATCTCTAGCATTTAAAAATAAGGGCTCCTCCTGTCTTTCCGCTCCAGACCCCTAGAGCACTTTTGTGTCCAGCCTCCCTCAAGAGCACAGCTGCTCGCCACACCTCCCTGCCGCCAGCTATGGGCTCCGTGGACTGGGGATCAAGAAGGAAGGAAGGGACTGAACACGGGAGTCCTGACATCCCAGGGACAGGTAGCCAAGCCTGATTTTTGTTTATTTTTTAATTTAGTTTTATTTTTGTTGGTGTTGAAATGCATGAAGTCATTTATTCATGATTACAGCTGTCCAAACAGCTGAGCAAACAGCTGTCCCAGGGCTTACAGACACACCCTTTGCCCTGGGTACCTCCATGAGAATGGGGAGCTGGTGGAGTTGGAGGCGGCGCACAAAAATGCTGATAGAACACAGGCCTTTAGGACAAGAGCCCAAGCTCGATTTTTTAAACAGCTTTCTTATATGGTTAAGAGCCCTCTGCAGACTGGATTCTAAATCCTAAGGAGGCAAGACATATATACCTGAAATTTCCAAATTGGCCACCTGCAATCCACCGGCTAATCCAGAAAAAGATGGATGCACGTCCAACCAGCCTTTCATCTGGTCCTGTGCTCTTCCTTATCTCTTGCTGTTCTTTTGTCTCTAAGTCGCGTCTGACTCTTTGCAAACCCAAGGACTGTAGCCCTCCAGAATTCTCTGTCCATGGGATTTCCCAGGCAAGAATACTGGAGTGGGTTGCCATTTCCTTCTCTAGGGGATCTTGCCAACCTGGGGATCGAACCCCCGTCTCCGGCATTAGCAGGCGGATTCTTTACCACTGAGCCACCAGGGAAGCCCCCTGTCCACTGCTGCCACTCGAATACTGTTGACAGCTGGCTTTCACAGTTGGCTTAAAAGAACTGAGTGCCTACATTCTGCCAATAGCTACAAATTGAGGCTGTTTCTTATGCAGCAGAATGGCTCGAGGTAGGGGTAAGGTAGGAGGTTTGGAGGGTTGTGAACGTTCAGTGGGACTATGTTAGAACTCGTGTTTCTTTCCCTTCCACAAAGACTACTCTTGCCTCTCGCTGTCGCCATGAGCACTTGTGCCCCTGAAGCTGGGGCCATTTCAGGGCACCCACACAAAACCAGGCACCCCTTCGTTTCCCCTGGATGCCAGCTGCTCACCGACACCTCCATGCTGGAGCAGCGCAAGCACCTTGACTTCAAATGGGCTCTGACTGAACTGAAGGACACCTGGGCCCCCTCCTCTCTGAATCGGAATCATAGCCTCCATGGGGTCTTTCTGTTTGATGCCTTGGTTCCTAACAGAAATGTGCTCAGCTGCTTTGAATTCAAACTGGAGCTCAGTAACGACCTAGAAGGGTGAGACGGGGAGGGAGGTGGGAGGGTCCAGTGGGAGGGGACATGGGTAAACCTACGGCTGATTTATGCTGATGTTTGGTAGAAACCAACACAATACTGTAAAGCAATCATCCTTCAATTAGAAATAAATACATTAAAAAAAAAAAAAAAAAGCAAGCAGAAAGGGTTGCCGGTTCATCTTCAGCGCTAAAGACATAGATAGCCAGACTCGAGCTGGTTATCTGGCCCCGCCAGGCCCCCTGCAGCTGAATGCCCCCAAGCAAGTGCTGCGAGACCCAGAAAAGGCATCTACCGCATCACTGCAGGCTCCACGGGATCCAGGAGCCGTGCGTGAGAGGGATCCCACCACCCTCACCCACCTAAGCTCTTTAGGACACTCATGGGGACTCTCCCTGCTCCCCATCTGCCCATCGTCTGCCCTGAATGAGTGACTAATTCCCGCCAAGTTCTGCAGTATGGCTTCCTCAAGCTGCTCTCCCCTGGTGCCTGGAAACTGCGTGGCTGCAGTGCCCGCAAATGGAACATCACTTAGCACACTATTGGCCAAAGACGCATTATGGTCACAGGCGTCAGTTTCTGCAAAAATTCCCCAGTCAGCAACGCGTTAACATCAGTCACAACAGCTCGCACCCTACAAAGAGAAGAAAAATACTAGCCTAGGGCCAAAACGGGCTTTCTAGGTGGCTCAGTCTTAAAGAATCCACCCGCCAATGCAGGAGATGCAGGTTCGATTCCTGGCTTAGGAAGACCCCCTGGAGAAGGAAACGGCAACCTACTCCACTATTTTTGCCTGGGAAATCCTATGGACAGAGGAGCCTGGTGGGCTATAGTCCATGGGGTTGCTAAGAGTTTGGACACGACTGAGCCACTAACCAACAGGCCTAAAAAAATGGACCCACAGGAAGGTCCTTAGCAGTCAAAAAATGTTGTTTTTTTGAAAAGCAAGACCATTTGGGCAAGGTTCTGGAAAGTTGTAGAAGCTTTTGCTTGCCAGCTTGCTCCCAGACTCAGATGCTGACTTACTGAGATGCTGAAGGGGTCACTTCGTCCCCACTCGGTCTCAGTCAATAAAACGGGCATGCTGCCTGGATTCTGAAGGACCTTGAGGCCGCTTTATAAAAGCTTTCAGAAATCCTTGACGATTCAGATGAGATTAGTGTTCCAAGCCTCTCCAGGCAGCAGGAACACAGCAGCTCTCTAATTTAACTCGAGGCTAGATGACCTCTCCCTGCTGGCTGGACACTGGGGACACAGAAACATAAGCAGATACAACAGCAGGCAGCAGAAAGGCCTCACCTCTCTTACGCGGCCCTGGTTTCCTTCCCTGGGCCCCTGAGAAGATACATGCCCCTCAGCAGGGTGCCGCCTGGCTCGGAGCAGACGGCCCTACAGCCACGCAGGAAAACAGGGACCACGTGAGACAGTTTCTCACGGAACACATCTCCCTGTGCACAGGCCGATTAACTCCTCCCTCCCCAGGGGAAATCCTTCTGTCCTCAAACGTACCCCAGTGGGCAGTGGTGGTGGTGATGGGGGAGAGGGGGGTGGAAATCAAGATCTTCCTCAAATGATGGTTTGCAACAGAAGTGGGTTGCCATTTCCTCCTCCAGGAGATCTTCCTGACCCAGGGAACAAACCAGTGTCTCCTGCATCGATGAGTGGATTCTTTACAACTGCACCCCAGGTGAGCCCAAATGATGGTTTATTTTGCTCTTAACCACCAGAACATAGCACCCCCTAAGTATCTCCAGAGTTAAGTAGAGGTAGAAGGGGCGAAGGCTGGAGGCTCCCCGTGGATGTGTGACAAAGCCTCAGCCCTAAGCCACGGGACTTGCTTGTTCCAATGAACACATCTTGCCCAACTCCAGGTCAGCAGGTCATGGAGAAGCCCAGCCTCGCTGGGTCTCTTGGCAGAACAGCTGGTCTCATTGTGCTCTATACGGAGTCCTTTCACTATCTAGATATTTGTCCCATCCTCCTTCCTGTACCCTTGCTGGTAATTCTAGGTTATCCTGATGGCCACACTGAGTGACTTCCTGGCCAGGTAAGAGACATGTAACCACAGTCAGACTGCAGGCACATCCCTCCTAGCACCCAGCATTCATAACACAGTAATGCTGGAAAAGGAGCTCTGGTCCCGATTAAGACTTTTGTTTCCCAGGTGAGGGGACCTGGAGCTTGAGAAAAGACCGAGAACAAGCTCTGGATGGTGTACCGGGATGGGGACAGAACTGCCAAGAAATGGAACTGTAGAGATTGCTCCACAATCATCTGGGTGACGTGCCCCCCCCCACCCCATCATGTCACAAACCTGCAGTGCCTCAGTTTTCTCATCTGTAAAGTGGAAGATTCAGACTGCTAGTACTCCGAACCCACATGTGTCCTCAAAGTTAAAAAAACCAGAGAATATCATCTAATTGAAGACAAGTCCAGATGCCTAGCTTAGGATCAAAAGAAACCTTCTTAAATTTCAGCTGTTGAGAAACATACTAAAACCCACAAATTACCGCTGATCAACAACAAAATCAGAAAAACCTCATCAACAATTTCCTAGGGCAAAGAATTAAAGTGGAATACCCAACCATGCAAATAAAAGAAGGACAGCTTTTCAAACACATCAGACAGGCAGAAATTAAAATCTGGTAATACCTAGTGTTGGTAAATATGAGGAACAAGAACCCTCAAGGCCCTGAGACTATGTTGGTGAAACTTCAGTGGACAGCACTGACATCTAGAAAATAGATGGTGCACACACCTTAGGACTGAGCACCTTCCCAACTTCTGCTTCTCCCCCAGAGAAACCCTTGCAACTGTCCGAGAGACTGGATTCTGCAGCCTTGTGAGGACAGTGAAAAAGCAAAACCCACCTAACTGTCCCTCAGGAGAGAAATACACTGTGCATTTAAAATGAATGAACTGGGTCTGTACGGATCAATGTAAATCAATGTCACAGACACCAGTGGAAAAGGATACATGTGGTATAATTAAAGTCATATGCATTTCAATAACATTATTCATAAATTGATACAGATACAAAGATTAAAAGAACAATAAGGGAATTAAAAAAAATCATGCAGGAAAATTAGAAAGAGAAGAGCAGGGACATCCCTGGCAGTCCAGTGATTAAGACTTCGCCTTCCAATGCAAGGAGGTAGGGATTTGAGATTCTTGGTTGGTTCGGGAGCTAAGATCCCACATACCTAAGTGGCCCAAAAGCCAAAGCATAAAACAGAAGCAATGTTGTAACAAACTCAATAAAGACTTTGAAAATGGTCTACATCCAAAAAAAAAAAAGAGAGAGACAGAGAGGAGAGAAAGCAGACAGGAGTTACAATGTCCCTTAGGAACTAGACACAGACTTGCAGAAAAGAAGGTGAAAGTTGCTGCCTGCAAAGGGGGGCTGTGACCAGGAGGGAAGGCCCTGACTCCACCACCCACCCTCCTCCCCACCCAGACACACAAGGCTGAGACAAGGAAGCTGTGGGTAGGGCAGAAAGCAGGTGGGGATGAGGCTTGGGCTTTAAAAAGAGAATAAAGCCTAAATATTTAATGGTGTTTGATCCCTCGATCCCCCTCCTACCCAAACTAGGGTAGAAGGTGAACATATCAGCCATGGAGTGACTCAGGAGTCATTTCTCAAGCACCTGGCTTAAGCAGCTCTGGAGTGGGCCCTAAGTGTTAATCAAGAAAGATGAAGACCCAGGGCACTGAGTGTAAACCAAGAAAAATGAAGACCCAGGACCAGGGGCAGAGTGACAACGGCCTCCTAATACCCAGTGAGTCCAACATACACCTGCACGTTGCTCAAGTAGATCCATCAACCTACTGTCAACCCCAACCACCCTACACACGAGACTGAACTATATCAAGGTGCCCGATCTCAATGCTCCTTGACCTACAAAAAATTACCATTTCATACAGTTCAACCTCTCACATTTCCAATACTTTCCTTCGGCAAAACTGTCAAAAACAGCAGACACTGTGGGTTCTCATCCCAAAACATTTCAGTCCTTCTCTCCCAAGGACAGGGATATTCAACACAATCACAACTCATCACCACATTTAAGAAAACCACCCAACCAACTTTCCCAGGTTCACCTGAAAGCACTCTTCCTTCACTCCCCAATGCAGCTGCCAGTGGTAACAAAAGAAATCTTAAGCCCTAAAAGGCATGCAACTTCCTACTCCCAACTCCCAGGGCCAGCAGTTGGGGAAACAGCCAGTCCAGAAGGAGGGCCTCGGCTCAAGCTGCTGAGTCAGCAACACACGGGCAGGTGCCTCCTGGAGACAAAGGGCTTCCACCTTCAGAAAAAGGGCTGTCCTGACCCAGCAGCAGCAGAGGTAATTGTAATCAGGGCTCTTGTCTGGTCCAAGTTGCCTCCCCCTGGGCCTCTGAAGCCCCCAGATAAGGGATCTGTACCTTTCCATTTGGCAGCAACCCAGCTCTAGGACAGATGCCCCTAAGAGATTTGAGTGAATCCAGGGCACCTTCTTTGGGAAAGCCAGACAGAGTGGGGCAGCCCAACCTCTTTCTCCACAAAGCTTAAGGGTCACCATTACCAGTACCAACAGGAAACAATCTTCCATGAAGTTAACAACGTTATGAGAGAAGAAAAGGAAAGTAGCCTTTAACCAACCCAGACACACCGCTAAGGCTCTTTGTCTTATCACCCTGCATCTAAAGATTCAACTAGAGGGATGTACCTTGGCAGATATGCCCCTAGTGAAGGCGCCTGAAGGGCAATTTTTCCAAGGTAACCAAAGGTGCTAGGTCTCCCTTTGAACCCCATGCCCCTCCAACTGGGTATGAGTCTCAGAGGGATATGGGGCCTATCCTTCTCCCTGTGCCTGCCTGTTGGCTTCCTCAGGGCCTGGGGAAGGGGTTGACTAAGGCCCATAAAGAAAGCAAATCCAATTCACATCTACCAGGACGGCCTGGCTGACTCCCAAATTCAGTCGCCTCACAATGCTCCCTCTCCCAGACCTCCGGAGCCATCAGCTGAGGGGCAGGCGACGCCCCAGGGACTCTGCCCTGCATTCCCGCTCCCACAGCACCCTGGGCCCAAGCCTGACTCCCTTCCTTAGCAGTGCAGGGGTGGGGCCGGCATTCCACTCCCCGGGAAGAGGCCGGCACCCCGGGACCTCAAGTCCCCTGTCCTCCCCTCTGCATAGCTTCTCCCTCCATCTGTGGATTTCACTCTTCCTGTGGGTCCCACCCCGTTCCACCCAGTTCCAGGTTCCTGTTTCCCAGTTTCTGTCTTCTGGGGTCCCTGGAATTGTGTGACTGTGTGCAGAAAGTTGCCCAGGAAAATCATTTACAAAAAGAAAACAACTAAGATGTTGATAGTATTTCCTATCAACTCAGCAATCTTCTAAGAAAACCGAGGAATAGAAGCTCACAAGGGGCTGGGGAGCCAGGCTGAGGTTTTCGAAAGTCAGCGGGGATCCAGGCCAAGCTCTCCCTCGCAGACCCCTCCCTCGGGTCCGCCGGCAAACTCCCCGCCTCTGGCTCTGGAGAGGGCGGGCCGTGGGGTCGGGTGACCCGGCCCGGGGTCCGAACAGCGCCCGAGATGGGGCACGAGCTTCCCGGACTGGCAGTGCAGTCCGGCCGCCCGCGCGCAGAGCTTGCTTTTCTCATCACAAGCACGTCCGGGAGGGCGCGATGCCGCTCGGTTCGCCGGCTGCGACTCCCCGAGGGTCCCCGCTTCCAACGGCCCGGGACGCCGGCTTCCGCATCCCCTCGCCCGCCCGCACTCACCGCGCTCCGCCGCCGCCGCCGCCGAGGGCCTGGGCCTGCAGCCTGAGACTCAGGGCAGCCGCTGATGCTGGTGCCGGAGCAGCCGCCGTAGCTTCCCGAAGCCGCCCCCGAGCTAAGTACAGTGCCGGGCCCCGCCCCGGGTCCGGCTGACTCGTCACGTGACCACCCGCTCCCCGCCCCTACTGGAGCGTCACGTGTTCTCCCGCGCCCAGCTTCGCTGGCGTTCTGCTTATACCCGGCACACCTCCAGGCATCGGCTCGTCGCAGGGCCCGGGAGCAGGGTTTCTGAGTTTCTCCTGTCTACCCCCGGCGCACTGGGACCCTTGCAGAGAAGAAGGGGACTGCAGGCGGCCCTCGGGGCCTCACCCCGCCTGGCGAAATTCCCCGGGGCCGCCCTGGACAGGAAGCAGCGTATCAAAGCCTCGATCCCTACTTGTGGGAAGAGGATAGTTTTTCCTTATTTCATTGATCTAGAAACCACTGCCAGAGATGGGGACATCGAACCAGCAGGCTTCCCAGAAGAGCCTTAAAAGGCTGTTAGCTTTAATAGAATGTCCCTATCAGATATGTTGGAGAAGGCAATGGTACCCCACTCCAGTACTCTTGCCTGGAAAATCTCATGGATGGAGGAGCCTGGTGGGCTGCAGTCCATGGGGTCGCTGAGAGTTGGACACGACTCAGTGACTTCACTTTCACTTTTCACTTTCATGCATTGGAGAAGGAAATGGCAACCCACTCCAGTGTTCCTGCCTGGAGAATCCCAGGGACGGCGGAGCCTGGTGGGTGGCCGTCTATGGGGTCGCACAGAGTCGGACACGACTGAAGCGACTTAGCAGCAGCAGCAGCAGCAGATATGTAAGAATTTTTTTTTTTTTTTAAGTAGTCCCCTGTCCATGGAATTCTCCAGGCAAGAGTACTGGAGTGGGTAGCTGGTTCCCTTCCCCAGGGAATCTTCCCAACCCTGGGATCAAACCCATGTCCCCCGCATTGCAGGTGGGTTCTTTACCATCTGAGCAACCAGGGAAGCCCAACAAGAATACTGGTGTGGGTTGCCAGGCCCTCCTTCAGGGGATCTTTCCAACCCAGGGATCGAACCCAGGTGTCTCACATTACAGGAGGATTCTTATTTACCGCCTGAGCCACCAAGGAAGCCCAAGAACACTGGAGTGGGTAGCATATCCCTTCTCCAGGGGATCTTACTCGGGAATCCAGCCGGGGTCTCCTGCATTGCAGACGGATTCTTTACCAGCTGAGCTTCCAGGGCAGCCTGAATTATTACCACGGAATACTACTTTGAAGAGCTGCATCAGAATTTCTATAAAGGCATGACAGGCAAAAATCCATTTCGAAGAAGGGGTGCCAGGTGGCCTGTCCCAAAGAGGACGTACATAGCAAGCACAATGTTATATCTGGAGTTTACTTCAGGGTGGGGGTGCCTGCAGAGGCTGATGGAGATGTTTGGGGGGAGGGGTCACGTCCCACCCTGCTCCGTGAATCCACTGATGTTTCTAATGCTGATGACAACCTTGCAAGGTTGGTAGCATCCCAGTTTTGTTCAAGGGACTTGGGAAAACTCTGACATTTTATCCTGGTGATCCTTTAGTAAGAGAGCTATAGGTCTGACCAAATCCAAGAGGCCTTGACTGGCTGCTGTGTCTTGCAGATGCCTGGCCATAAGCTGTGACGCTGTCCCTGTGCCTTCCAGGGCCCTTCAGACAGCTTTGTGGACACATGTGCTCGCACCTGTTTGGTTCCAGGTAAGGATAAGAGGGGAAGGAAAAAAGACTCATGTATGGATGTGAGAGTTGGACTGTAAAGAAAGCTGAGCACGGAAGAATTGATGCTTTTGAAATGTGGTGTTGGAGAAGACTTGGGAAACCCTTGGACTGCAAGGAGATCAGTCCTGGGTGTTCGCTGGAAGGACTGAAGTTGAAGCTGAAACTCCAATACTTTGGCCACCTGATGCAAAGAACTGACTCATTTGAAAAGACCCTGATACTGGGAAAGACTGAGGGCAGGAAGAGAAGGGGATGATAGAGGATGAGATGGTTGGATGGCATCACCAACTCAATGAACATAAGTTTGGGTAGGCTATGGGAGTTGGTGATGGACAGGGAGGCCTGGAATGCTGCAGTTCATGGGGTCGCAAAGAGTTGGACACAACTGAGCGACTGAACTGAACTGAACCCATGGTTGGTACACCTGCAAGTGCGTGGAGTATCCAAGGAACTTAACAACAACAGTGGGGATGAAGAAGCTCCAGCCTTGGGCTCCAGACTGCAAGTCAGTGTTTTGCCATGTCACATTCATATGACATCATTCCTTCTTGAATTCCACAGAAGTGCTCATAAGAGGAGGCATGAATAAGGAGGACACACACATGATGGTGATACATCTCTCTCTCATTAACAGGTAGAAATCCCTTTTGAAATAGAACAAAAGAAAAATAAACAAGTACTGCAAGAGTAGAATTGAACTCTTCCTGGGAGATCCAAGAGTGCCTCATGGAGAAATACACCACAGAATTTATTTTACTTTTCTCTTTGCTCTCACTGGCTGTTAAACTCCATGAGGACAAGGAGTTAGCATGTTGTTCTCTCACCATCCTGAGCATATAGCAGCATGCTTGACATGTAATAGAGGATGTATATGTGTTCAGTGAGTGAATTCATAAATGAATGAATAATAGCAGGATTAGTACAATTTTGGCTTAACTTGCCAGGTCTGGGTCCAGGGTAGAGCCCTCAGAACTTACAGAGGGCCTTGGCCTGTATGTGCAGAAGCTATTTGACTTCTGAGTTGCTGGAAAAGAGGCTGGGATCGCACCAGAAGAGATGAAAACATGTCCTCACAAAAACTCAGATTCAGATGTTCATTGCAGCATTATTCACAGTAACCGAAAGGTAGAATGACCCAGTGTCCACAAGCCCAGTATGGCAGATTGGTACACAATAGGCCATGTGCCCATACAATGAACTGTTACTCATTTATAAAAGGGAACAAAATACTGGTACGTTACTCATTTATAAAAAGGAATGAAATACCAGTACATGTTACAGCATGGAAAAGTCTTGAAAACATTTATGATAAGTGAAAGAAGCCAGTGAGGAGTACTACATGTTGCATGATCCCACTTGCATGAAATGTCCAGAACAGGCAAGTCTGTAGAGCCAGAAAGTTGATTACTTATCGCCTCAGCCTGGGGGCACAGACAGCAAGATGGGAGATTTGCAATGGCACTCCACTCCAGCATTCTTGCCTGGAAAATCCCATGGATGGAGGAGCCTGGAAGGCTGCAGTCCATGGGGTCGCTGAGGGTTGGACACAACTGAGCGACTTCACTTTGACGTTTCACTTTCATGCATTGGAGAAGGAAATGTCAACCTACTCCAGTGTTCTTGCCTGGAGAATCCCAGGGACGGCGGAGCCTGGTGGACTGCCGTCTCTGGGGTCGCACAGAGTCGGACATGACTGAAGCAACTTAGCAGCAGCTGAAAGATACTGGAAAAACTTCCCTGGAGGTCAAAGGGTTAAGACTTCACCTTCCAATGTAGGGGGTGTGGGAGCTAAGAGCACAAAAGCTTGGAGGCCAAAATTCTGAAACATGAAACAGAAGCAATATTGTAACAAATTCAATGAAGACTTTAATAATCAGTTCAGTCTCTCAGTCCTGTCCGACTCTTTGCGACCCCATGAATCGCAGCATGCCAGGCCTCCCTGTTCATCACCATCTCTCGGAGTTCACTCAGACTCACGTCCATCGAGTCCGTGATGCCATCCAGCCATCTCATCCTCGGTTGTCCCCTTCTCCTCCTGCCCCCAATCCCTCCCAGCATCAGAGTCTTTGCCAATGAGTCAACTCTTCACATGAGGTGGCCAAAGTACTGGAGTTTCAGCTTTAGCATCATTCCTTTCAAAGAAATCCCAGGGTTGATCTCCTTCAGAATGGACTGGTTGGATCTCCTTGCAGTCCAAGGGACTCTCAAGAGTCTTCTCCAACACCACAGTTCAAAAGTATCAATTCTTCGGCGATCAGCCTTCTTCACAGTCCAACTCTCACATCCATGGTCCACACCAAAAAAAATCTTAAAAAAAAAGTATGAGATTTCTTGAGTTACAAAAGTGCTATAGAATTGACTGTGGTAATGGATATATAGCGTGCTGGGCTGGGCTCAGTTGCTCACTGGTGTCTGATTCTTTGCGACCTCTATAGCCCGCCAGGCTACTCTGTCCATGGGGATTCTCCAGAAATGTATCTTGTGAAAGTAAAAGTCGCTCAGTCATGTCCGACTCTTTGTGACCCCGTGGACTATACAGACCATGGAATTTTCCAGGTCAGAATACTGGAGTGGGTAGCCTTTCTCTTCTCCAGGGGATCTTCCCAGCGCAGGGATTGAACCCAGGTCTCATGCATTGTGGGCAGATTCTTTACCAGCTGAGCCACCAGGGAAGCCCTGAGATACATTTGTATCTTGGGAAGCCCCAAGGTACATTTCTATGTATCTTGTAGGCATAGGAAAAAAAAAATTGTTCACTTAAAATGGATAAATATTATGGTATGTCAGTTATATCTCAATAAATCTATTACAAAAAAAATTTTTTTAAGAGGGTTGATTAGGGAAGTACTGGAAAAGACCAATCCATTTTGCCCATACCTTTTTTGGCTATCCTTTAAAAAAGTCCCATTTCTGAAGAAATGCCTGATCTTCCCTCCCTTATTTGTAAACACTAGTAAATTTTGTTTTCCTCTGATGTCTTTCTGCCAGCTTCTAAATCCAGAGGGTTAGGCTGGTGGTGGAGAGATTTTTAATGGATTGTTCGTTGATATTTACTGGGTTCTTTAGTAGCTGACTGGAGAAGGGAATGGCAACCCACTCTTGCCTGAAGAATTCTTGCCTGGAGAATTCCAGGGACAGAGGAGCCTGGCAGGCTATTGTCCATGGGACAACAGAGTTGGACACAGCTGTGCAAATAGCTTTCACTTTTTTCAGGTTGGAAGGAGAACGAACAATGAATGATCAATCATCTATTTAAAAAAAATTAAGTCTTCATTGAATTTGTTACAATATTGCTTTTTAAATATATATATATATATATATATAGGCTTTTTGTCTTTGAGGCATGTGGGACCTTAACTCCCCAACCAGGGATCGGAGCCACACTCCTGCATTGGAAGGTGAAGACTTAACCACTGGACCGCCAGAGAAACCCCTGGATCACTCATTACATAATACACACCTTTTAAAGAAAATTCTCAACAGCCTTGTGATACAGAAGAGTTTCCTCCATGAAGAAGGAACTCAGAGAAGTCTTGATACATCCTATGTTACCCTGGCTTATTAAGAGCTAAGCAGCAGTTTTAACAGGACAACAGTACAGTGTGACCCTGAAGTCCTGGTCCCTCCTTCTTCCTCAGGCAATCAGTCAGTCAGTCAGTTCAGTCGCTCAGTCGTGTCCGACTCTTTGCAACCCCATGAACTGCAGCACGCCAGGCCTCCCTGTCCATCACCAACTCCCGGAGTTCACTCAGACTCACATCCATTGAGTCGGTGATGTCATCCAGCCATCTCAACCTCTGTTGTCCTCTTTTCCTCCTGCCCCCAATCCCTCCCAGCATCAGTCTTTTCCAATGAGTCAACTCTTCACATGAAGTGGCCAAAGTACTGGAGCTTCAGATTTAGCATCATTCCTTCCAAGAACACCCAGGGGTGATCTCCTTTAGAATGGACTGGTTGGATCTCCTTGCAGTCCAAGGGACTCTCAAGAGTCTTCAATACCAGAGTCCAAGAGCATCAATTCTTCGGCACTCAGCTTTCTTCACAGTCCAACTCTCACATCCATACATGGCCACAGGAAAAACCATAGCCTTGACTAGACGGACCTTAGTCGGCAAAGTAATGTCTGCTTTTGAATATACTATCTAGGTTGGTCATAACTTTTTTTCCAAGGAGTAAGCGTCTTCTAATTTCATGGCTGCAGTCACCATCTGCAGTGATTTTGGAGCCCAAAAAAATAAAGTCTGACACTGTTTCCACTGTTTCCCCATCTATTTTCCATGAAGTGAGGGGACCTCATGCCATGATCTTCGTTTTCTGAATGTTGAGCTTTAAGCCAACTTTTTCACTCTCCTCTTTCACTTTCATCAACAGGCTTTTTAGTTCCTCTTCACTTTCTGCCATA
>SJYT01002262.1:32540-111381 GCA_006410635.1 Cephalophus harveyi | reverse complement strand
TATTGCTGAAGCCTGGCTTGGAGAATTTTGAGCATTACTTTACTAGCATGTGAGATGAGTGCAATTGTGCGGTAGTTTGAGCATTCTTTGGCATTGCCTTTCTTTGGCATTGGAATGAAAACTGACCTTTTCCAGTCCTGTGACCACTGCTGAGTTTTCCAAATTTGCTGGCATATTGAGTGTAGCACTTTCACAGCATCATCTTTCAGGATTTGAAATAGCCCAACTGGAATTCCATCACCTCCACTAGCTTTGTTCCTAGTGATGCTTTCTAAGGCCCACTTGACTTCACATTCCAGGATGTCTGGTTCTAGGTGAGTGATCACACCATTGTGATTATCTTGATCTTGAAGATCTTTTTTGTACAGTTCTTCTGTGTATTCTTGCCACCTCTTCTTAATATCTTCTGCTTCTGTTAGGTCCATACCATTTCTGTCCTTTATCGAGCCCATCTTTGCATGAAATGTTCCCTTGGTATCTCTGATTTTCTTGAAGAGATCTCTAGTCTTTCCCATTCTGTTCTTTTCCTCTGTTTCTTTGCACTGATCGCTGAGGAAGCCTTTCTTATCTCTTCTTGCTATTCTTTGGAACTCTACATTCAGATGCTTGTATCTTTCCTTTTCTCCTTTGCTTTTCGCTTCTCTTCTTTTCACAGCTATTTGTAAGGCCTCCCCAGACAGCCATTTTGCTTTATTGCATTTCTTTTCCATGGGGATGATCTTGATCCCTGTCTCCTGTACAATGTCATGAACCTCCGTCCATAGTTCATCAGGCACTCTATCAGATCCAGTCCCTTAAATCTTTTCCTCACTTCCAATGTATATAATCATCAGGGATTTGATTTAGGTCATACCTGAATGGTCGAGTGGTTTTCCCCACTTTCTTCAATTTCAGTCTGAATTTGGCAATAAGGAGCTCCTGATGTGAGCCACAGTCAGCTCCTCAGGCAATAGGAGGCACCATAACTCACATCTGTGGTGGGGTTTTAGGAAGGAAGAGTGGCTTTTTTTCTGCTTAAGGCAATTGTCCTCAGGAGATTACAGTTAAAATGCACAAAGACCACCTGGAGAAGTAGCCCAAGCCACAGAGAATTCCTGTCAGTCTGCGGCAGCTGTGAAGTTTGTCTTGTGTCATTCTGCAGAACAGCTCTTCTACTTCAGGCTCTCGTCCCTCCTGAGACTGCTTGGAAAGTTCTCTGTTTTCTCAGATCCAAGACCTTCGGCATTTGTCTCGGAGGTGGCAACTTGACACAGAGTGGGTATGGTTGATGCTCAGGTTGCCTTGCTGAGAAAGTGTCTTGGCATGAGGGTTTCCCATCTGGGTGGGAGCACTCTCAGTATGGATCACAGCTCTGAGCCTGTGATCATGTAGCCCCTGCATCAGTGCTTTTGGCTGGGAGGAGACAGAGTTTGGAGCCTGCCACGTGGAACTGAGTCCAAGCTCATACTTCTTGCACAACAAGCCAATAGTTCAATAAGTCGAGAGCTGAGTTGTGGGGGCAAGAAATAGGAATTTTATTCAGAAAGCCTGCAGGCCCAGAAGATGGTGGATTAGAGTCCCAAATCAGGTTTCTTTTATATTAAAAGGGGAGATGGTAGAGCCCTGGTTCTGGAGGGCCTCCTGAGGGGATGTTAAATGCATTAATTTCTTCCTGTAGCGGTTCACTGGTGGATCTGGTCAAAGTGTGTCCTGGGAGCTAAACAAAGTCATTTTTAGCTTAATGCTTATTACCTGGGAGACAGGGTTCCAGAGAAGTACTATTATAATTTAAGCTTATAAGGAACATCCCTCTAGTGATTAACTTGTAATATAATAGAATACAACGCTTCTTCCTTATTGTTTTACTTGTTTAAGTGACTCAAACCCTCTGTTCTTCAGGTTCCTCTTTGGCTAGTAAGATATTTACTGCATACAGTTGTGAGGACTAGGTGAGTAGGGCTCCATTCATTCCCTTAGGATTTTTATCCCAACCCCCATGCAATCCCTCAAATAAATCTGGGTGCTCCCAATGGGCAGATTCAGCTCCCACTGAGTCAAAAAGCCCATTTGAGGGATATTATTTAAGCCAAGCAGAACTGTAATTGGAATTTGTGTTGCAACCAGGACCCTTAGCCCTAGAGGTCCCTTTCCTGGGAGGCTGACAGCACAGATAAGTTCTTTCTTTAGGGCTTTTGTGAGCCTGAAAGCTTAATCTCCTGAAACCTCTAGCAAGTGGAAGGAAGGGTTTGAAGGAGGATTATTTTCCCCACTTAGGCCCTGTCTCCAATTCATCCAAACCTACAGTGCAGACGCGGTGGGTTCTACCATGAACGAGAATCTTTTGAGCATCCCAGAGGGCCCTGACTGACGGGAAGAGTTGGCGATAGTCTCCTGCACAGAGATCTTGTTACACGAAAACTAGGTTCACCTTCTGGTGGATGTCGAGCCAATAGACACAAAAGCCAAAGATCCAGAGAAGGCAACGGCAGCCCCACTCCAGTGCTCTCGCCTGGAAAACCCATGGACGGAGGCGCCTGGTAGGCTGCAGTCCATGCGGTCGCTGAGTCAGACACAACTGAGCGACTTCACTTTCACTTTTCACTTTCATGCATTGGAGAAGGAAATGGCAACCCACTCCAGTGTTCTTGCCTGGAGAATCCCAGGGATGGCGGAGCCCAATGGGCTGCCATCTGTGGGGTCGCATAGAGTCGGACACGACTGAAGCAACTTAGCAGCAGCAGCAGCAGCAAGCCAAAGATCAGGAGAAGGATGTGTTATTACTTGAGTCAAAGGTGAACACAAGGGATCTTTCCCAAAGTGGTGTCTCCCAGAGCAGCAAAATTGGTACATCCGTATTAATGAAGGGGTTTGAGCAGTGGTGAATTAGTGTAGAATCAGAGCAAAGGTTGACAGAGTCCAAGTCTTAGCAGATTGACGTCAGGAGGAGGGTCAACATTACCATTCCACTGCTACCTAGTGGAGGCCTTAGTTCCTGTAGAACTCAAAGGTTGCTTATTGTGTATTGCTTATTATCAATATATTATATCATTGTGTATGATTATTGATTATAATTAATACATTGTATTATTATGTATCCTTTGAGGAAGAACTAGGACTCTGCTTTATCATTGCACAACTGTTGACTACCATTTCTCTGTTCCTGGATTCCTTTTTTTCCCTTAGAAATAATTAATTACTGAGACCTGTTCAAAAGCAAGCACTGTGGCCAGGCTTAGATCACAAAATGACTTAGGCCAAAATGGGTTCTCTTATGTAAGGAAGGCCATTCCTGTTTCTCTTTCTCCAGGAGCCCCTAACCTGTCTGTTTACAACCTGCCTTCTCAACAGTTGGAGAATATACACTTCACATTTGTACATTTCATCATTGTAGATGTTAATACATTTTATTTATATATGTGTGTTTAGTTGCTAGGTGTTGTCTGACTCCTTGCAACCCCTTGGACTGTAGCCTGCCAGGTTCCTCTGTCCATAGCATTTTCCAGGCGAGAATATTGGAGTGGGTTGCCATTGCATCCTCCAGGGTATCTTCCCAACCCAGGGACTGAACCCTCATCTCTGGCATCTCCTGCATTGGCAGATGCATTGTTTACCACTGAGCCACGAGTGAAGCCCAATACCGTAGATAGAGAGGCTTAAATAAAAGGACTTTATTTCTCCTTGTCCCAGAGGCTGCGGAGGCTGGAAGTCTAAACTCAAGGTGCCTGCAGGGCTGGCAGCTGGTGAAGTGCTCTCCTTGGGTTGCAAATAGTGAAGTGAAAGTCGCTCAGTCATGTCCAACTCTTTGCAACCCCATGGACTGTCCATGGAATTCTCCAGGCCAGAATACTGGAGTGGGTTACTTTCCCCTTCTCCAGGGGATCTTCCCAACCCAGGGATTGAACCCAGGTGTCCTGCATTGCAGGTGGATTCTTTACCAGCTGAGCCACAAGGGAAACCCAAGAACACTGGAGTGGGTAGCCTATCCCTTCTCCAGGGGATCTTCCCAACCCAGGAATCAAAATGGGGTCTTCTGCACTGCAGGCAGATTCGTTACCAACTGAGCTATCAGGGTTGCAAATGGCCCTTCTTTCTGTGTCCTCTTGTGGCCTCTCCTCCACACAGGTAGGTAGAGAGAGGGGAAGCAAGCTGTTTGGCTTCTCTTCTTTTAAAAATCTTTTTGAAGTAATTTATTTTATATTTGGCTGCGCTTGTCTTCATTGCTTTGTGTGCGCTTTCTCCAGTTGTGGCGAGGGGGGCCACTCTTCATTGCAGGTCTCGGGCTTCTCATTGCTGTGGCTTCTCTTGTTGCGGATCACAGGCTCTAGGTACACAGTCTTCAGCTGCAACACACAGGCTCTAGAGCTCGGGCTGGGTAATTGTGGTGTACGGGCTTAGTTGCTCCACAGCGCGTGGAATCTTCCTGGGCCAGGGATTGAACCCTGCATTGGCAGGTGGATTCTTATCCGCTGCACTAGCAGGGAAGCCCCCTGGTTTACTTTATGATAAAGGCATCATCATGACCTCATCTAAACCTGACTACTTCCCAAGGATCCCATCTCCAAATACCATCGCAGTGGGGGTTAGAGCTTCAACTTGTGAAATCTGGGGTGACACGATTCAGTCCACTGCAGGAGTTAATACACGGAAGACACTGAGCAGCCAGCGCCAGAAACATGATCAAATCCAAAAGTGCTGACAACACACGTGAGTGTGTTTGTTCTCATAAAGCTCCTTACGGTTTACAGCGCACCCTCACCCTCAGAACTTTTCCACTTGAGGCCTCTTAGCAGCCCTGTGGGGTAGGCTTTTTCCAGATGACAAAGCCAAGGAGAGGCTGGGCGATTTGCCAAAGTCACGTGCACTTGAGCAGTTAAGCCTCCTGACTCAGCCCACGCGTTTCCTGTCTCTTTTTCTGAGCTCACCGGCACCACCATTAGGACACTGTGCCCCCTGGACTCACTCCAAGGCTGCCGAGAAGCTCACAGAGAGGTCTAAGTTAGAACTGACGAGTCTGCTTGGGCTCCCATACTTGGGGGTCTCCCGGACTGCACCAGACTGCTTCTGTCCTCTAAGTTTCCCCTAGAGATAAATCAGTTGACTTCACCGTCTATGAAAAAGCAATGCCATGCCGTCAGCAGTCAATATGGAACATACAGGCAGTGAAGTCATCAGGCAGAGTGACCACAGGGAAGTACCCAAGTTCAGGGTTCTCCATCATGTGGGGGTCAAACGGGAGAAAAGTTTTATTTCCGTACGCCAGCAGAAATCGTTTCTGAAATTGTTTTTGCTAAGAGGGAAGTAAAGAGTAAACTGTTCCCATATAAATGCAGAGTCATTGCCCTGGCTGGTGTTAGAGGCCAGTGAGATCACCACGGAGGATGGTCTAATTTTTCTATGGATTACAAAAGGCTTGCTTTCTGTAGATGCCCAATAAGTACTTTTCAAAAATCAACTAATCTTCCAAGAAGATCTTTTTAAAAATATATATTTTTTATTTGGCTGTACCAGGTCTTAGTTTTGGCATGCAGGATCTTCAGTTATGACATGTGGGATCTAGTTCCCTGACCAGGAGTTAAACTCGAGCTCTCTGCATTGGGAGCATGGCGTCTTAGCCACTAGACCACCAGGGAAGTCCCCAAGAAGATCTTTAATTTCTCATGAATTATTCTTTTGCTTGAGAATGTCTTCAGATATTAGAAATCCGTGGTGAGAAAGAGTCCTTTGTTTCCTCCAGATGTTGACCTGTGTGAGCCCTCCAACCTCATCTGTTTATCTTGGGTTCTGTGTAGGTGAGAAAACCTCCTCTAATTGGCACATGTGTGTGTGACTGGATGAATAAAGTATCTTTTGATTGTTAATCATCTAATTTGTGTGTGTGTGAAGGGAAATAGTGGGTCAGTCATCAGGGAGGATTTTGCAAATTTTGAATTTGCAACACGAGCTGAGAAGGGCTTGAACATTTGTTGGGGGCAGGATATACAGCCCGCATCCCAGCTCAGTTTTCTGCCTTCCACTCAGCCAGGAGTAAGTCTTCCCTGATGGCTCAGTGGGCAAAGAATCCACTTGCAATGCAAGAGACACAGGAGATGGGATTCCATCCCTGGGTCAGGAAGATCCTTGGAGAAGGAAACTGTAAGGCAAGTGCAGAGAAAAAGAGAGCGAGCCACACAGTCAGGCAAGAAAAGGGAAATTTATTAGAGGGAAAAGAGAGGGTGACTGGCTCTTAAGGAGAACAGCGTCCTCCCTTTCTGACGGAGTCCTTCTTATACCCCACCAATGAAAAATCCTCTGAAGGGATGGTCACGTAGCTGGAGGTCTGGAATCTGAAGGGATGGTCCCGTAGCTGGAGGTCTGGAATCTGGTGGTNTATTAGAGGGAAAAGAGAGGGTGACTGGCTCTTAAGGAGAACAGCGTCCTCCCTTTCTGACGGAGTCCTTCTTATACCCCACCAATGAAAAATTCTCTGAAGGGATGGTCACGTAGCTGGAGGTCTGGAATCTGAAGGGATGGTCCCGTAGCTGGAGGTCTGGAATCTGGTGGTCTCGCGGCTTTAAGATAGGCACCAGTGAGATAACAGGATGCCATTTGGGCAATTTGGTCAGTGTCAAGGATCACTGTGATTTATTCTTTATTTGCAAGGTCGACATAACGAGCCATCTTATCAGTGAGACCCCATGTGGACCCTATCATTCCAGCCTTTTTGATTTAGGATGAGGGCCGAAGGTCAATCTTCTGTAACTACTTCCTGCGGAACAGGGGTATCATGGGGGGTGAGATAAGAAAAGGCTGGAATGTGGGTCAAGGGGGTTTGTGTGGGGTCGAAGTTTTTGATAATCTGAGTGACTTAGAAGTAGCTTGTGGATAGTTCAGTTGGTGAAGGCTTGTAAGTGATCCTGAAGAAATTTTGAAAAAAGACGCATTACACATGGGCTGGAAGTTAGAATAAGGGTGAGTAGAGGAGAGGGCCTAGAAAAGACAGGACCCGGGGCATCCAATTCCAATTGTTTAACCAGTTTTCCCATGAATTACTGAGGTGTTGGGGTGTTCTCGAGGCCCCATTTGTCAGATTTCTTGCTGCTTCCTCTAGAACGCCTGATTTATTGGCATAGAAACAGCAGGCTTCCTCCAAAACTAGGCATAGGCCTCCTTTTTCTGCTGTGTTGAGGTCTAATCCTCTTCTGTTTTGGAGGACCACGGCTGCCAGGGTTTAGCTGGTTTAGGATAACGATAAGGCTGTTAGCTCTTTCTTCTAGGCTGTCAGTGAGGTCTTTAGAAAGGATTTTATAGTAATTTAAAGAGGCTGTGAATCCCGTGGTTCCAGCCCCAATCGCAGCAGCTCTTCCTAAAATGATTAATAGAGGAATGAATTCAATTGCCTGTCTGGGTCAGTTATGAGTTAGTGGATAGTTAGTGGATAGTTAGTAGATAGTCAGTTATGAGTTAGTCTGATTGTTCAGTTCAGTTCAGTTCAGTCGCTCATTAGTGTCCGACTCTTTGCAACCCCATGAATCGCACCATGCCAGGCCTCCCTGTTCATCACCATCTCTCGGAGTTCACTCAGACTCATGTCCATTGAGTCCATGATGCCATCCAGCCATCTCATCCTCGGTCGTCCCCTTCTCCTCCTGCCCCCAATCCCTCCCAGCATCAGAGTCTTTTCCAGTGAGTCAACTCTTTGCATGAGGTGGCCAAAGTACTGGAGTTTCAGCTTTAGCATCATTCCTTCCAAAGAAATCCCAGGGCTGATCTCCTTCAGAATGGACTGGTTGGATCTCCTTGCAGTCCAAGGGACTCTCAAGAGTCTTCTCCAACACCACAGTTCAAAAGCATCAATTCTTTGGTGCTCAGCCTTCTTCACAGTCCAACTCTCACATCCATACATGACCACTGGAAAAACCATAGCCTTGACTAGATGGACCTTAGTTGGCAAAATAATGTCTCTGCTTGAATATACTATCAGGTTGGTCATAACTTAGTCTGATTGTTAGGAGCCAGATATACCAGGGTGTATGTTCCTGTCCAGTTAGTGGGGAGACATAAGTAAGTAGTGGTTCCACATAAGAAAAATATTCCAGGAGTGAGAAGTCAACAGCTGAAATTGAAAGCAAATAGGAGTCTTTCTGGGAACTTGTTAGTAGTCTCTGAAACTGACAGTGAAGTCGCCAGTGTAGCCCCTCCAAGAGGAGTATTTACAGGGTATGCAGAAGGGAGTCTCCCTGAGAAAATAAAAGAATGCCCTGCAGTTCCTGAGACATGATCAGAGATCGATCTGAAGGGAAGGAGAGATGTGAAGTGTGATTACAGAGGTGTGGTGGTATGGTTCCTAGTTGGGGGTAAGAATTATTTATCGAGTTTTGTCTGGAAAACAGAAAGAAGTTAATGTTGTTAATGTTGTTGATGTTAGAGGGGGTGGGTGTGAAGGTGCAGGAACCAGGCTAGATTAGAGGCTGGGCTTGGGATACTTATAGAGGCTTTGAATTTTGAGAGAAGGTCTCTCCCAAGAATAAGAGTGGGGCATTTTGGGAGTATGAGCAAAGAATGGGAAATGGAGTATCTTGAATTGTGCAAGGTAGAGGTTCGGTTATTTGTGGCATGGATATTAAACCATCAACCCCCATAACAGAGACCTGGGAGACCTTGTTTTTTCTAGAGTAGGCAGGCATAGCAGAGCAAGTGGCCCCTGTGGAAACGAGAAAGGAGGTCGGTTTACCTGCGACTGTAAGAGTTACCCGGGCTCCGCAGAGGGGATGAGAATCAGGGCCTGGGGCCCTGGGCACCTTCAGTCTTCAGCGGCGAGTCGAGGAGGCTGGGCACAGCTGGGTCGGAGGATCCGTGGGCCTTCTCTAGCTTTGCCTGCTCTTCCCAGTTATTGAAAATCTTAAAGGCTAAGTTTAAAAGGTCTCGTTGAGGGGTTTGAGGGTTTTCTTCTGCCTTTTTTAGTTTCCTGCTGATACCTGGGGACGACTGGGAGATAAAATGGGTGTTAGGAACAATGGTGCCCTCTGCTGAAGTGGGGTCTCATTTTGTATATTTTTGTAGCGCTTCCGCTCACCTGAGTAGAAATTGTGCCAGGTTTTCATCTAGTCTTTGAGGTATTTCCCAGAGCTTATCAAAGTTGATGGCTGGCCCTGCCTTTTGAAGGCCCACAATGAGGCAAGCAACCATACGGTCATGGGCTGCTCATCCGGGTCTCCCTGCCTGATAGCTCCATTTGGGGTCATCTCGGGGGACAGCTGTGGCCCCTACGGGCTTCGTGTCCTCTGTCCTGTGAATCTCATCAGCATATGCCTGAGAGGCTTGCCATACTCGTTCCTTCTCTTCTGGGAGAAGAGTGGAGGAAAGGATGATATAAATGTCATGCCAGGTTAAGTCATAAGACTGGGTAAGATACTCAGATTCTTTTAGATAATTATCAGGGTCTGAGGAGAAGGAGCCAAGACGCTTTTCAGTCTGAGAGAGATCTGTGAGGGGGAATGGGACATGAACCTGAACAATGCCTTCTGCCCCAACTACTTCCTTGTAAAGAGGGGCAGGGGAAGGAGCGGGGTCCTGCTGTGAAGTTTCCTGTTTTAAATTTGTTCAGGACCCATGACAGGGGATCTAGGGAGGTCAGGGTAAAGCCTTGGGACCCTCAGGGTAGACAGTGGGGCTGAGTTCTCAGAGCTCATTTCAGGCACAGGCTGGGGAAGGGGTTTGGGAGCTGCGGGGAAGGGGTGGAGGCCTGCACTTCAGAAGGAGGGGGTGGGGGGTGCTTCGTAAGGTGGAGGTTGTGGAACTGAATCTGGAGCAGCTGCAAGGGGATTGGGAGCGATAGGGGGTGGGCCGTGTTTGGAGGGGTCGAAGAAAGAAGAAGAGAAGTCTCAACAGGGATCAGGAGACATTGTATTAGGAGGATGTGGTCCAGAGTGGACTAATAGTATTTGAGAAGTAGAACAGAATTCACAGAGAATGAACAGCAAAGAAAGCCTGAACATAAGGGATTTCTAACCACTTGCCACTGTGGCAGCAGAAGTTATCGAGGTCCTGTAGTGTATTATAATCAAGAGTTCTGTTTTCTGGCCATTGGAACCTGTTATCAAGTCTGTATGGCGGCCAGACAGTGTTAGAACAGTAAATAAGTCTTTTTGGTCTTATCTCCCCTTGGAAGCCTGAAGCTTTCAGGTTTCGGAGAAGGCATCCTAGAGGGGTAGATTTTGAGGGCTGGGACTGAGAATTTCCCTTTGCGGCCGAATAGGGAAGTTAGACATGGGCGAGAGAAAGCGAGGAGAAAGGTCCGAGAGAAAAGGCGTCCCGTGCTCAGGACTTTCTCAGAGAGTAATAATAGTCTGCTTTGAAATGGGCATCCCCTATTTCAAAGTCAGGCGGGGAGTAAGGTCGAGGGCCGAGGGCCGTGGGGATCTTCCCACCTAGTGCTAGGACTTGGAAAGCGAGAGAGAGGATCCAAGAGAATGGGATTTCACTCACCCTTGTAACTGATGGATGAAAAATGGGCTGGTGTGTGGATGTCAGTCCAGCAAGGCAAGTGGAGAGTCCCGTCCCAGAGCTCGTCTCAGTTTCTCAGCAAGGTCCAAGGAAGGGGTCCAAGGTCCCAAGGAGGCTCGGGAGGGGAGCCCACCCAGTTGCAGTGGATCTTCCCTCACCAGTTTCAGCACCAGAATGTAAAACTAGTGCAGAGAAAAAGAGAGCGAGCCGCGCAGTCAGACAAGAAAACGGAAATCTATTAGAGGGAAATGAGAGGGTGACTGGCTCTTAAGGAGAACAGCGTCCTACCTTTCTGACGGAGTCCTTCTTATACCCCACCAATGAAAAATCCTCTGAAGGGATGGTCCCGTAGCTGGAGGTCTGGAATCTGGTGGTCTCACGGCTTTAAGATAGGCACCAGTGAGATAACGGGATGCCATTTGGGCAATTTGGTCAGTGTCAAGGATCACTGTGATTTATTCTTTGTTTGCGAGGTCAACATAACGAGCCATCTTATCAGTGAGACTCCATGTGGACCCTATCAGAAACAACCCACTCCAGCATTCTTACCTGGGAAATCCCATGAACTACACTTCACGGGGTTGCAAAAGACTTGGACGTGACCCAGCAGCTAAGCAAGCGTAAGCACAGCCAGGAGCGGCTTTCAGTCCAGGAGCAGGAGACTCATGGAAGACTGGCTGGGGTAATGGGCTGCTAAACCCAGAAAACCATGGTGCCTCCTGCCAACAGAGGGAGCAGAACCTGTGGGAGGCAGGGTTCTGGCTGCTGATAGCACTGGGCCAGATGTTATTCAGGAAGTCGAGGGCAGGAGGACAGGTTGAGCTCAAGCCTGGAGCCTGCTGTTGCTGTGAACCAGCACATCAGCTCAACACCAGGGACAGGGGCTTTCCTGGAGGTCCAGTGGTTAAGAATTCACCTTCCAATGCAGGGACAAAGGTTTGATTCCTGGTTGGGGAACTAAGATCTCAAATGCCATAGGGCAACTAAGCCTGCAGAGCACAACCAGAGAAGCCTGGGCTCTGCAGCAAAAACCCAGCGCAGCCAAAATTTAAAAAAAGCCAGGGCAGAAGAAGAACCAGGGTACTTGTGTCTGAGACGAGCGTGAGTTAATCAAGGCAAAAATATCTGTGCACTGTTAACTTGTCCCTTTTATACTTGGTTATTTTTCTTGCACTTTAGGTTTTCAATCGGGGCTTCCTTTCCTTTTAGATGCAGGTGAAATGGATGGAAACCTTCGACTGTGACGATCTTTGGATGTTAAAGGTGTCCCTAGATGTTACAAATCTCCAGGTAAAGGAGGATGCTGGGGGAAAAGGTTGTGCTTGTTTTCTGAAGACATAAAGCTCCACCATTGTTTGATTTCTTGACTGCTATTATTTTTATTTATTTATTTGGCCATGCCATATGGCATGTGGGATCTCAATTCCCGACCAGGGATTGAACCTGAACCCTCTGCAGAAGAAGAAGAGTCTTAACCACCGGACCACCAGATAAGTCCTGCCACCCTTGTTGATTTTTGAAGCTCCCAGTGAACCTGGTGAGTTTAGTAAACCCACCTGCAGATTTAGGAATAGACGGTGAGGATGGCAGGAGAAGCCACAAGGTGGAGGATGGCTCTGCTTTGCAGAAACTCACCCAGAACATAGGGTTTCTTCTTCCAGAAGATGTTCTTTGCTGACCCCACCATGCTGGATTTCATGTCGACCCCGACCCCGACCCCTCCCTTCTCCTTCGATTCTGTCTCTCCTTCCGTTTCAGGGGCAGGACAGCAGCCTCCCCCGCTGCTCTGATGTCGGGGTCCTTGCTGACATTCATTCACCCCACAAGGTCTCACATGCTCCGGTCTGACCTAACTCAAGATCCTTCCTGTATTGGTTGGAATTCCGGGTTCAGCTGTATTCTCTTTTTAATCTCATTTCTCCAGAGAGGTTTCATTTGGAAATTCCAGCCTTGCTCAGCTGATATAAGGGAGTCACAGCAGGACCGCTGTGGGGTCATCCTGGCCTCCCAGTTCTGGGTGCGCCTGGGGAAGGGGGGGTGTGCCCCAGGGGAGCCCTGCAGCTGTTGGGAGGTGGAGATGGCTCCTTGGCCCTTGGCACAGTGGACTTTCTGGTGCGGCAGAAGCCCTCCCGGCGAGGAAACATGTTCTAGACACACCTAACCAAGGTTGTCCTGAAGGTTTCTTTAGTTCTTTTTAAATTTATTTTTTATTATTTTTATTATTTTTTTGGCAGTGCCGTGTGGTTTGCAAGCTCCTGGTTTTAGGGCTTTGGACCTGAGCTGAATTACACCATGGGCTTTCCTAGTTCTCCTTCTTGCAGACATCAGACTGTGAGACTTTCTGACCTCTGTAAGCATGGGAGCCAATTCCTAGAATAAATCCCCCCTCCCCTCTCCCTCTCTCTCTGTTCATATGTTTACCTCTTGGTTTATTCTCCAGAGAACCCCAGTGATTATGTGAGCTGTACACTCACTCCAGGCTAGAGATGTAAACCTTCGACTGTGACGATCTTTGGATGTTAAAGGTGTCCCTAGATGTTACAAATCTCCAGGTAAAGGAGGATGCTGGGGGAAAAGGTTGTGCTTGTTTTCTGAAGACATAAAGCTCCACCATTGTTTGATTTCTTGACTGCTATTATTTTTATTTATTGATTTGGCCATGCCATATGGCATGTGGGATCTCAATTCCCGACCAGGGATTGAACCTGAACCCTCTGCAGAAGAAGAAGAGTCTTAACCACCGGACCACCAGATAAGTCCTGCCACCCTTGTTGATTTTTGAAGCTCCCAGTGAACCTGGTGAGTTTAGTAAACCCACCTGCAGATTTAGGAATAGACGGTGAGGATGGCAGGAGAAGCCACAAGGTGGAGGATGGCTCTGCTTTGCAGAAACTCACCCAGAACATAGGGTTTCTTCTTCCAGAAGATGTTCTTTGCTGACCCCACCATGCTGGATTTCATGTCGACCCCGACCCCGACCCCTCCCTTCTCCTTCGATTCTGTCTCTCCTTCCGTTTCAGGGGCAGGACAGCAGCCTCCCCCGCTGCTCTGATGTCGGGGTCCTTGCTGACATTCATTCACCCCACAAGGTCTCACATGCTCCGGTCTGACCTAACTCAAGATCCTTCCTGTATTGGTTGGAATTCCGGGTTCAGCTGTATTCTCTTTTTAATCTCATTTCTCCAGAGAGGTTTCATTTGGAAATTCCAGCCTTGCTCAGCTGATATAAGGGAGTCACAGCAGGACCGCTGTGGGGTCATCCTGGCCTCCCAGTTCTGGGTGCGCCTGGGGAAGGGGGGGTGTGCCCCAGGGGAGCCCTGCAGCTGTTGGGAGGTGGAGATGGCTCCTTGGCCCTTGGCACAGTGGACTTTCTGGTGCGGCAGAAGCCCTCCCGGCGAGGAAACATGTTCTAGACACACCTAACCAAGGTTGTCCTGAAGGTTTCTTTAGTTCTTTTTAAATTTATTTTTTATTATTTTTATTATTTTTTTGGCAGTGCCGTGTGGTTTGCAAGCTCCTGGTTTTAGGGCTTTGGACCTGAGCTGAATTACACCATGGGCTTTCCTAGTTCTCCATCTTGCAGACATCAGACTGTGAGACTTTCTGACCTCTGTAAGCATGGGAGCCAATTCCTAGAATAAATCCCCCCTCCCCTCTCCCTCTCTCTCTGTTCATATGTTTACCTCTTGGTTTATTCTCCAGAGAACCCCAGTGATTATGTGAGCTGTACACTCACTCCAGGCTAGAGATGTAATCTAGCAAATGGAATCCAAAACGCTGGTCTTTTAATGATCTTCAGAGATGACGTGGCTGAACCCATTAGTGGGGAGTAGAGGAGGGTGAGGAGAAATAACATGGACGTGAGCTCATCTGGACTAGAGCTGATTGGAGCCTGAGTTTCCGAAGCACCACAGACCTGACCCCAGGGCCTGTGACGCCCGTCCCTCCAGGACCCACATGACTGACATCGCCACTTGGCGCAAGTGCCAACAAAGGATGCGGGCATCACCTGCGGGGGGTCATCGTCACGCTGGTGTTTCCAGGGCCAGAGTTAGCAAATGCCACGGTGATAATGTGCTGATGGCTTTCCCACGCCCCTGGCTTCAGGTTGGAGTGTGGGGCCAAGAGAAACAAACAATTTGCTGGGAGCCAGGGAGATGGCTGGGCAGGAATGAGCTATCTGTAAGCTGCCTTTGGTCTCTTCCCAGCTGGTCCCCCTCTTTAGTTGATCAATTATTTAAAGAATTTACTTGGCTGCCCCGGTCTTAGTTGGGGCATGCAGGATCTTTAGCTGCGGCGTGTGAACTCTTAGTTTGGCATAGGGGATCTAGTTTCCTGATCAGGTCTCAAACCCAGGCCCCCCGTGTTGGAACCACAGAGCCTTAGCCACTGGGCCGAGAGGGAAGTCTCTGGGTGCCCACTGGAAATAGGTGGGTAATGGGCTGGGCCTCCCTGGAGTCTCTGGCTCCTGCCGTGGCCCTGCACGGAAGGCCCTTCGGTGGTCTCCGGGGGGACGGGTCTTCCCAGGGGTCCCAGGAGCAGCACTGTGAGGTGCACACGCGTGCCTCCGTGCGTCCCTTGACCTTCCTCGGTGTGAGGCAAGGCAAGGAGAGGAAAGACAGGCTTAGGCTTTGGGAGCTGGAATTTGCCCCTGGCCTTTAGTCGGTGTGTGAAGTCACTGGGCGCTGATAAGCCTTGGGTTTATCCTCTGTGTCGCTGAGAAATGGGGCTGGTATTTGCCGGGGGTCTGAAGTCAAGGCATCAGCAGGGTTCATGTCTCCTGATACTGCTCTTGGCTTGGAGGTGGCTGCCGTCTCTCCCTGCCTCGACATGGCTTCTCTCTGTGCTTGAGGACCACTGGGGTCTCTCTGTGTTCAAATTCCACCTTCTTTACACAGGTCAGATTGGATTAGGGCTCACCCTGTAGGCCTGACTTCATTTTAACTTCTTAAAGGTAAAGAAGTTAATTTTAAAGGCTCTGTCTCCAAACACAGTCAGAGGTCATGGGGCTTAGGGTTTTGACATATGAATGTTGGGGCGGGGGCGGTAATTGAGTCCATAGGGCTTCCCTGGTAGCTCAGCTGGTAAAGAACCCCCCTGCCAGTGTAGGAAAAACAAGGTTTGACCTCTGGGTTGGGAAGATCCACTGGAGAAAGAAATGGCAGTATACTGCTCCAGTATTCCTGCCTGGAAAATTCCATGGATAGAGAAGCCTGGCAGGTTATAGCTCATGAGGTCACAAAGATATCTTTCTGCCATAAGGGTGGTGTCACCTGCATATCTGAGGTTATTGATATTTCTCTCGGCAATCTTGATTCCAGCTTGAGCTTCATCCAGCCCAGCGTTTCTCATGATGTACTCTGCATATAAGTTAAATAAGCAGGGTGACAATATACAGCCTTGACTTACTCCTTTCCCGATTTGGAACCAGTCTGTTGTTCCATGTCCAGTTCTAACTGTTGCTTCCTGACCTGCATACAGATTTCTCAAGAGGCAGGTTAGGTGGTCTGGTATTCCCATCTCTTTCAGAATTTTCCACAGTTTATTGTGATCCACACAGTCAAAGGCTTTGGCATAGTCAATAAAGCAGAAGTAGATGTTTTTCTGGAACTCTCTTGCTTTTTCCATGATCCAGCGGATGTTGGCAATTTGATCTCTGGTTCCTCTGCCTTTTCTAAAGCCAGCTTGAACATCAGGGAGTTCACGGTTCACGTATTGCTGAAGCCTGGCTTGGAGGATTTTGAGCATTACTTTACTAGCATGTGAGATGAGTGCAATTGTGCGGTAGTTGGAGCATTCTTTGGCATTGCCTTTCTTTGGAATTGGAATGACAACTGCCCTTTTCCCGTCCTGTGGCCACTGCTGAGTTTTCCAAATTTGCTGGCAGATTGAGTGCAGCACTTTCACAGCATCATCTTTTAGGATCTTAAATAGCTCAACTGGGATTCCATCACCTCCACTAGCTTTGTTCATAATGATGCTTCCTAAGGCCCACTTGACTTTGCATTCCAGGATGTCTGACTCTAGGTGAGTGATCACACCATCATGGTTATCTGAGTCATGAAGTTCTTTTTTGTACAGTTCTTCTGTGTATTCTTGCCACCTCTTCTTAATATCTTCTGCTTCTGTTAGGTCCATACCATTTCTGTCCTTTATTGTGCCCATCTTTGCATGAAATGTTCCCTTGGTGTCTCCAATTTTCTTGAAGAGATCTCTAGTCTTTCCCATTCTGTTGTGTTCCTCTATTTCTTTGCATTGATTGCTGAGGAAGGCTGTCTTATCTCTCCTTGATATTCTTTGGAACTCTGCATTCAAATGGGTATATTTTTCCTTTTCTCCTTTGCCTTTAGCTTCTCTTCTTTTCTCAGCTATTTTGTAAGGCCTCCTCAGACAACCATTCTGCCTTTTTCATTTCTTTTTCTTGGGGATGTTCTTGATCACTGCCTCCTGTACAATGTCATGAACCTCCAACCATAGTTTTTCAGGCACTCTGTCTGTCAGATCTAATCCCTTGAATCTACTTGTCACTTCCACTGCATAATTGTGAGGGATTTGACTTAGGCCATGCCTGAATGGAAACAGTGAGAGACTTTATTTTCTTGGGCTCCCAGATCACTGTAGATGGTGACTGCAGCCATGAAATTAAAAATGCTTGCTCCTCAGAAGAAAAGCTATGACCAACATAAACAGCATATTAAAAAGCAGAGACATTACGTTGCCAACAAAGGTCCATCTAGTCAAAGCTATGGTTTTCCAGTAGTCATGTATGGATGTGAGAGTTGGACTGTGAAGAAGGCTGAATGCCGAAGAATTGATGCTTTTGAACTGTGGTGTTGGAGAAGACTCTTGAGAGTCCCTTGGACAGCAAAGAGATCCAGCCAGTCCATCCTAAAGGAAATCAGTCCTGAATATTCATTGGAAGGACTTATGCTGAAGCTGAAACTCCAATGTTTTGGCCATCTGATGTGAAGAACTGACTCATTGGAAAAGACCCTGATGCTGGGAAAGATTGAAGGCAAGAAGAGAAGGGGACGACAGAGGATGAGATGGTTGGATGGCATCACCAACTCTATGGACATGAGTTTGAGTAAGCTCGGGGAGTTGATGATTGACAGGGAAGCCTGCGGTGCTGCTCTCCATGGGGTTGCAAAGAGTTGGATATGGCTGAGCTACTGACCTGAACTAAACTGAACTGAGTAGGTGATGCCATCCAACCATTTCATCCTCTGCCACTTCCTCTCCTTTTGCCTTCAGTCTTTCCCACCATTAGGGTCTTATCCTGGGAGTCAGCTCTTTGCATCAGGCAGCCAAAGTATTGGAGCTTCAGCTTCAGCATTAGTCCTTCCAGTGAATATTCAGGGTTGATTTCCTTTAGGATTGACTGGAAACAGTGAAAAGCCTGCTCAGCATTGCTTTACCAACAGTCTATCCTAAGGGACTTCCCTTGGGCTAGTCTTACTGAGAAATTGTCTGCTGGTTCTGAATCTGTGGAAGATGCATTGCTCCCAAGTCAAAAACATGCTATGATTACAACCCACCTATTGTGCCGTTTGTGATGGGTTTTTTGCTGCATAAATGAAGAAAGGGTGTTAGTGGATATATATATATATATATATCAATATTAGGGGAGCCTTTTTGGCGAGAAGTTTTCTCTCAGTAGAAATATTATTATTATTATTAAAAAAATTTTTTTTTTGACCACACCTATTGGCATGTGGGGGCTTCCCAAATAGCGCTAGTGGTAAAAGAACCCACCTGCCAATGCAGGAGACATAAAAGATGCTGGTTCAATCCCTGGGTTAGGAAGGTCTCCTGGAGGAGGGCACAGCAACCCACTCTAGTATTCTTGCCTAGAGAGTCCCATGGAGAGAAGAGCATGGTGGGCTATGGTCCATAGAATCACAAAGAGTCAGACACGACTAAAGCGACCAGGCACTCACGCTCATGTTGACATGTGGCATCTTAGCTCCCCGACCAGGGATCAAAACCTCATCTCCTGCTTTGGAAGCTCAGAGTCTTAACCAGTGGACCTCCAGGGAAGTCTCGCATTATTATTTATTTTTATAGTGCTTGAAAGAGTCTAAGTAATCTTAAAATTGAAAGGCACCTAGACATGATGGAGGGCCTTATAAGGCTGGGCGCTGTTCTGGGTGTTGAGGATACCAATATGAAATGAAAATGTCTCCTGCCACAGCAATAAATAAGAAATGTCACAGCCATCAGTGGTTTCTGGCCTCCAAACGTGAATGAGGCCTCCCCAAATTGCCATCTAGCAGCTGCCGCCACCCCCCAAGGGGACTGTAGAGAAACTGGGGGAATGCAAGAAGCAGCCTTCTGCTGCTCTTTAAGGTGAACAGGAAACTGGAGGGGCCCCAGTCAGCTGAGGTGCATGTGAAAGAAATGAATTCAGTGAGCCCAGAGGCTTGCATCTTCCCACACAGACAACGTTAAATTCCTTAACTTGCTACCTGATCTTTGACGTTCAGACTGCCCGCTCCCTCTGTTGGGTACCTGTGTTCAGCCTGGCTGCCCCTCCTCCATTCTAGGAGCAGTCTCTCAGAGCTGACTGTGCCGAGGTCCTCCTGGGCTGCAGTCCTCATCATGCTCCACATAAAGCTTAACTTATAGCTCTCAAGTTGTGCATACTTTTTAGTTGACACAGAGAAGGTCTTGACAGGCTCTTTGCTCTCCAGGATGTCAACCTTCCCCACTGTCCCGAACATCCACTGCCGAAGGTGAGTAGCACTTTGTAATGGGAACCCTGGCTCGTGGTCACTGGCCATGGTCCGGGAGAGTGAGGCTTCCTGGACGCTGGTTACTGCACCAGGCACCCTGACGTTTGAATGAAGAGTGAGCTCTCTGCCCTACCTGTCCCACTCTGCAGGTTCAAATATCACCTTCTGTACACGTGAGGCTGCCACATCCCTTGATTTGGGTCGGAAGCCTGCATTCCACCAGCTCATGCTCTTGGGATTCCGTTCCCAGACCTGACCTCCCCCTGCCTGGTTGGGCTTCTTCCTGTTAGCCACTCTCTTCCTGAAAGCATGGCCTCTAGAGAGGACCCAGCGGAGAGCAGTGCAGTGCCTGGGGTGGCGGTGGGGAACATTCCTCCCCAGAGAGACCCCAGTGCCATTTCCCCCGGAAGCAGTGGGTCATGGCTGGTTTTCTAAAGGCAAGAGTCTTTTTTCTCAGGTTACTAACGTTCAGACTCTTCATGAAGCCACTTGACTTCTCCCTACGCTGCATTAAGGTTGTGATCAAGGGTAGGGCAACAGAATGGAATCATGCCTCTCACCCCTTTTGTTGTTATGAATGATAATATTCATTTATTTATAGTAACGTTGGCCAGCTATGGAAAGTCTGGTGTACCAAAGTGTGCCTTAAATATTTTATGGGGTTCTAAAAGCCTGATCTGTGGTTTGAGCTGCAAAGAGGATGATAGGAATGCCTTTATCTTTCCAGAAAGAGCCCCGGGTCGCTGTGAGCCCCAGGCCAGTGCCCTTTGCTCAACTGCGGTCACTTCACTGAAGCAGATTCTTATCATTGCATTCCCAGTGAAATGGACTTTGGAATTCTCAGACAGATTTTAAACTGTATGTTATACATATATAACAAGTAAATACAAATATTAATAAAAAGGAATTCGCTGGTGGTCCAGTGCTTAGGACTCCACTCTTTCACTGCTGAGGGCCCAGATTTAATCCCTAGATGGGAAATAAGATCCCTCATGCCTTTCGGCTTTGCCAAAAAAACCAAAAACCACTATAACTTTTGTCCCATGCACTTTCATTGCACAATATCATTCAGTCTTTACATCAGCCCTGGAAGATCTTTTAACAGATGGGGACACTGAAGTGAGGAATCAGTGAGGGCAGTGAGGTGATCTGTCCAGGGACCCACGGCCGGTCAACACTTAAGCTGGGACGTGAACTCAGCTCATTTGGCTGCAATTCAGCAAATCAGTCAGGAGTAGTGAGCAAAGCCACTCAGGGCAGAGATGCTCCTCGAGCCAGGTGCCGGAGAATGAAGGCCGCAGAGAGCAGAGGAGCCCCAGAGCCCAGCCAGCGAGGGCTGGGACCTCACTGCGGGGCTGGCCGAGCTGCACCGCAACACACACAAGTACATATGCGCACACACACCACAAATGCACATGTCACACTCAGTGCACACACTCCACACACAACCACACACACACCACACACACCATACACACTCCACACACAACCACAGCCCCCCCACATACACACACATCACACACCACAGACACACCAGACACACCACACACAACCACATACCACACACATATACACACATCACACACCACACACACACCAGACACACTTCACACACAACCACACACACACCACACACAACCACATACACACCACACACAACCACATACCACATACACACAACACACACACTCCACACACAACCACAGCCCCCCCACATACACACACATCACACACCACATACTCACCAGACACACCACACACAACCACATACCACACACCCACCACACACATATACACACATCACACACCACACACACACCAGACACACTCCACATACAACCACACACACACCACACACAACCACATACCACACACACACACACACATCACACACCACACACACACCAGACACACTTCACACACAACCACACACACACCACACACAACCACATACACACCACACACAACCACATACCACATACACACAACACACACACTCCACACACAACCACAGCCCCCCCACATACACACACATCACACACCACATACTCACCAGACACACCACACACAACCACATACCACACACCCACCACACACATATACACACATCACACACCACACACACACCAGACACACTCCACATACAACCACACACACACCACACACAACCACATACCACACACACACACACACACCACACACACTCCACACACAACCACACACACATACCACTCACAACCACATACCACACACACACACACAACACACACACTCCACACACAACCACAGCCCCCCCACATACACACACATCACACACCACATACTCACCAGACACACCACACACAACCACATACCACACACCCACCACACACATATACACACATCACACACCACACACACACCAGACACACTCCACATACAACCACACACACACCACACACAACCACATACCACACACACACACACATACCACACACACTCCACACACAACCACACACACATACCACACACAACCACATACCACACACACACACACAACACACACACTCCACACACAACCACAGCCCCCCCACATACACACACATCACACACCACATACACACCAGACACACCAGACACAACCACATACCTCACACATATACACACATCACACACCACACACACACCAGACACAACCACATACCACACACACACACACACATACCACACACACTCCACACACAACCACACACACACCACACACCACACACAACACACACACTCCACACACAACCACACCCCCCCACATACACACACACCAGACACATACCACACATTCCACACAAACACACACCCCCCACCCCCCACACACACACACATGCCTTGTGGAACAGAAGTGGAGAGAGGGAACTAGTACTGTGATTAGGAGAATCTGGGAAGGCTTTACCCAGAGAGACCTCTGAGGGAGATTTTGGAGATTGTGGCAATAGGAGGAGCCTGGGGTGGGCGGGGGAGCGGAGGCCCTGGATCCCTCTGGGCAAGGGCTGAAGGAGGCTTCCCTTTGCCCTGGGGGAGGGGGCTGAGCAGGGGAAGGACTGGGTAACCAGGAGACCCAGAGAGGCTTCTGTTTCCAGGCTTCCCGAAGGCTCTCGCCCGGCCAGCCAGCTGTGCCTTTGGAATTTGGAGTTTGTCTTTGCAGTGCCCTCCGCTTCCAAGCCCTCCAGCTCTTCATCTCCACTTAAGCTCCAGGCTAAGAATAAATGCATCTCTTCCCTGAAGCACGTATTGACCTGTGGCAGGAGAGGCCTTGCCCTCTCCGCCCCAGTGCTGGACTGATGCCTTGTGGTCACTCACAAGAAGTGCCCTGGGAGCCCCCCAAGGGAGGGGTGGCGCCCTGCTCACCTCTGTCCCTTTTCAGATCCTGTTTCTGGCCCTGCCTGTGGTGGTCATCCCAGCCATTCCTCTGAATTAGTCCATAGACTTGCCCTGGGGGGCCCTGGCCGCTCCCCACGACCCCAGGAGGCCTTAACACTCACCTTGCACTCAGCTTCTCTTCTCTGGGGGGCAGATGGCGCTAAACTGTGACCCTTGTCGAGTCCTGACCCCCCACTCCCAGGGTCTGTGTTCCTCTTTCCCAGAAAATGTGCCAGGCAGAGAAGGGGAAAGCCGCACGTCCTGCGGCAGGACCTCTTGGGGAAGCCTCTCTGAGTCTGCAAAGGATGCTGGCAGGTGATTGCTTCAGCTGGACAGTTCACACCCAGGACACCTGCCCTCCATGACTACATCTCAGTGGGCCCCTGCCTGTCCAGGGGGTAGGACAGAGCGGGGTCCAGGCTATGCTCTGGCGGCTGCCCAAGAGCTTGACCACAGTGTCCTGGCGCCCGTCAAACCTCACCCTGTGGCCCAGGGAGGGCCTGGAAGTCAGGAAATGAAGGGAACACAAAACCACTTGGTCTCTGTCTCTCAGTGTCCAGAAACTTGACTCTCACTGTGACAGCAGGCGTGGACAGCAGCCTCTCCTCCCGAGGCCAGGGTCCCCCCAGACCCCAGTCCAGCTGCTGCTCTGGCGAGTGCAAGGTGCACGTCGCTCAGCCTGGATGTCAGGGGCTTCCTGGGGTTTGCTTTGCTGCCTCCCCTCTGAGGGTCACGTGCTTTGGTGTAGACTAAAGCTGAAAGGAGATAAAAGTCTCTGTTTCCTGCTTTGCCATCACAAGGGATCCCAAGCCCTCCTTGTTCCTCTTCTTTCTTCTCATACAGCTGAACGGGCTTCTTTGTCAGCCTTAGTGTGCTTCCCCAGTCCCATTTGGGGCCATCATCTGTCCGCGTCATCTGTATCTTTCTTGTGCCTCCAGAATGCACTGAACAGTTGTGCAGGTTGCTCACAGCACAACCCCAGGGGGCACCATTCACAGAAAGGAGGAGGTGAATGGCACACAGGTCCACAAGAGCCTCACGGGCCCCCTTCTGCATTTCATATCCTGTCTTTGCCATGTTGGAGTCCATGAGAGACTTCCTGGAGTTGGTGGCTCTGAGGTTCTTTTCCCATTTGGGGGAAGAACCATTAGAGAACCATTTTTCTATTTTAAGAAAAAAAAAACAGTTCAGGGATTATGAGCAGTGGTGATTAATACTTGGCCTCTGTGTTGGAGAGAAACTAAGAGGGTGGTGAGGAATAGGGACAAATAGAGCATGTAAGCCTTATAGAAAGCGATAACTTCTACTCAATTCTAGATTAGAAGTTATCTACTACATATATCTACTACATACTCAGTTGGCATAAAACTGATTCTCACCTTCCTCACAGAGAAAGAAAGCTGTCGTCAGAGGCTCTGCCTCAGGTGATGGGGACGGGAGACTGCAGGAGACTTTTCGGCAGGAGACTGCAGTTTTGCAAGCTGTCTGACCAGGCAGCATTGGCAGGAACTGCAGGATTTTCCTCTTAAGATGGTACCACCCTTCTTGCCTTGGTTCCATAATTTCTTTTCTTTTAAAATCTACTATATTGAAGTATTGGAGAAGGAAATGGCAACCCACTCCAGTGTTCTTGCCTGGCAAATACCAGGCACGGGGGGAGCCTAGTGGGCTGCCGTCTCTGGGGTCGCACAGAGTCGGACACGACTGAAGCGACTTAGCAGCAGCATATTGAAGTATAGGCTTCCCAGGTGGCTTGGACAATAAAGACTGTGCCTGCCAATGCAGGAGACATGGGTTTGATTCCTGGGTCGGGAAGATCCCCTGGAGAAGGGAATGGCAACCCACTCCAATATTCTTGCTTGGAGGATCCCAGGGACAGAGGAGACTGGCGGGCTACTGTCCACGGGGTCCTAAAGAGTCAGACACTACTGAAGCAACTTTGCTTGAACGTACGTGTTCCTTTCTAGATTCATATGTTGAAGCCCCAGTATCTCAGAGTGTGACTGTATTTGGAGATAAGATGTTCAAAGAGGTGACTGAGCTTTTTTTTTTTTTTTAATTTGCCTCTGCTGGGTCTTAGCTGCTGCATGTGGGATCTAGTTCCCTGACCAGGGATCAAACCCGGGCCCCCTGTATTGGGAGTGCAGAGTCTTAGCCACTGGACCACCTGGGAAGTCTCAAGACATGGATTTTAATTTTAAGTGAGGTGGAAGCCCTCTGGAGGATGACATGATCCTTCGTAGGTTTTAAAAGGATCCTTGTGGCGGCTTGAATTGTGGAGGGCTTTATGGTGGGCCTTCATCCAGTCTGATCAGGGTCCTTATAAAAGAAGAACTGTAGAGACCGTGTGGAAGGGACAGGACAAGAGACCACATGAGGACGTGGTGAGCAGGTGACTGCGATAACGAGTTTATAAAAAAGTATGCTTGGTCATTCAGATGACCAAAATATGTCTCTCATATATATCATGTCTCACTCTGCACCCCATGGACTGTGGCCCACCAGGCTCCTCTGTCCATGGAATTTTCCAGGCAAGAATACTGGAATGGGGTATCATTTCCTACTCCAGGGGATCTTCCTAACCCAGGAATCAAACCTGTGTCTCTAGCATCTCCTGCACTGGCCGGCGGATTCTTCACCACTGCGCCACCTGGGAAGCCCCTCTTGTATATTTGGTCTCTATCCACAGTTCCTGGCTAAAAGCTCCCCAAAGCCTTGGAATTTCCTAAGTGAGAGTGATAAATGTTAATGTGATGACTTTTGGATCCCACCTAAGGATGGGGGCTGGTTGCCTTGGAGACCAACCAAGTGACTGGAGGGTTGGAAGTTTTCAGTCCCACCCCGGACCTCTGGGCTGGAGGTGGGATCAATTTCTATCAGCCAATGATTTGGTCAGTCATGCCTATATAATGAAACATTCCCCAAACCCAAAGGGGTGGAGTTTGGAAAGCTTCCGGATTTGCGATCATGTGGAGATTCAGGGAGAGCAGTGCGCCTGGAGAGGGCACGTTGTTTGCCCTGTGTGTCTCTTCCACCTGACTGTTACTTGAGTCACATCCTTTTGTAGTAAACCAATCATCTAGTAAGTAAAATGTTTCTCTGAATTCTGAGAGCCGCCGTAGCAAATCGACAGCATCTGGAGTGGCAAGGAGGAACAGTTTTGTAGGACCAAACCCTTACCCTGTGGGCTTTGGTATACTTTCTGGGTAGATAGTGTCAGAACAGAGTTGAATTGTAAGACACCTTGCTGGTGTCTGAGGGTTATCTGTTGGTGTAGGGGAATACCCAGCCCCTCATTAGAATTAGGTTCAGGAACCCAATTTAGTAACTATCTGTAAGCCAAGGAGAGAGGTCACAAAAAGACCAAGGTTTCTGACACCTTGATCTCAGACTTCTAGGCTCCAAAACTGTGAGAAAATTAATTTCTATTGTCTAAAATTAATTTCTGTTGTCCAAGTCACCCAGTGAATGGGGAGGCCCACATGGCAAGAAACGAGGGTGGCTTCCAGCCAAAAGCTAGCTAGGAACTAAGGCCCTCGGTCTAGCGGCCCCACAGGAACTGAATCCTGCTGACAATCACATGATTAACTTTGGAACTGGACCCTCCCTGAACTGAGCCTTCTGATAAGACCTTTATCTTGGCTGAGTACAGCTTTGCAAGAGACCCTGAGCAGAGGATAGCAAAGTTGTGTCCAGATTCCTGACCCACAGAAGCTGTGTGATGATAGACGTGTTTCAGGGTGCTGTGTGCTAATTTTACTCAGCAGCAGATAATTAGTTCAGTCCTGAAAAGAGCTCTTTGAGGTAGAGTTAATCCTAGGCCCAGTCAGCCCTGGCCTGAGGCAGACTCCTCGACTGTACCTGGAAACTTGAGGCTCCTGGGATGAATCACATCCTGACCTGCTCTCAAACTCCCCACTAGTGAGCTGAGAAGTTTGGACAGACCTCCAAGGTCTCTTTTGGTGCCAACTTTCTACAACACGATCAAGAGCTCACAGCCAGCACACCTGGGTTGGTTGGCTTATGGCAGCCCATTGAGGCTTCATTTAAAAACCAGTGTTTGAGGCGCTTCCCAGGTGGCTCAGTGGTAAAGAATCCACTTGCCAATGCAGGAGAAACGGGTTAGATCCCTGGTCCAGGAAGATCCCACGTGCCAAGGTGCAACTAAACCTGTGCATCACAATGGCTGAGTCTGTGCTCTAGAGCTGGGGAATCCAAACTGTTGAGCCCACAAACTGCAACTACTGAAGCCTGAGTGCCCTTGTTGCTCTGCAACAAGAGAAGTCACAGCAATGAGAAGCCTGCTCATCGCAACTAGGGAAAAGCTCGAATGGCAATGAAGACCCAGCACAGCCAAAAATAAATACATTAAAAAATTTTTTTTTAAAGCAGTGTTTGCCTTCAGAATTTTGCAGACAGCAGCCAGTGTCAAATACTGTCTCCCCAAATTCATGTCCATCTAGAACCTCAGATATTCATGGGAAAGCTTGATGCTGAAGCTCCAACATTTTAACCATTTGATGTGAAGAGTTGACTCATTGGAAAAGATCCTGATGCTGGGAAAGATTGAAGGCAAGAGGAGACAGGCACAGCAGAGGATGAGATGGTTAGACAGCATCACTGACTCAACCCACAAGAATCTGAGCAAACTCTAGGAGATACTGAAGGACAGGGGAGCCTGGTATGCTGCAGTCTGTGGGGATGTAAAGAGTTGGACACGACTGAACAACAAACAAATATTATACAGAAGTCATCGAGATTCTTGGATTTCCATGAAGTATAAATATGTCACAATGCAGCCATGAAGAACAATGACTTTGAAGATTTTAGATAATGCTACAAACATTTTTCCAAATTAAGAACAAAAAGCAGAAGTATGTAGAGTGTGATTATGACTTAGTAAAAAAAAAAAAGACCCACTGCAGAGGGAAAGCTGAAATACAAATAAATGGTAGGACTGCAGCGGATTTTCTCCCTTTTAATTTTTTAGAATTCTTTGATATGTTTATATTCACTTCTACGGAAAATATTATAGGAGATTGCGTAAAAAGGAATTCAGATTTTAAGAGAGACTGTGAAACATACTAGTGAAATGAATTTGTGACACCATTACCCAGCTCAGTAACAACGCTGTTAGCATGAGCGTGCATCACCCGTATACTTTTTTCCCTGTCTATCCCCTACCTCCCAGAGGGAACAAACACTCAAAATTGAACTTACACTGGGACTTCCCTGGCGGTCCAGTGGTTAAGACTTCACCTTCCAATGCAGTGGATACATGTTCCATCCCTGGTCAGGGAGCCAAGATCCCACACGCCCAGTGGCCAAAAACCCAAAACGTCAAACAGAAGCAATATTGTAACAAATTCAATAAAGACTATAAAAATGGCCCACATCAAAGGAACTCTTTAAAGAATTGAACATGTATCACTATTTGGCCTTTAAAAATATAGTACTGTGAATTACAAATCTGTAAATGGTGATTATTTGGCTCTACTAATTTATTATAAGGTTTATTAGAAAGGTTGTACATACTAGTTTTGTGACATGCTTTTTTGATTCAGTATTACCCAGCTAACATTCATCGATATTCATTTCTCTAGATGTCCTTCATTCACTCTCTTTGATGGATGTTGGGCTTAGCTGCTCAGCCGACTCTTTGCGATCCCATGGACTGTAGCCCACCAGGCTCCTCTGCCCATGGGGATTCTCCCGGCAAAAATCTTGGAATGTGTTACCATGCCTTCCTCCAGGGGATCTTCCCAACCCAGGGATCGAACCCAGGTATCCCACATTGCAGGCAGATTCTTTACCGACTGAGCCCCACCAGGGAAGACCTTCGCTGATGATGGCCTTGCTTTTAAAATGTATTCATTCAGGGCTTTGTCCAGGTATTTTGGAATACAGGAATGGGCGGGGTGGTGGGGGGGGCGCGCGGCAGGAAATTCAGATTTTGAGACAAAATTTTCAGAGAGTTAAATTTTTTAAAATAAGACTTGTGGTATGATTTGACTAAATCATGGTTATTTTCTTTCCTCTTTCTCTCTCTGGTTTGTGCATTTCCCTGTCTGCTGCTGGGATGTGATTTAAGAGGGTTGCTTGTTTACCATCCCCGAGCCCTCCAGGCCATTTCAGCAGGACCCGAGGGCAGGATGGAGGTAGAAGGCAGAGTCCCTGGATGACTCCAGGCAGGGAACAGAACTCACAGCCTAGCGAAACTCCACTGTTTTCTCCAGAGTGGTTCAGTTCAGTTTAGTTCAGTTGCTTAGTCATATCCGACTCTTTGCGACCCCATGAATCACAGCATGCCAGGCCTCCTTGTGGTGAGGAAGGATTTTTTTTTTTTTTTTTTTTTGGGCATTTTTGCTTCCTCTCTGCATCTTTGGCCCACAAAATGACCTCAACATCTCCTGACTGTGGAATCATATGCTTTTCTCTACTTGAAGTTTGAGCTTTTTAAAATCCCTAGCTTTGGCAATAGGTAAGGTGGGGGTGATGTCAGCAGTGGGGACAAGGCTTTCAGCTGCTCGCCATCTGTCCACGTGAGTGCGATGAGTCCTAGGAAGCCCTGATTTGACCCTCCCTACAGGAAGTCACAGTGCACATCGTCCTGAGACAGGCCCTGACCCGCTAAGGGCAGCACTCACGTGATGTGTTAGCTGACAAAGCCTCTCCAAAAACACTCCCATCTGACTTCCGAAGCAACCCTGGGGGAAGACACATCAAGTGCATTTTATGGAGAGGATGGTCCATTGCTGAGTGGGACAACAGGGTGACCTTCAAATAAACCTTGACCTTCAAATAAACTAGATTGCCATCCTGAGTGAAGCAAGTCAGACAAATAAAGGCTAATATTTATGGCATCCCTTATATGTGAATCTAAAAAGAAATGATACAGATGAACTTATTTACAAAACAGAAACAGACTCACAGACTTAAAAAAGGAAATTATGATAGCTGGCAGAGAGGGGGACGTATGGAGGAAGGGATAGTTAGGGAGTTTGGGATCATGGTGTGCATTAAAAAAAATGTACTATATTTAAAATGGATATATTTAAAATGGATAGACAGCAAGGTCCTACTGTACAGCACAGGGAATTCTGCTCAATGTTATGAGGCAGCCTGGATAGGAGGGAATTTGTGGGAGAATGGATACATATATATGTATGGCTGTGTCGCTCAGCTGTGCATCTGAAACTATCACATTGTTAATCAACTATACTCCAATTTAAAATTAAAAAGTTAGATAAAATAAAAAAGAAATTTTACTTCTGTATGGGCTTCCTGGGTGGCATAGTGGTAAAGAACCTGCCTGTCAGTGCAGGAGACATAAGAGACACAGGTTCGATTCCTGGGTCGGGAAGATGCCTAGAGCGGGCATGGCAACCCACTCCAGTGTTCTTGCCTGGAGAGTCCCATGGACCGAGGAGCCTGGTGGCTACAGTCCCGCTCAGAGCCGGACACGACTAGAGAGACTTCGCACCACGCATACACAGCAGTGGCTCCTGGCCCAGACTGGTTGCCCTGTCTTAGACGGTGATACGAGGCCAGGTCCTCCTATCCTGGGAACTAACACAGGACTTCCTAACGGATTCATGTAAGGAGGATGAGCCAGTCCAAAGCTTCCTGAGCCCCAGGGTCTGGGAACTGAGGCCAGATGGTAACTGGAGGGGTGGAGGGGTGGGTGTTTCAGCATGATGGCTGAAGCAGCTAGGACAGCTAGCTCGGCCAGAAGTTGGAGCAACATATTCTCACCCTTGTTCCTTTCTCTTCCTATGTAACAGATTTTCCCTCAGGTTTCATTTACCATAAGGTGACAACTGTCAGACTTCCCCCCACCCTGATGTAATAGCACAGAACCTTTCACATAGAGGATTGCATCATTCTTCATCCTTCTTCACAAATAGCTATAGAGCCATTCAAAGACCACCGTAAAATGATCGATAGCAACTGATTCTCTCTAACCATTAAAAGGATGCCCTTTTTGCCTTGGCATCAACCAGCTGGGCTGAATTCTGTGATGGGCTTTTGGTGATTTTAGGAACCAAGTGGAAGCGTTCTCTTCTCCCCGGGAAATGTTCCACTTTAGGATAGGAGCAGACAATTTGTTTGTTTGTTTTGTTCCTTTCCTCCATTTGACATCAGTCTGTAAATGGAGAAACGGTTCTGAAACAGAATGAGATGAGGGACTTCCCTGGTGGTCCAGTGCTTACGACTTAGCCTTCCAATGCAGGGGGTGTGGGTTCTATCCCTGTTCGAGGAGGTAAGATCCCACATGACTTGCAGCCCAAAAAACCAAAATATAAAACAGAGGCAGTGTTGTAACAAATTCAATAAAGACTTTAAAAAATGGTCCACAGGAAAAAAATCTTTAATTAAAAAAAATGAAATGAGAAACCCGTTTGGTCTTGGGGTTTTATCTATCCCAAGAACCATCCACTCAGCCCCCATGCAATGTGAGTCCTAGGCCAGGACAATGACACAGGAGACGCAAAAGATGTAATTAACACAGGAGGGATGACAGTACACAGTGTCCCAAGACAACCCTGCCTAAACCCCTCGCGGGGATCCTAACAGGTACTGTGGCCACACATTGTTAAAATAAAATATCTTCGTCTCCGTGGGTTCATAGCTATAATCAGACCACTTAGCCAAAATGCACCCCAGAGGACATTCTTTAGGGATAGTTAAAATATTCCTCAATTTTTAAAGACACAAACAACGCACATGAATGTCATCATCCAAAGAAACAAACGAACTGGCTCACAAATCAAGTAAAAGGCCAGTAACTCATTCCTCTCTCCAACAGGATACTCAGCTCAAATACAAAGCAAATTGGCTTATTCTGGAGAAAAAGCCCCAAACAGAGGGGAAATAAAGTTTCTGGCTGTACACTAGATTCCCTGCTCTAATTGCCAAGCTGCAGCCAGTGCTGCTTCAGGGAATTCTGAAGGGAAGATTCTGAGGACAAGTGGTCCCAGCAGTTGCTCAGGCCTTGCTGGACAATTCCCCAATCTGGGGCCCTCTGGCCACAAGCAGCAAGGCTTCTGGTTGGTTTCAGAAGGTGGACGACTTGTGTCCTAAGGAGCCACCTTTCGAAAGGTAGAGTTCAGACTTCTTCTGTACTCAAAGGGGAAGGGCTAAAGCCCTGGTTCCAGCCAGCCTTCAGAGGGTATGGGTTAATTCTTCCTTCCTGCAGGCATCCATGGGTATGTCTGATCAGGGTGCTTCCTGTGAGCTAAACAAGGTATTTTAACTTAACACTATCTGGGAGGCAGTGTTTCAGAGATGGTCCTTTATGTATCATTTAAGCTTATAGGCAGCATTCTTTCAGTGATTAACTTGTAACAGAAAAGCAAGATTCTTCCTTATTATTGATAGGCAGCCACCTTCATGAGTGATCTTAACTGGATCTCCTGGGTACCTTACTGCAGCTTCCACATCAGCACGCACTGCTTCACTTTGCGTTTCTACCTTAGGCAGATGACTTCTTTCCTTAAACCTTATGAACCAACTTCTGCTAGCTTCGCTTTTCTTCGGCAGCTTCCTCACCTCTCAGTCGTGTCTCTTTGTGACCCCATGGACTACAGAACTCCAGGCTTCACCATCTCCCCGAGTTTGCTCAAACTCATGTCCATTGAGTCAGTGATGCCATCCAACCATCTTATTCTCTGTCGACCCCTTCTCCTTTGCCCTCAATCTTTCCCAGCATCAGGGTCTTTCCCAATGAGTCAGTTATTTCCATCAGGTGGCCAGAGTATTGGAGCTTCAGCTTCAGCATCAGTGAATACCTCCATTCCCCCAAAAGTTTCCTTATGCCCCTTTGTAATTCATCCTTGCTTTCACACTTGGCCCCACTTAACCACTGATGTGCTGTTACTGAGAATTAGTTTCCATTTTTAAGCGCCACACAGTGCATTCTCTTTTATGTCTGGCTGCTTTCATTCAACATAATGATTTTGAAAATTACCCGTGTTATGATGTGTATCGATATTTGCTCTTTTAAAAAAGTTTAACTTCTTTTATCGAGCTATAATTGGCACACAGTAACCTGCATGTTTTTAAAGTATACACTCTAATAAATGTTAACCCGTGAATATGCACCATGAAAACCGTTACATTAATCAAAATAATGAAAACACGCGTCACTCCAGGATTCTCGCCCAGCCCCAAGCCGCCTTTCCAGCCGCTGCTTGTCCTTGGCGCCCTCCATTAATGCCGACGGCGCCACCCAGTGGCCCGCGTGGGAACAATCGCCACTACGTGGAGAAAGGGAGGGACGCTCTGGGTGTGGAGAGGCGGGGGATCCGGATCGGATGGATCAGGTGGCAAACCACCCCAGGCCGGCCGGGGGCCTCCCCGCATGGAGGTCTGAGGGCGACACACAAGCCAGCTAGAGCCACCTCCGCTGCTTCTGCTGTCTGGACTTTAATTTTTGAAAATGGGGTAAGAAAAACTAACCCAACATTGTAAATCAACTATACTTCAATTTTTAAAAACGAAAATGAAAAATACGGCAAGAAAGACTTTATTCAAAACTATTGCAGGGCTTCCGTGGTGGCTCACTGGTGAAAAATCCGCCTGTTAATGCAGGAAATGTATGTTTGATCCCTGGTCTCAGAAGACCCCACGTGCTGCAGAGCAGCTAAGCCCGAGCAACACAAAAAGAGAAGCCGGCGCCCAGCACATTTCAACTAGAGAGTTGCCTCTGCTGGCTTCAACTAGACAAAAGGCTGTGCAGCAATGAAGACCCAGCACAGTCAAAAATAAATAAAATTATATTAAAAAAAAAAAGACTATTGCAAAAGGGGGCCATGGCTGTGGCAGCAGGAGAGAGAGATGACGCTCAGTTCCTACTACAACAAGGACAAGGGGATTTCTACCCAAGGAGCAGAGTGGGGGTCATGAATGGAAAATGACTGAGAGGAGACGTCAAGGTTAAGGGGGATTCTTGCTAAACTGACGTAACAGGATTCTTGCAAAATACAGACAAGGACTTAGATAGCAAGGGTGGGGCATGAGGAACCTGATCAGACGCCCGTGGTGATAAGATATCAGGGTGCTCAGTTATCAAAAATGGGGGGGTTCTTGCTCAACTGGGTCAGGCAGCCTGAGGACAGGATGGGGGTCAAGCTGGAGACCCAATTGAGAGGAGGGCTCAGAGGATCCTGACTATATAGTTTGGTCAAGGAGAGAGTCTCGGTCACAAAACACAGCCATTGAGTTTGCATGTATTGAAGTCAGTCACTTCAGTTCAGTTCAGTTCAGTCGCTCAGTCGTGTCCGACTCTGTGCGACTCCATGAATCGCAGCACGCCAGGCCTCCCTGTTCATCACCATCTCCCGGAGTTCACTCAGACTCATGTCCATCGAGTCCGTGATGCCATCCAGCCATCTCATCCTCGGTCGTCCCCTTCTTCTCCTGCCCCCAATCCCTCCCAGCATTTCTCAAGAGTCTTCTCCAACACCACACTTCAAAAGCATCAATTCTTCGGCGATCAGCCTTCTTCACAGTCCAACTCTCACACCCATACATGACCACAGGAAAAACCATAGCCTTGACTAGACGGACCTTAGTCGGCAAAGTAATGTCTCTGCTTTTGAAAATGCTGTCTACGTTGGACATAACTTTTCTTCCAAGGAGCAAGCGTCTTCTAATTTCATGGCTGCAGTCACCATCAGCAGTGATTTTGGAGCCCAAAAAAATAAAGTCTGGCACTGTTTCCACTGTTTCCCCATCTATTTCCCATGAAGTGATGGGACCAGATGCCATGATCTTCGTTTTCTGAATGTTGAGCTTTAAGCCAACTTTTTCGCTCTCCTCTTTCACTTTCATCGAGGGGCCTTTTAGCTCCTCTTCACTTAGCATATATATAATTAAGCCCCTGCATCTTTTAAGCTGTCCTCTAAAAGAACAAAACTCATATTTTCCTCTCTAGAGTCTGTAAACTTGAAAATAGGAGTTTGGCAAGCCCTCTGTAGAACACAGGAGCTTTATGAAGACAAGTACCCCCCAGTCTGGTTTCTGTTCTAGTATCATACTCCCCAAATCCATTATTTATTCAACAAACATTTATTGAGCACTTACTATGTGACAGATATCATTGTAAGTACAGAGAATATAACTGATCAAAACAGATCCCTGCCTTCTTTGGGGTTCACACTTTCCCGGAGGGAACCAAATGATAAGCCAAATAGTAAAATATATTATATTTAGGGGCTTCCCTGGTGGCTAAGTGGTAAAGAATCTGCCTGCAAACCCAGGAGATGCAGGTTTGATACCTGGATCAGGAAGATCCCCTGGATGAGGAAGTGGCAACCCAACCCAGTATTCTTGCCTGGGAAATCCCATGGACAAGGGAGCCTAATGGGCTACAGTCCATGGAGTCTTGAAGAGTTGGACATGACTGAGTGACGAGCATGCACTATATCATACCACAGGGGAAAAAAAAGAAGGGAGGATACAGTCGCATCCCTAGAATGAGCAAGAGGGACCCCTGCCCTCAGGTCCACACTTTAGAGGCCAGCCCTGCCTCCAGAGGAGTTGACCAGGCCAAGGGGATGCACCCCTAGGAGACCGAACCCCACTTTCAGACCACACTCTGGTTACCAAGAACCTCAAAAGTTCCTGCCCAAACGGCGCAGTGTCCATGTGCAGGACTTGTAGGGATTTCCCTGAAGTCTGACCTTAGCAGGTAGGGTGGAACACAGCTGTGTGTACCCCTAAGCCTGCAGTGTGATCAGAAGCCACTTGCTGGATACTCGTGTGAGTGTGTGAAGATCTTGAGGGGCCGGGTGGAAATGGGTGTGGGAGGAGAAAAAAGGGGCTGTAGCATGAGGTGGGTGGGGGTCATGAATGGAAAATGACTAAGAGGAGACATCAAGGTTAGGGGGGATTCTTGCTAGGCTGACGTAGCAGGATTCTTGCAAAGAATGGTGGGGACGACCGTTTCATTCTTCTCTAGCTTCCCTGGTGCCTCAGTTGGTAAAGAATCTGCCTGCAACGCAGGAGACCCCGGTTCCATCTCTGGGTTCCATCTCTTCTCCCTGGAGAAGGGAATGGCTACACACTCCAGTGTTCTTTTTTTTTTTTTTAATGTATTTATTTATTTTTTGGAGGCTAATTACTTTACAATATTGTATTGATCTTACCATACATTGACATGAATCTGCCACGGCTGTACATGTGTTCCTCATCCTGAACCCCCCTCCCACCTCCCTCCCCATCCCACCCCTCTGGGTCATACCAGTGCATCAGCCCTGAGCATCCTGTATTGTATCCTGCATCGAACCTGGACTGGCGATTTGTTTCACATATGATATTATACATGTTTCAATGCCATTCTCCCAAATCATCCCACCCTCGCCCTCTCCCACAGAGTCCAAAAGACTGTTCTATACATCTGTGTCTCTTTTGCTGTCTCGCATACAGGGTTATCGTTACCATTTTCCAAATTCCATATATGTGCGTTAGTATACTGTATTGGTGTTTTTCTTTCTGACTTACTTCACTCTGTATAATAGGCTCCAGTTTCATCCACCTCATTAGGACTGATTCAAATGCATTCTTTTTAATGATTGAGTAATACTCCATTGTGTATATGTACCACAGCTTTCTTATCCATTCATCTGCTGATGGACATCTAGGTTGCTTCCATGTCCTGGCTATTATAAACAGTGCTGCAATGAACATTGGGGTACACGTGTCTCTTTCAATTCTGGTTTCCTTGGTGTGTATGCCCAGCAGTGGGATTGCTGGGTCATATGGCAGTTCTATTTCCAGTTTTTAAAGGAATCTCCACACTGTTCTCCATAATGGCTGTACTAGTTTGCATTCCCACCAACAGTGTAAGAGGGTTTCCCTTTTCTCCACACCCTCTCCAGCATTTATTGCTTGTAGACTTTTGGATCACAGCCATTCTGACTGGCGTGAAATGGTACCTCATTGTGGTTTTGATTTGCATTTCTCTAATAATGAGTGATGTTGAGCAGCTTTTCATGTGTTTGTTAGCCATCTGTATATCTTCTTTGGAGAAATGTCTTTTTAGTTCTTTGGCCCATTTTTTGATTTGGTTGTTTATTTTTCTGGAATTGAGCTGCAGGAGTTGCTTATATATTTTTGAGATTAATTCTTTGTCAGTTGCTTCATTTGCTATTATTCTGAAGGTTGTCTTTTCACCTTGCTTATAAAAAGCTTGTAATTTTAATTAGGTCCCATTTGCTTATTATCACTCTCGTATTCTTGCCTGGAGAATCCCCTTGACAGAGGAGCCTGGTGGACTACAGTCCACAGGGTCACAAAGAGTCAGACATGACTGAGTAATTAATACTTCCACTTGCAGGCTCTACAGATGTTAGGGGCAGGCCCAGGGGGAGACATGATAGGGTCTTTAGGTGTGTGTGTCGGGAGCAGGCAGTGCACCACTGCCATTTTAGATTGGATGGCATCACGGAGAAGGTGACATTTTACTGAAGACCCGAGGAAGATAAGGGAAGGAATGATGAAAGGTGGAGAGCATTCCAGACAGAGGAAAAAGCAAGCGCAGAGGCCCTGCGGTAGGCGTGTGCCTGGCATGTTCGGAAAAAGTCACTTCAGTCCCCGGGGACCTGCCACGTTCGTGTCTGTGCAACACGTAACAGGCATAAATGTCATTTTTTTTTTTGTTTGCCATGGTGCATGGCATGTGGGATCTTAGTTCCCTGATCACAGCCACACCCTCTGCAGTGGGAGCACAGTCTGGACCATCAGGGATGCCCCATAGAAGTCACACTGAGTAAGCGAGGGCCAGGTCCGCTTTCCTGCCCGCCCCAGAGTGCCTGGGCCAGCTCTGCGGTCCCTGCCGAGACCAGCAACAGCTACTCTTCAGGCCAGGATTTCTCCAAACCTGCTCTTTTTGTTTTCGTTTTTTGTTTGTTTTCCTCCAGTTTCCTCAAGACTCTCTCCTTATCACCCCCCCACCTTCCTGTTTTCCTCTCCCACCCATGCCCTTGATCTCCCAAAGGTCTCCCCACACATCTGCCTATCCTTGGGGACAGCCGGGTATCGGATGTGGCTGCAGACACAGGGTTGAGAGAGGGGTGGCCGGGGCCGGGGAAGGCTGGGGCTGAGGAAGGAAAGACTCAGGGGTCGCTTGACCTGGTCTCAGTTGCGGGTATTTACACAGATAAGTTATTGTTGGTTAGTTGCTCAATCATATCCAACTCTTGTGACCCCATGGACTGTAGCCCGCCAGGCTCCTCTGTCCTGGGATTTTCCAGACAAGAATACTGGAGTGGGTTGCCATGCCCTCCTCCAGGGGATCGCCCCACCCAGGAATCGAACCTGTGTCCCTTCCGTCTCCTGCACTGGCAGGTGGGTTCTTTCCCACTGTTCCCCAGCTCCTCCCTGCTAACCCAGGCAGCAGGCATGACCTGGGACGACATGGAAAGTGCTAGCCGAATGCAAGTCCCGTCCCAGTTTTCTTTCTTTTACTGTACTTATTAATTTGGCTGTGCCAGGTGTTAGTTGGGGCATGTCTGAGACACAAGAATAAACAGAGGGACTTCGCTGGTGGCTCAGTGGTGCTGACGCTGCACTCCCAGAGCAGGGGGTCCAGGTTCGATCCCTCTCCAGGGAACTAGACCCCGTATGTCGCAATTGAGTTCTCAGGCTTCAGCCTGAGTTCTCAAGATCCAATGCAGCCAAATAAAATTTTTTTTTTAAAAAAGAACAGAGATTCAAGTGAGTGAGCGAATATGTGAGTAAGTGTGAATGAATATACACTGTATAAAACAACAGCCATAGTTATTGGTCTTTGAAAGAAGAACTGGAAAAATTGAGACTCACAGCAATAGCAAACCAGCTGGAAGGATAAGCGGAACTGAAGTGCTATAGGCTGTTACACTCTCTGAGAGTGGGATAAACAAATTGTTCAACTTCAGACTCTGATAAGAATTTAATTTTGCATGCCGTGATCTCCAAGGTAATCATGATAAAAACAGGGCTTATAACTTCCAAGGTGGTAGAGGGATAAAAAAAAGGAATGATACAATTAATCAAGATCAAGCGATGCCAAGAAGAGAGAGAAAAACAAACAGGAACCAAGACGAAAGGGAATCACAGAAGAGGTGATAGATGGAAACTTGGATATGTTAGTAATCACATTAAATGTAAATGCACCAACTGTTTCTTTTTAACAAGGGTTTAAGACTGTGTAAAGTGACTCTGTGTGAACCAGAGAGAGGAAATTAACCTGCCCAAGTTCCCAGCTAGCTGGGGAGGTGGAGGGTGGGCTGTGCTCTTCTAGCCCTCCCCAGTCCAGCCAAATCCAGTCCCTCTCTACTGAGCAGCCCACTGTGTGCTGGGTGGCATCAGATTCTGGAGCATGCAGATGAGTAAAAAACAAGGTTTCTACCCTTACAGTATTTTCCTCAATGAGGGGCAACTATGTTTTAGGAAAAATTCTTGGATGCATTCTTTTTCCAGGGGTTTGTGGTCACAGCAAGACTTGACAGGGCTGGGGACAGTTTTTAAAATTTATTTATTTTTAATTGAAGAATAATTACAATACCGTGTTGGTTTCTGCTATACGTCAACATGGATCGGTCATGGGGTGGGGACAGGTTTGAGGCCGTGTCTGAGAAAGGCCCAGCCTGTGAACCTGAATGCTCCTCAAAGTGGGACCACGTGAGCACAGAGGGGAGGGCAGGGGGAGGGGGCACTTTTCTCAATGGAAATTCATCAGTGCGTTCCTGTCTGCCTCAGTTATCAGCGTTGCTATTTCAGTGAGTAGCCATGGAGCCTCCATCAGGCTCTGGCCAGACGCTGGGGGCGGGGGTGCAGGGCCATGATACGGCAGGGTCCTCTCTGTCGTCAGAAAACATGAGCTCATGCCAGGGTTTCTGCGGGTCACTGAGATAGCACGGACTCTCTGGAGACAGGCGTGACCCTCAGGTCGGCTCCTAGTCATTGAACTAAGTGGACTCAGATAAGGGCCCGATAATGGTAGCCAAACTCCCACGGCCTGGACAGGCTTTCCCCAGGGCCCCCAAGGCCAGAAAGGGGGCAGGTCTGGGAGGGGCCAGCTAGATGGAGCCCGAGACCTGGGCAATGCCACCGGGGCCCAGGCCTCTTGGGGCTTAGAGCCCTATCCTTGGTCCATGACCCTGTCTCTAGGCCAAATCATTGTTAGGAAAAGCGGATGTCTGCTGGGAAGACCACTGGCCACAGTAACTCCTGGAGAGATGTCAAGCTGGCAGCCCTCTCTTCCCTGGACTTTTTCTTGCTTCATCACCATTCGCTGTATCTGTTGGCAGGATTTAGTGTGTGGGGAAGTAGACTCGTGTATTCAGGGGTCTGTGACTGGGGTGAGGGTGGGGAGGACATGGGTTAATCTGTGCAGTGGTTTCAGGGAAAGCCAAGATCTGACCATGATCCAAACAGTTTCTTAGCCTCTGTCGTTGCTCCGTCACTCAGTTGTGTCCGACTCTTTGCGACCCCATGGACGGCAGCATGTCCTTCCCTGTCCTTCACCAGCTCCCGGAGCCTGCTCAAACTCATGTCCATCGAGTCGGGGATGCCATTCAACCGTCTCATCCTCTGTCATCCCCTTCTCCTGCCTTCAATCTTTCCCAGCATCAGGGTCTTTTCCAGTGAATGACTCTTCACATCAGATGGCCAAAGTATTTGAGCTTCAGCCTCAGCATCAGTCCTTCCAATGAACATTCAGGATTGATTTCCTTTAGGATGGACTAGTTTGATCAGCCTCTGTGCTCTGACCTAAATCAGCCACCGGAGGAGGCTTCATCTCAACTAAGCCATCCTGGGACTTAAGCCACAATCGCTTCAATGATAAAATGACACCTGTGTAACCAGGATGGGAGATGGTCGCAGCCTAGACCTGCGAGTCTCTGGGGGCTGGTATAAAGCACCTGGGGAGTGTGGGAGGTGGATTTAGAGCCGGGACGACCCCGCGGCTCGGTCTCCTCCAGGGATGGCAAACATCAGGCTGCGTGGGTTCCCTTCTTGTCCTTGTGGATTTACGGAAGCTTTCTTTCCTTTGCCCAGAGCAGCTTCCAGGAAGCTTCCATCAAAGGACCAGAGTGCCTCCATGAGATGCAGCGATCTGCTACCTGTGATTCTCTTGGGGGAAGGCTTGGGTTGGAGTGAGGGGATCGGACACCCAGGACCGGGATCGAAACCAGCCTGCCCAGGTTGGCGCAGCTGAACGCATCCTCTGTACCCTGGGGCTCACAGGTCTTTCTTCTAGGGAAAGAACTCAAATAAATCATCGGAGGCATTACTGCTTACGGTGCTGCCGCTCCGGTATCTTGCCTGTAGACAGCCTCCAACTGCAAACTTGCAGTTAAAACTTGAGTTAAAACTTGCACGGTCGGAAATCCCAAGCAGGTCAAGGAGAAAGGAGAAACCGGATCTACACGAGTGGAATCCTAGCGACATCTAGCGGCCATTGTAGGCACTGCAGGCGCACCGAACAACTAATCATACTTTGATTCTAATCATCCTTTGCAGCCCCATGGACTGCAGGACTGGATTATTATATTATATATTTTAGTATATAAATATAGCATATATTTAAAATACATACTACAAAATAAACTATAAAATAAAGTGCAATATATACTATATATTATATAGTATAATACTTATATATATTATATATGTTTATTGTACTGTATTATATGGTATATGGAGAAGGCAATGGCACCCCACTCCAGTACTCTTGCCTGGAAAATCCCATGGATGGAGGAGCCTGGTGGGCTGCAGTCCATGGGGTCGCTAAGAGTCGGACACGACTGAGCAACTTCACTTTCACTTTTCACTTTCATGCATTGGAGAAGGAAATGGCAACCCACTCAAGTGCTCTTGCCTGGAGAATCCCAGGGACAGGAGAGCCTGGTGGGCTGCCATCTATGGGGTCGCACAGAGTTGGACACGACTGAAGCGGCTTAGCAGCAGCAGCAGCATATGGTATAAGTTATATATTCATTATGTAAGTTACATATATGTAAACACAATACAAAATAAGAATGTAAAATGTGGGGTCCAGGTTTTGGGCCCTGATGGCAGCCGTGCAGCTTAAGTGGCAAGGTGTTAATATTGGCTGGTTGCTATTGTTATGATTAATAGGTTTACTGGAGTTGGTGCAAATAATTGAATAGCAACCAAAGAGTCATGCACAGGCTAGAAAGAAACAGCACTCTTCAGCAGAAGTGACAAGATGAAGATGATACACGCATTTGCTTTTAATAGCTTGACACTGGACAGACTCCTTTCTTTTGTTGAAAAATGGTCCCTTCCCAATAGGAAGAAGTGGTGTGGAACCACAAAGGGTTAATCTCATGTAGGAGGCTAAAGGTGGTTAGTTTAAATCCATAGTCAATATTCCCTCCAGATGAATGTTACAGCCTAGGTATGATCACAGACCACAGCTTCTCACGGTTGGGACTATAACTCAAAAGCTGCCTAACAAAGTCATCAGGACTACAGCAGAGGTCACCATAGTTTGGTAATTTGGGTTCACCTCCATAATTTTTCACATGGTCAGGTACTTCTTGTAGTTTATTTACATTGCACAATTTTAATTAAATAAACTCACTTTTGACTACCAGAGATTTGAATGTGATTGGTTTGGGTTGTGTGCTGGGATTTTAAAAATGTCCCCAGTTGATTCTCATGTAAGCCAAGGTTGGAAATCACTTCTCTAAAGCAAGAAAGGGAAAGCCTGAGTTTCTGGGGGTGAAGAGGGAATTGAAAGCCAGAGTGTTGGTGTGAGAGCTGATGTCGTGGGCCCCGGGGTCTGACTGGGTGGATTCTGACCAGGAAATGGATCCGATTGGTTAGAGGCTTGTCCCACACAGGGACAGGCTTGTGAAAAGGGGAAGCTGCACTGAGACCCCTATTCAGGGAACATGGGAACTAGAAAACCCCTACCCACTGGTGAGGGAGACTTTGTGTGTCTGGGGCCTTAGGTGGGAAAACATCTCCCAAGATAACCCTACCCTCAGCTGAGAAATACACTTAAAAATCAGTCCCAAACAACCCAAATGTCCATCCATGGATGAATGGATAAACAAAATGAGGCCTATGCATACAGTGGAATATTAGCCAGCCTTAAAAAGAAAGGAAATTCTCTTTATTTAAAAAATGGAGATATAATAACATATAACATTTTATTAATTTTAGAGTGATATCTAAAAATTCCTACATCCCTAAGAATTCCTTTACAAGGAATGAAATTCTGACACATGATACGTGGATAAACCTTGAAGACATTACATTGAGTGAAACAAGCCAGTCACAAAGAGACAGATACTGTGTCATCCCACTAACACGAGGTGCCGAGAGTAGCCAAGTTCAGAGAAGCAGAGTCACACTCACAGAATGGCGTCTACCTGGGGCGAGGGGAAGCGGGGCGTACGGAGTCAGTGCTTAATGGGGACAGAGCTTCAATCTGGGATGATGAAAAGGTTCTGGGGATGATGGTGGTGACGGTTGCATAACAAAGTATGTACTTACTGCCACTACACTGTACACTCAAAAATGGTTAAATGATAAATTTTATCTATATTTTACCACAGTGAAAAAATTGGTCCCAAGTTTATGGCATCCCTGGAGGGTTTGGCAGAATCAAATAAAATTCTGCCTGGAGAAAACAATCCTCTTCCTAGAGAGTATTGGTTCCCCCAGTAGAGTGAGGAGACGGGGTGGGCTAGGGTGAATTCTCACTGAAAATAGCTTCATAGTAATAAATTACAAAACATAGGAAAACTGCCTCCCATGATAGAGAATAACACAGAGAAAGAACAATGTACACACACACACAGTGGAGTCATAAATGTACACACACATACACACACACACAGTGGAGTCATAAATGTACACACACACACACACACAGTGGAGTCATAAATGTACACACACACACACACAGGGGAGTCATAAATGTACACACACACACACACACACAGTGGAGTCATAAATGTACACACACACACACACAGGGGCTTCATAAATGTACACACACACACACACACACAGTGGAGTCATAAATGTACACACACATGCACAGTGGAGTCATAAATGTACACACATACACACACACAGTGGAGTCATACATGTACACACACACACACAGGGGAGTCATAAATGTACACACACACACACACACACAGTGGAGTCATAAATGTACACACACATGCACAGTGGAGTCATAAATGTACACACATACACACACACAGTGGAGTCATACATACACACACACACACACAGGGGAGTCATAAATGTACACACACATGCACACACACAGTGGAGTCATAAATATACACACACACACAGGGGAGTCATAAATGTACACACACACACACACACACAGTGGAGTCATAAATGTACACACACACACACACAGGGGCTTCATAAATGTACACACACACACACACACACAGTGGAGTCATAAATGTACACACACATGCACAGTGGAGTCATAAATGTACACACATACACACACACAGTGGAGTCATACATGTACACACACACACACAGGGGAGTCATAAATGTACACACACACACACACACACAGTGGAGTCATAAATGTACACACACATGCACAGTGGAGTCATAAATGTACACACATACACACACACAGTGGAGTCATACATACACACACACACACACAGGGGAGTCATAAATGTACACACACATGCACACACACAGTGGAGTCATAAATATACACACACACACAGGGGAGTCATAAATGTACACACACACACACACACACAGTGGAGTCATAAATGTACACACACACACACACAGGGGCTTCATAAATGTACACACACACACACACACACAGTGGAGTCATAAATGTACACACACATGCACAGTGGAGTCATAAATGTACACACATACACACACACAGTGGAGTCATACATGTACACACACACACACAGGGGAGTCATAAATGTACACACACACACACACACACAGTGGAGTCATAAATGTACACACACACACACACAGGGGCTTCATAAATGTACACACACACACACACACACAGTGGAGTCATAAATGTACACACACATGCACAGTGGAGTCATAAATGTACACACATACACACACACAGTGGAGTCATACATGTACACACACACACACAGGGGAGTCATAAATGTACACACACATGCACACACACAGTGGAGTCATAAATACACACACACACACAGGGGAGTCATAAATGTACACACACACACACACACACAGTGGAGTCATAAATGTACACACACATGCACAGTGGAGTCATAAATGTACACACATACACACACACAGTGGAGTCATACATGTACACACACACACACAGGGGAGTCATAAATGTACACACACACACACACACACAGTGGAGTCATAAATGTACACACACATGCACAGTGGAGTCATAAATGTACACACATACACACACACAGTGGAGTCATACATGTACACACACACACACAGGGGAGTCATAAATGTACACACACACACACACACACAGTGGAGTCATAAATGTACACACACATGCACAGTGGAGTCATAAATGTACACACATACACACACACAGTGGAGTCATACATGTACACACACACACACAGGGGAGTCATAAATGTACACACACACACACACACACAGTGGAGTCATAAATGTACACACACATGCACAGTGGAGTCATAAATGTACACACATACACACACACAGTGGAGTCATACATGTACACACACACACACAGGGGAGTCATAAATGTACACACACACACACACACACAGTGGAGTCATAAATGTACACACACATGCACAGTGGAGTCATAAATGTACACACATACACACACACAGTGGAGTCATACATGTACACACACACACACAGGGGAGTCATAAATGTACACACACACACACACACACAGTGGAGTCATAAATGTACACACACATGCACAGTGGAGTCATAAATGTACACACATACACACACACAGTGGAGTCATACATGTACACACACACACACAGGGGAGTCATAAATGTACACACACACACACACACACAGTGGAGTCATAAATGTACACACACATGCACAGTGGAGTCATAAATGTACACACATACACACACACAGTGGAGTCATACATGTACACACACACACACAGGGGAGTCATAAATGTACACACACACACACACACACAGTGGAGTCATAAATGTACACACACATGCACAGTGGAGTCATAAATGTACACACATACACACACACAGTGGAGTCATACATGTACACACACACACACAGGGGAGTCATAAATGTACACGCACACACAGAGTCATAAAAAATGAAATCTTGCCATTTGTATCAACATGGGTGAATCCAGAAGGTTAGATGCTCAGTTAAATAAATCAGGCAGAGAAAAGCAAATACCACATTATCTCACTTACATATAGAATCTAAAAAACAAAAAGCAACAGAATGGAAAGACACAGAAAGTAAAGACATGGTTGCCAGCAGAGAGGCTGGTGGGGTGCGTGTGACATAGGTATAGGGGAATAAGAGATTCAAATCTCACACAACATAATAAATCAGTCATGGGGATGCTAACATCCAGCATAAGGAATATGGGCAATAATACTGTAATAACTTCGTATGAGGATAGAGGATTACCAGACTCATGGTGATCATTTCAGGATGTATGTAAATATCAAAACCAACGTTTTACTGTATATCAACTATATATCAGTTTTTAAAATGATAACAGTGCCTATTTCTTCCTCCTTTCACCCAAACTGGTTGTTTTCATCTTTCTTTGAAAAACATGATTTGGCCTTCTTGGGTCTTAGTTGTAGTGCATGGGAGTTTCCTTGTGTCATGCATGATTTTTCGCTGAGGCCCATCCACTCTTGGTCTGCAGGCTTCAGAGCACGTGGGCTCTATAGTTGAGACCTCCTTGCTCAGAGGCATGTGGGATCTTAGTTCCCGGACCAGGAATTGAGCCTGGGTCCCCTGAACTGCAAGGCAGATTCTTAATCACTGTCCCACCAGCGAAACCCCTGTTTCCATCTTTTTAGTGTTTTCTCCAGTGCTGTTTCTCACCAATCTCCCCCTCGTCTCCCTTTGTGCCGTCAACTTCTCTTCCGACACACCACACACAGACACTCTTCAGAGGCTCACGCTCTGTACTCAAGTCACAAAATCACACGGACATAATCCATATGGTCAGAAGTCACAGACTGAACCTCATGCAAGCAGGCATCCACGGAGTTTGTAAAATCGCACACACACACACACACGTCTTCACACACAAACACTGTCTTCTCTCCAGCTAAGATAAGACAGTGGTGGGAAAAGTGCCGCCAAACTATCTCATTTCCCCTGTGTGGGCGTCCCAGATAAGTGACCTCCCAGATCTGGACAATAATACCCCAACTGACAGCTTCGCCGCCCTCCGCCTCCCCCACCGCCCCTGAAGTCACCGTGGGCACGGCTGTGCCGGGGCGGGGGTCAGGCCAGCAGCTCTGAGACAGCGAGGAGGACCCAGGAGGAGGGGCCAGGGCCAGGAGGAGGGGCCAGGGCCAGGAGGAGGGGCCAGGGCCAGGAGGAGGGGCCAGCGCCGTGACGGGGGCGTGGCCGCAGACGTGGGGTGCCAGCATCACCTGGGAATGAGGGCAGCCGCTCAGAGTAATGAGCGTAACGACTGGGGGGCCCAGGTCTTCACTGTGGCCTGGAAGTGAGGATGCAGAGTGCCCAAGCTTGAGCGGGCGCATCTAACAGGTGTGTACCTTTGCTCGGCTGCCATCCCCAGGTACTCTGGGCAGGACAGTCTTGAAAGCACAACTCCCTCTGACCTGTGTGAAGTGTTACCCCACTGCAGTTTCCGTTTGCTTTTCTCTAATAATGAATCACTGCAGATGGTGGCTGCAGCCATGAAATTAGAAGACGCTTGCTCCTTGGAAAAAGAAACTATGACCAACCTAGACAGCATATTAAAAAGCAGAGAGGTTACTTTGCCAGCAAAGGTCCATCTAGTCAAAGCTATGGTTTTTCCAGTAGTCATGTATGGATGTGAGAGTTGGACTATGAGGAAAGCTGAGCACCAAATAATTGATGCTTTTGGAGAAGACTCTTGAGAGTCCCTTGGACTGCAAGGAGATCCAACCAGTCCATCCTAAAGGAGATCAGTCCTGATATTCATTGGAAGGACAGATGCTGAAGCTGAAACTCCAATACTTTGGCCACCTGATGCGAAGAACTGACTCACTGGAAAAGACTCTGATGCTGGGAAAGATTGAAGGCAGGAGGAGAAGGGGACGACAGAGGATGAGATGGATGGACATGAGTGTGAGTAGGCTCTGGGAGTTGGTGATGGACAGGGAAGCCTGGCATGCTGCAGTCCACGGGGTCGCAAAGAGTCGGACACAACTGAGCGACTGACGACTTATTACTCGGTACACTCGTAGAAAAGTGCACAAATAACCGGTAGACATACAGAAGAAACCTCTTTACAGACGAATCCAAAAGACAGGTAAAAAAGTTAACCCAACAAACAAAAAGACCATAACTCGACACACTCGACTAATTTATGAAACCGTTAATTAGGAAACAGTCAACGCCTGTGTCGCCTCTCCGACCCTACTTAACGGTATAAATGTGATGGTACACATTGTATCTTTCGATCACCCTTCAGCGCATGTCGTGTGCCTCGAGTCGAGGTACGTGACACTACTGGATCTCTCCACCCCCTCCCCCTCCCCTCCCTCAGAGTTCTCCCTTCCCTAAATACATATGTATCTCGACTAAGTGTGAGAACATTCCGTCTTTGGTTATGGTGTAACATTTCGCTAAAAGGAGGTTAATTTTTTTTTTTTTTTCTGAGGGAGGTGGTAGTTGCAAGTTGCACGGAGGGAAAGGGTGTGGAGACCCGGAAATGAGACACCGAAGATGGTGTCCACTCACGGTCCCTGAGACGAGTAGGATTTCCTATACTTTGTGTCATTCCTGGGCGAAGTCGGGAGTTCCTGGAGCACCGGACCTCCACTAGGGCGACCACTACGTTGGTATAATAGTAGGAACTGGTGCAAAGGGGCAGGGTGCGAGGAGCGACGACACAAACTACAAGTGCCATGACTACGGCGACTTGGTCGTCGAGTACTATGAGTAAAACTCAGGAATGAAGATTGACAATTCATTTCCGTATCTCTGTCCGTGTGTCCCCTGGTCGACCCTACCTGGACTCCGGTCTCCTTATGTGAGCGGGTTATAAGGGGACAGACCCCGACTCCTACTCTCCGACCTTCGGACCTCTGGAACAGTCCGAGACGTCTCGCACTCCCACCGGACGGGACGCCTACAGGAGACCAGGAGGGTGGACCCTCCTTCCCCGTCTCGAGGAATTAGACGATGTCTTTACCTCTTCGACTTCCGATACTTCCAATTTATTGAGGGGAGTCCCATGTGTCGACCCTTTCTTTCTTGGGGCAGAGACCTGAACTTCTACCCGGGTTGGTGCCCAACACAGGCTTCCCCGAATCGGTCGGTCGAGGTGTGTCGTCACGGGGGGGGGTTACTCACCTCCTCCCCCCCGTAAAGACACCAAAGGAGAGTGGGGGGGCGGTGGGTCCGGGGACACCCGTAGGAATCCCTCCCCTTCTGTCTCGTTCAGTGTAAATACAGGATGCGTCGGGGGTTGTACTCGGAGGTCCACACTACCAATTTTTGCTCTTCGCTTTATAACTACTACCTAAATGACGTATTAGTCAGACCTTCCACCCAAATACCCCCCGCCACTCACATGGGACCACCGAGTCTACCATTTCTTACAGACGTTACGTCCTCTCAACCCAAGCTAAAGACCCAACCCTTCTAGGGGACCTCTTCTCTTTCCGATGGGTGGGGTCATAAGAACGGACCTCTTAAGTCGGATTATAAAAGGTCGTGCTCAACTACTTCGATGACCGACAACGGAATCTTCGTCAGACTCGGAAAACAAGAGGTTAGTCTAACTCTGGAGTGTTTGGAGTCTGTGAAAGTGAACGGATAAACGACTTACAACTATAGGACTGGTGTCAGTGTCGGTGTCGTGGTCCCGGGACTCGAGACTACACTCCCGGTGTCGAACTCGATCAGGTTGGTCTCGGACAGACCTGGTCTTTTTCAGTGTGCGAACCCAGGTTCCGCCTTAAAACATTTCCTAGATCCCAATTTATAGTCTGTCACCCTTTTGGTTTACCCAAAAAAAAAAAAAAAAAAAAAAGCCACAAATAGGAGTGAAGCTTTAGTGTGGAGCTGGGGTTCAGAGCTTGGTCAAGAAGAGGTTTGCGATGAGAGGGGGAAGGTCAGGGAGAAGAGACTGTTCTGAGAGCATGTTTTGCTTTTTAAAGATTTTTCGATGTGGAAATAAATGGTCTGGGGGGTGGGGACCCAGGACCAGGAATGGACTTTTATTTCAAGGCACAAAGGGAGATTTCCTCTGCTCTCCTGTGCCTGGCGAAGTGGTGGCGCTGGTCGCAGCCGCGCTTGTCCCCAAGGGCAGCTCAGAGGAGGTGGCGGCTGGGCTGGGAGACGGGGCCACGTGCTCTCGCGGCCAGGGCGGCTCTGATTTGAAGGCTGTGGCTGACAGTGCACAGAGCCCCGGGCTGCGCCAAAGTAACCATGGCCCAGGCTGTCCGCTGCCTCCGGGCCCCCTCCCCGCTCCAGCCCCAGGGAGGCCAGAGCTGATAGGAGCCTGGTCCTGCCATGAAGTCATCTGTTATGGTGCCAGGGAAGGGAAGGGCTGGGGGCAGCAGGCGAGGGGCCACAGGGCCTCTGCTCTGTCTGCCTTCCCCACGCTGGCGCCGTAGGTTGGAAAGCTCGAGTCTTATCTAGGGAGTGCCCACCTGAAACAACAGAGAACGCTGCAGGGCAAAGAAACAGGGATGACAGAGGTGCGTGTGGGCCCACGCGGGGCACGGGCACCCATGGGCATAGGACCCGACCACCCAAGCATTGAAGGGTCAAGACCAGGGGAAGGATCATCTAAGCCCAGGGCACAGGGAAGGATGAGTCTCTTGGGGACAGAGGCTGGGGATCAGCTCTGGATGGGAGGTGAACGAGAGTGGGCAGAGGCTCGGAAAGTGGAAGCAAGGAGCCTCAGAGGAAGACTCACTGTGTAAGCCACTGTTCCTGGTTAGCAGAAAATGAGGGAAACGGAGTCCAGTGCTGGGTGGGTCAATTGGGCTGGACCGAAGGCCCATCTCTGGGTTCTTGGCAAGACAGAGGAAAATGTGCTCTTCCTCAGGTGTGGGATATGACTTGAATGTACTCAGTTAAGGAGTCAGAAATACAGGGAAGTTGAAAGACAGCAAAAAAACAGGCTGGAACCCACAGCCTCATCCCCTGTGCTGTGGTCTGAATTCTGTGTCCCCCAAATTCCCCTGCTGACACCCCAACTCCCAGAGGAGATGGTGGTGGAACGAGCAGCCTTTGGGAGGTAGTCATGAGGGTGGAGCCCCCTGGGGGTTAGTGCCCTTAAAAAAGAGACCCCAGAGAGCTCCTCAGCCCCTCTGCCGTGTTAGGACACAGCTGGGCCTTCCCTGGTGGTCCAGTGGCTAAGGCTCTGTTCTCCCAGTGCAGGATCCCAGGGTTCAATCCCTGGTCAGGGAAGGAGATCCCACATGCCTCAACTATTTAATAAGACCTGGTGCAGCCAAATACATACATAAAATAAATAAAAATAAATGTTAAAAAAAGAAGGCACCAGATGTAAGTTAGAAAGTGAGTTTTCAGACACCCAGTCTGCAGGCACCTTGATCTTGAACTTCCAGTCTCTAGAACTATGAGCAGTGAACTTCTGCTATTTGTAAGCCACCTGGTCTGTGGTATCTTGTTAGAGCAGCCTGCATGGGTAAGACATCAAGTTGATGGCCTTAGACCTGGACTTGGGCCAGCATAGCTTTGTCAGGACACTGGGCAGGCTGGGGTTCCAGAATCCTGTTATGCGCCCCCTGTGGGCCGCCCAGATCCAGAGCTGGCTGCTTTGTGTTAGTACATAGAGCGCAGCAGGAGAGGGACCCCATCCCTGATACCTACTTGAGCTGGGGGCACTGGAGAGGGCAGGGTTGCGGGCACCCCAGTGCCAGGTGTCCTGCTAAGATATGGCTGGTAAATGGTGGGAGGGCAAGGCTTTAGGTGGCTGGGTGGTACTCAAAGGTGAGACTCTGAAGCTGTCTTTACCATTTTCAGCTGCTCTTGACTTGTTGCAGCTGATACGCTCTTTAAGTAACACCCAGCCAGCGGATGGTGACTGTTCTCAAGTTAAAGCTTCATTATTTTGAATCACACCTTCAAAAATCAGAGCATCATTCTTTTGAAATATTCCCTACAGATTCAAAACCCATTCTCACTGTTATAAACTAGTTGAACAATATATTTGTTAGTAAAAGAAAAGGAAGAAATATACTGAAATATAAAAATGGATATGAAAAATAAATATTCAGAGAACATCAAAGGTCTTATTAAAATTGAAGATATTATATAAGAAAACACGCATGTGCCTTGGAACAGGTCTCTTCTCACCTTTCGTCAAACAGATCTGGGTACAGACCTGACCCTGTCTCTTATACACAAGTTCCAAGGGGGGGAGGGGCATGCTGGAGGGATTGTGCTGAAAGTTACCTCCTTCTGCCCAAAGGAAACAACAGAGAACGCTGCAGGGCAAAGAAACAGGGATGACAGAGGTGCGTGTGGGCCCACGCGGGGCACGGGCACCCATGGGCATAGGACCCGACCACCCAAGCATTGAAGGGTCAAGACCAGGGGAAGGATCATCTAAGCCCAGGGCACAGGGAAGGATGAGTCTCTTGGGGACAGAGGCTGGGGATCAGCTCTGGATGGGAGGTGAACGAGAGTGGGCAGAGGCTCGGAAAGTGGAAGCAAGGAGCCTCAGAGGAAGACTCACTGTGTAAGCCACTGTTCCTGGTTAGCAGAAAATGAGGGAAACGGAGTCCAGTGCTGGGTGGGTCAATTGGGCTGGACCGAAGGCCCATCTCTGGGTTCTTGGCAAGACAGAGGAAAATGTGCTCTTCCTCAGGTGTGGGATATGACTTGAATGTACTCAGTTAAGGAGTCAGAAATACAGGGAAGTTGAAAGACAGCAAAAAAACAGGCTGGAACCCACAGCCTCATCCCCTGTGCTGTGGTCTGAATTCTGTGTCCCCCAAATTCCCCTGCTGACACCCCAACTCCCAGAGGAGATGGTGGTGGAACGAGCAGCCTTTGGGAGGTAGTCATGAGGGTGGAGCCCCCTGGGGGTTAGTGCCCTTAAAAAAGAGACCCCAGAGAGCTCCTCAGCCCCTCTGCCGTGTTAGGACACAGCTGGGCCTTCCCTGGTGGTCCAGTGGCTAAGGCTCTGTTCTCCCAGTGCAGGATCCCAGGGTTCAATCCCTGGTCAGGGAAGGAGATCCCACATGCCTCAACTATTTAATAAGACCTGGTGCAGCCAAATACATACATAAAATAAATAAAAATAAATGTTAAAAAAAGAAGGCACCAGATGTAAGTTAGAAAGTGAGTTTTCAGACACCCAGTCTGCAGGCACCTTGATCTTGAACTTCCAGTCTCTAGAACTATGAGCAGTGAACTTCTGCTATTTGTAAGCCACCTGGTCTGTGGTATCTTGTTAGAGCAGCCTGCATGGGTAAGACATCAAGTTGATGGCCTTAGACCTGGACTTGGGCCAGCATAGCTTTGTCAGGACACTGGGCAGGCTGGGGTTCCAGAATCCTGTTATGCGCCCCCTGTGGGCCGCCCAGATCCAGAGCTGGCTGCTTTGTGTTAGTACATAGAGCGCAGCAGGAGAGGGACCCCATCCCTGATACCTACTTGAGCTGGGGGCACTGGAGAGGGCAGGGTTGCGGGCACCCCAGTGCCAGGTGTCCTGCTAAGATATGGCTGGTAAATGGTGGGAGGGCAAGGCTTTAGGTGGCTGGGTGGTACTCAAAGGTGAGACTCTGAAGCTGTCTTTACCATTTTCAGCTGCTCTTGACTTGTTGCAGCTGATACGCTCTTTAAGTAACACCCAGCCAGCGGATGGTGACTGTTCTCAAGTTAAAGCTTCATTATTTTGAATCACACCTTCAAAAATCAGAGCATCATTCTTTTGAAATATTCCCTACAGATTCAAAACCCATTCTCACTGTTATAAACTAGTTGAACAATATATTTGTTAGTAAAAGAAAAGGAAGAAATATACTGAAATATAAAAATGGATATGAAAAATAAATATTCAGAGAACATCAAAGGTCTTATTAAAATTGAAGATATTATATAAGAAAACACGCATGTGCCTTGGAACAGGTCTCTTCTCACCTTTCGTCAAACAGATCTGGGTACAGACCTGACCTGTCCCATTGATGCTTATTATCGGTGAATAGATTCCACATCTGTTGACTCATACCGTGACATGGTGCCAACCACATGAGCTTATTTATGGCCTCTTGAGTGATTGTTATTTTCCCTTTACAGATGTGAGTAACTGAAGTTGAGAGTTTTTCTTAACACCACTTCTTGGGCAGCCTCATCCAAGACCGTAACACTTCAGTGCTGTTCTCCTCACGGACCCTCCACTGTGTTTGCTCTGCCTTCCCTTTTTTCTCCAAATTAGTTTATTTCCTTTTATATATGTTTTCGGTTCAGTTGCTCAGTTGTGTCTGACTCTTTGTGACCCCATGAGCTGTAGCACGTCAGGCCTCTCTGTCCAACGCCAGCTGCCGGAACCCACCCAAACTCTTGTCCATTGAGTCGGTGATGCCATCCAACCATCTCATCCTCTGTTGTCCCCTTCTCCTCCTGCACAATCTTTCCCAGCATCAGGGTCTTTTCAAATGAGTCAGCTCTTCGCACAGGTGGCCAAAGTATTGGAGTTTCAGCTTCAACATCAGACCTTCCAATGAACGCCCAGGACGGATCTCCTTTAGGATGGACTGGTTAGATCTTGCAGTCCAAGGGACTGCATGTTTTATATATGTTTAAATATATGTTTTATATATTTAATATATGTTATATATGTTACATATATGTTTATACGCTATATAATGTTATACATGTTTATATATTATATATATACATTTTTAAATATACAATTAAAAAAACAAACTTCATATCCAATTGAAACATCAATTTATATTTGCTAATGATTTCCACGTCTTAAACATTCAGCAATTGATTTCCTTCACAAAACTGGAATAAATACTCCTTCCTCTTTCTGTTCCCCGCCAAATCCCCAGAACCAAACAATATACTATTTAATTTCTCTGGTTCCTATTGTGTGATGTGAGGTTTATATCCAAGTTCACACGCATCCAGTTTTTTGTCCTACTCTTCCAAACGTTGTTGAAAGTTGCCTCCTACAAATGGAAAAGTGGCGAGAGAGGTGGTCTGGGCGCTGCAGAGGCCCCCAGGATGCGAGAAGCGCGGACATACTCGCTGCCCTCCGGAGTGAGAAAAGCAGGCAGGCTGCGCCCTCTGGTGGTGAGAACAGGCTATAGCTGCTTGCCGGAAGCGTGGGGCTTGCCTTACGGCCAGGCGGTCACTCTCACCTCTCACCTGCGCGGAGCAAAGGCTCTTCGGGGCTTTTCAGCGATTCGAGTCCCTTTTGGACCATCATTGGATTGCATTTAATTTCGATCCAATATCTTTTGAGTCCTACACAAGTTGGCACATCTCCAGTTTCCTAAACAGGCAAGGTTAAAAACATTTTAAACATTTAAAGGGTGGTTTGATCCATCATTTTGAGTAGCTCCCTCCCTAAATACACGTGGTGTGGAGCACGGAGCACAGAGCTGCCTCTCAGAAGACCTGAGGCCTTTTCTGGGTTCTGGTCTCACTAATGGCTGTGGTCTTGAGCAAGTTGCTTCCCCTCCCTGGCCTTCTGTTTTCTCACTTGTGGTGATGATATCTAAGGGCCTTTCCAGACCCAGACGTGGGTGGTGTTTTCAGGTGAGCGGACTGCCTCACTGGCCCGTGCTTGGGTCAGACCCAGCAGAGCAGGAGTGACCCCTTTGTTACAGCCTGGTCCCACTTTGCTCCCTCCCCCAACCCATGATTAGGACTCTAATTGTTGCGGTCCTTGGCTTCAGTTTTCATGTAGGGGCCTGACTCCCACTCTCTGTGTAGCTGGGACCACGACTTTAGCCTGTCTGTGCCCTTATTTCTGTAAACTGTCATATTCTGTAAACAGAGTCCGTAAAAAGTGGACAATATTGTGGAGAAATCACAGCCCAGAGGAAGCTCTGCTTTTATTCATCGACTTTGCTTTTGATTGTCGCGCTGACCATGAAGACCTCAAAGGAAAGGAAGCAGCTGGTTATTAAGCAGGGCATTGGAGAAGATGCTGGGCAGTGGTCAGGGCGTGCGCCCAGGGGGCTCGGAGTCTTGGGGAGGCTGCAGAAGGAGGAAAGCAGGTAGAGTCTGCCACCTGGTGGCAGGAAAGAGTATTGCTTCCTAAGGGATGCTCCGTATGCAGCTCCTCCCGAAACAGGGATAAAAATAGAAGAGCTGACTGGCCACGCATCTGGTACACAGAGTAGGAGGAACTGTTCCGTAAAGGAAAATGGTTTTTGCCTTGGTATGGCTTGGTTTCCTTTAATCTTCTGATCTAAACCTGGTCAATACGACAGGTCAAGATTATTTATTTATGTAATCATAACGAGACGTGTTAAGCGAGTTACATACATCTTCCAGGACCTAGTCCATGGTAACAATTCAGCTGTTCATTGCTTTTAAAAGGAAAAGATTAACAGCATTTTGTGGCACTCATTTCCCCCCACCTTCCCTTTCATCTTCCCCTGTGTACGTGTTACAATATGTTAGGGAAGAGGAGACACAGTGTAATGGAATTTTAGGAAATCCAAGCTCTTGTCTGGGCTCCTCTGTCTTTAACTTAGTGATGGGCTCATGACTCAGCTGTGGCACGAGGACTGTGGAGCTCAGTTTTATTTTTATTATTTTTATTTTTTTTCACTTTTATTTTTACTTTATTTTACTTTACAATACTATATTGGTTTTTGCCATGCATTGACATGAGGAGGGGGATTCAGGATTGGGAGCTCGTATACACCCATGGAGGATTCACGTCAATGGAGCTCAGTTTTAAAGCAGACAAAGATCAATTCATTACCATAAATGTATTTGTCAACTCAAATGTATTAGAAGTCCTACAAATCAGTAAAGAAATGACAAACAGCCCAATAAGATTGGGCAAAGGTTTGAACAGGTGTTTCATAACTGAGGCTCTCCAGATGGCCAATAAGCCCGTGAAAAGATGCTCTATATTGTCTTTATTAGAGGAATGCAAGTTAAAATAGCAAGACAGTAGACAAACACCGGAATGGTGAGAATGTGAAAGGCACTGCTAAGTGTTTGTGAAGATGCGAGGCAACCCGGACTCTCACACACTGCTGTTGGAGTAATTGGTACACCCAGTTTCGAAACTGTCAGCGTTCACTAAGAAATTGGTATATAGATACATCGTGGTATGTACACAGTAAGAAAAAAGAACGAACTACCACGACAGGCAACATAACGGATGAACTTTATCAACACAGTATTGGATGAAAGAAGTCAAACGCATAAGTCTCCATGCAGCATGAGTCCATTTCCACAAAAGTCAGTCATAAGCAAACTAACTGATGGTAATAGAATTTAGATTAGTGGTTCCCTCTGGTGTGGTTCTTGATGTAGAAGGCGCAAGAGAGAACCTTCTGGGGGTGGTGGAAATGTCCTATATCTTGGTCAGGGTGTGGTTACACAGATTGTGTGTACAAATGCACGCTTATGTATATATGCACATACACACGTGTATAGATTGATGTGCCCCTACACTTTCCTTCAAAGCAATTGCCATTTGTGTGATTTTTTATAAACTGAGTAGATAATTTCACCAAAATGTATTTTATTAATACAAGGCTATCATAATTTTCCACTTTGCTTTTATGAGAATTGGTGAAGTCATATAAGCTCCATTAAAATGTATAGGGGAAAAAAGACATTGCAAAGAGTCAGACATGACAGTGAATGAGCACAAAAAACATTTAGAAAGATACGGAAAGCGACCATTTTTATGATCATTGATTTGTTTGCTTTTCTAATTCATTTACTTTTGGTTTATCACTTGTAGTGTGCTATAAATTCAATGAAGATGGCGAACACAGGGTTTTTTTTTGTTTTTGGTGCCTATTCCCATAGTAGCCATGAATTATATTTTTGTTAGATGAATAAATGAGTACAAAAAACAAATGAAGACAGGAATGAGCTTTTTGGATTGTGAATGCTTTGTTTTTACCTTGGAAAGAATAAACATAGCTCAGAACTGCATAGAATGGTCAGAAATAGTGTTTGCAAGGAAGGCTTTTTTGAATTAATATAGGTATGATTTATTAAGCATCTAATATATGTGAGGCCTTGCAAATATCTCACTTAAGCTTCACAACAATCGCTTGAAACAAATATTATTATTTTCTCTTTTTGTTTGACATTAAAAAATTTTTAAATCCAAATTGACATTTTCAGCACACATGAAGCATTTGTTCATGCTTTAGTATTACAGTGTCAAGTTTTTCTTTGCTGAATCGTTCTGACTCCATTGTACCTTAATATTGATTTTTTTCAGAGGAGAAGCTGAGGTTTGGAGTTTAGTAAGTGGTCCAAGGTCACAATGATGGATAAAGAAGTCTGGGGTGACTTGGGGGGCCCCACTTCTTGCTGTTGTCCTCCACCTTCTCATCCATGGGCTCCCTGCCATAGCCCTGGGGTCAACGTCCCAGAAGCCTTGCTCACACAGCCGGTAGTGGGCGCAGGGGTCCCCAGGGCAGTGCTGGGGCTCTGTCTCCATGTCCCCCACAGGCGAGTGCAGGGCCTGGCACGCAGTGGGTAGGCAACTGATATCCAAGGAACAAAGGAAAGGATAGTGGCAATGCTGATGGACACCAAGACATGGTTCCATTTGTGTGCTTATCCATCTGTCGTGGATGTGTGTAGATGATAAGCCCCTTGAGGGCACACACCCTGTTCCAGCTCTATGGCCTCGGCACTTCCTGTGACCTCCACAGCTAGCCAAGGGGCTGCAGCATCCCCTGGAGCAGAGGCTGGCAAACCCAGCCCTGTGGGCCAAATCCTGCCCACGGCCTGATTTTTTTTAAAGATTTTTTTTAACATGGAAAAATAACTAAAAAAAATTAAAAAAAAAATTAAAAAAAAAATCTTAATTGAATTTGTTACAATGTTGCCTCTGTTTTATGGCTTGGTTTTTTTGACTGAGAGACATGTGGGATCTGAGCTCCCCGACCAGAGGGAGCTTCTGGGCTCCTGCGCTAGGGCTTTGCTTGCGAACCACATGGTTTCCTAGGAGGAAGTGGTGAGGATGGGGTGTGGCCATGCCTGGGGTGGGGGGACATACCAGCTGGGGGGGCTTCTTCCCAGGAGCTGGACTCAGTGCCGTCCTCTCCAGCAGTGGCTACCTTTAGCAATAGGTCACCGTGTTAATGCACCTAGATTGTAGGGGCTTCTGGGAGCTGCTACCCTGGCGGTTTGCCCCATCACAGTGAGGAGAGAACTTGATAAAATCAGGGGGCAGCTGGCCAGCTCCAATAGTACCACCAGCAGCAACAAATACTAGTCTGAAAAAAAAAAATACAACTTGTTTGCATTGAGTACTTGGGCTTCCTAGGTTGTGCAGTGGTAAAGAATCCACATGCCAAGCAGGACATGTGGGTCCAATCCTTGGGTCAGGAAGATCTCCTGGAGAAGGAAATGGCAATCCACTCCAGTGTTCTTGCCTGCGAAATCCCATGGACAGAGGAGCCTGGCGGGCTACAGTGCACGGAGTCCATAGAGCTGGATGAGGCTGAGCGATGAAACACACATACACACAGTGAAGGCTCACCTATGAGTTAGCAATTACCCAGCGCTGCTGTGTGTCAGAAATGGTATGGACCTAACAGAAGCAGAAGATATTAAGAAGAGGTGGCAAGAATACACGGAAGAACTGTACAAAAAAGATCTTCACGACCCAGATGATCATGATGATGTGATCACTCATCTAGAGCCAGACATCTTGGAATGTGAAGTCAGGTGGGCCTTAGAAAGCATCACTACGAACAAAGCTAGTGGAGGTGATGGAATTCCAGTTGAGCTGTTTCAAATCCTGAAAGATGATGCTGTGAAAGTGCTGCACTCAATATGCCAGCAAATTTGGAAAACTCAGCAGTGGCCACAGGACTGGAAAAGGTCAGTTTTCATTCCAATCCCAAAGAAAGGCAATGCCATGCTGAGTGCCGAAGAAATGATGCTTTTGAACTGTGGTGTTGGAGAAGACTCTTGAGAGTCCCTTGGACTGCAAGGAGATCCAACCAGTCCATTCTGAAGGAGATCAGCCCTGGGATTTCTTTGGAAGGAATGATGTTAAAGCTGAAACTCCAGTACTTTGGCCACCTCATGCGAAGAGTTGACTCATTGGAAATGACTCTGATGCTGGGAGGGATTGGGGGCAGGAGGAAAGGGGACGACCGAGGATGAGATGGCTGGATGGCATCACTGACTTGATGGACGTGAGTCTGAGTGAACTCTGGGAGATGGTGATGGACAGGGAGGCCTGGCGTGCTGCGATTCATGGGGTCACAAAGAGTCGGACACGACTGAGCGACTGAACTGAACTGAACTGAACTGTGTGTCAGGCTCCGTGCTAATCACTTTTTATCTTACTCAAGTTCCCAGCCATCCTGTGGAGACTAACTTCCCTAATTATTCCCTTCTCTTCTTTTCCCCCCTTTTCTCCTTCTCCCCTCCCCCTCCCCTTTATCCTGTTCCCCTCCTCCTCCTTCTCCCTTCCCAGGGAACAGAGAACATGGAGGCTACCGGAGGTTAAATGACTTGGTCAAGGTCACCAAGCTAAGACATGGCTCTGGAAGGACCTGAATTTGGATCCAAATTGTCTGACACTGAGGCCTGTTCTGAACGAGTACAGAGCTCTGCTCCCGTTAATGAGTCCTGATGGCGTCGGGGCCCCTGATCCGAGCCAGGCGGCCGCCGCCCAGGGAGCATCATGAGTCCTTATGCTTCAGGGGGCCCCGCTGCTCCTCAGCCGTTCTCTCATCAGACTCTTACCAGGTCCTGCCCCAGGTGCCCTGCAGCCCCGGCTGAAGGTGGGCAGAAGCGGCTCTCAGGTGTTCACCGCTGGCCCGAGCAGAGCAGCTCCAGGGCCAGACCTGGCCTTAGGTGACCTCAGGCCGGCAGAACCCAGGGTTTACCAGTCATTAACTTCTTGTATCCTCCCAGGTCCTACTTTACTTAGGAGACAGAGACAGAGACAGGCAGAGACAGAGTGGAGAATCTGGGACCCTCTCCATGACTGCTGGGGGATGGGGAGCCAGGGCTGGATGCTTTGGTTTCCTGAGTGGGTGGCTGCCACCTCTACGTTACACCCATGGAGCCCCTGGTGAATCCATAATGGCCTTTGTGTGTGACAATGTACGCATTTCACATGCAGTTTTCAGCAAGAATGACTCTGAACTTTCCAGTCTTATCTAAGCTGCAGGGGAGAAAAGCAAAGACAAGGTCACATCTTCTTTGATGTCTTCTTTTGCCAAGTGAGAGCTGTTCCTCCCCTTAGGCTGGTGGAATGATGGCTTTAGGAACCACAAGACAAGGGTAGGGATTTTTAGTCTTTTTGGGGTGGGGATGGGGTCCTGTGGACCCTTTTGAAATTTGGTGAAAGAATATTTGTTTTTTTTTTCCTTCACCTAGTTGTCTGCCTTATTTTCTGCTTTTGTGTTAATTTCACTGCATTTATAGGCATTTATGAGCTACAAACCTCTTCTCTCTTTCTTTTGGTTAGTGAGTGGGCTTAAGAGAGCAAGCATAATAGCCCAACACCTGGGAACCTCTCTAGACAGAACGCAATGGGCAAGCTAAAATACAATACCCTGTGCACCAGGGATGACTTCTGGCTTTTTTTTTTTTTTTTCTGAAATGTTGGGAATCAGAGGCAGGAAAGAGTCTGAGCAGATATGTTTCCTTCAGGCCTATCCTTGGAGAAGGGAAAGTCTGAAACTCAGCTGCTGGGTTTTATTTTCCTAAGGAGACGATGATAAGGGTCTTTATTTATTAAAAAAAAAATTCTTGGGGTATAGCTGATTAACAGTATTGTGATAGTTTCAGGTGGACAGCAGAGTGACTCAGCTATACATATACATGTACCCATTCTCCTCCAAACTCCCCTCCCATCCAGGTTGCCACATGGCATTGAGCAGAGTTCCATGTGCTATACAATAGGACCTTGTTGGTCATTCATTTTAAATACGGCAGCGTGTACATGTCCATCCCAAACTCTCTTGAGTATCCCTTTCCCCCATCTTCCCTTCCCCCAACCCCCCCCACCCCTGCTGAACCCCAAGTTCCTTCTCTAAGTCTGTGAGCCTCTTTCTGTTTTCTAAGTAAGTTCATTTGTATCATTTTGAGGGTGTTAATAGCCTCCTTAGGGAGGAGGAGGCTATCAAGCAGGCAGGAGGAAATAAAACTGCAAGTGGCAGGCATTTTAATTTCTTTTTTCTCTTATAATGCTGTGTTGTCAGAGTGACCCCTGGTTCCACCTGAATTTAACTTTATCTCAAACCTTGAGCTAACCAATGCATTTTTTTCATGGAAATGTCTTCCTTAAGCTACGTTAATGAACTATGTATTTGGCTTTCTTCAAGATTCATGTCAATTGTTTTATGGCCTGGGATGACTCATCTTGTGCCAATGCTATCTCAAAATGCATGTTGTGGGTGAGGAGCCTGGTGCAACTCTCTTAGTTTTGAGATGTTTCCTTTCTCTAATTAGCAGCTTGCTGATAGGTATATAACTCTTTGCTAAAAACTAGCAAGGGGTCACTCTTTCTGTCCCCGTCTGATGTCTATGTCAGAAGTTTTCTCTATCTCTTTTATACTTTAATAAAACTTTATTACACAAAAAGCTCTGAGCGATCAAGACTCATCACTAGCCCTGGATCAAATTCTTCTCCTCCGGAGGCCAAGAACCATGGCATTGTTCTTGGCTTGTAGTAGCAAACTTTCAATTTCTTTTTAGATTCCACACACACGTAAAAGTTGTCATACAATATTTTTCCTTCTCTATCTGACTTAGTTCACTCAGTATGATAGTCTCCAGGTCCATCCATGTTGTTGTAAATGGCATTGTTTCATCTTTTTAATGCCGGAGTGATATTCCATTGTATATATGTACCACATCTTCTTTACCCATTCCTCTGGATGACAGGGGTCTTGATGAAGATCTGTGATGTCTGCCCCTGGTCAGAGGTGCTGGAGGGGAGGTGAGGAAGGGCTGCTGGACCAGCACCCCCCATAGAGAGCTGGAAGTTTTGTGTGGGTATGGATGGGCCATTGCTTCCACTGCAGTGGTGAAAGCAGCAATGTTTGGCATATGAAATCTTAAGGCCACACTGGTCTTGAATCATGAAAATTACTGAGTAGCCTCAAAAATACAACTTAACAGCCAGAGACATTATAGCCTGAAGTCATGGGAAGTTTTGAGGGACTTGCTATTGGATCTAGTTGGATCCTTGATTCCTCATTGGACTATAATCTCCAATCAATACATCCAGCTAGAAATTACTAGTGAAATGCAAATCAAAACTATATGAGGTATTGCCTCACATCAATCAGAATAGTTATCATCAAAAAGCCTATGAACAATAAACACTGGAAATGGCATGGGAAAAAAAGAACCTGTCTACAGTGTTAGAATGTAAATTGGTGCAGCCACTATGGAGAATAGCATAGCTGTTCCTTAACAAACTAAAAATAGAGCTACCATATGATCCAGCAGCCCCACTTCTGGGCATATATCCAGGAAAGGTGAAAACTCTCATAAGAAAAGATACATGCATTACCCAATGTTCATTGCACCTGTATTTACAATAGCCAGGACAAGGAAGCAAGTAAGTGTCTATTGACAGATGAATAGATAAAGGAGATGTGATATATATATATATATATATATATATACATACATATATATGTAAAATTCTATATTATGTAGCCATAAAAAAGAATGAAATAATTCCATGAGCAACAACATAGATGGACCTAGAGATTATCCTAGTAAGTGAAGTAAGTCAGACAGAGAAAGACAATTATCATATGATATCACTTATATGTGGAATCTAAAAAAATGATACAAAGGAGCTTATTTACAAAACAGAAACAGATTCACAGACACAGAAAACAAATTTATGGTTGCCAGTGGGGAAAGGGACAGAGGGATAAATTAGGAGTTTGGGATTAACAAACACACACTACTGCTGCTACTGCTGCTAAGTCACTTCAGTCGTGTCCGACTCTGTGCGACCCCACAGATGGCAGCCCATCAGGCTCCACCGTCCCTGGGATTCTCCAGGCAAGAACACTGCAGCGGGTTGCCATTTCCTTCTCCAATGCATAAAAGTGAAAAGTGAAAGTGAAGTCGCTCAGTCGTGTCCGACTCTTAGCGACCCCATGGACTGCAGCCCACCAGGCTCCTCTGTCCATGGGAATTTCCAGGCAAGAGTACTGGAGTGGGGTGCCATTCCCAAAGACAAGTGGGCCTTAGAAAGCATCACTACGAACAAAGCTACTAGAGGTGATGGAATTTCAGTTGAGCTGTTTCAAATCCTGGAAGATGATGCTGTGAAAGTGCTGCATTCAATATGCCAGCACTATTCGAAAATTCAGCAGTGGCCACAGGACTAGAAAAGGTCAGTTTTCATTTCAATCCCAAAGAAAGGCAATGCCAAAGAATGCTCAAACTACTGCACAATTGCACTCATCTCACACGCTAGTAAAGTAATGCTCAAAATTCTCCAAGCCAGGCTTCAGCAATACGTGAACCATGAACTTCCAGATGTTCAAGCTGGTTTTAGAAAAGGCAGAGGAACCAGAGATCAAATTGCCAACATCTGCTTGATCATGGATAAAGCAAGAGAGTTCCAGAAAAACATCTATTTCTGTTTTATTGACTATGCCAAAGCCTTTGACTGTGTGGATCACAATAAACTGTGGAAAATTCTGAGAGAGATGGGAATACCAGACCACCTGACCTGCCTCTTGAGAAACCTATATGCAGGTCAGGAAGCAACAGTTAGAACTGGACATGCAACAGCAGACTGGTTCCAAATAGGAAAAGGAGTACATCAAGACTGTATATTGTCACCCTGCTTATTTAACTTCTATGCAGAGTACATCATGAGAAATGCTGGGCTGGAAGAAGCACAAGCTGGAATCAAGATTTCTGGGAGAAATGTCAATAACCTCAGATATGCAGATGATATCACCCTTATGGCAGAAAGCAAAGAAGAACTCAAAAGCCTCTTGATGTAAGTGAAAGAGGAGAGTAAAAAAGTTGGCTTAAAACTCAACATTCAGAAAACTAAGATCATGGCATCTGGTCTCATCACAAATAGATGGGCAAACAGTGAGAGACTTTATTTTCTTGGGCTCCAAAATCACTGCAGATGGTGACTGCAGTCATAAAATTAAAAGAGGCTTGCTCCTTGGAAGAAAAGTTATGACCAACCTAGACAGCATATTAAAAATCAAAGACATTACTTTGACAACCAAGGTCTGTCAAGGCTATGGTTTTTTCAATAGTCATGTATGGATGTGAGAGTAAGACTATAAAGAAAACTGAGCATCGAAGAATTGATGCTCTTGAACTGTGGTGTTGGAGAAGACTCTTGAGAGTCCCTTGAACTGCAAAGAGATCCAACCAGGCCATCCTAAAGGAAATCAGTCCTGAATATTTATTGGAAGGACTGATGCTGAAGCTGAAACTCCAATACTTTGGCCACTTGATGCGAAGAACTGATTCATTGGAAATGATCTTGATGCTGGGAAAGACTGAAGGCAGGAGGATAAGGGGATGACCAAGGATGAGATGGTTGGATGGCATCACCAATACAATGGACATGAGTTTGAATAAGCTCCAGAAGTTGGTGATAGACAGGGAAGCCTGGCATGCTGCAGTCCATGGGGTCACAAAGAGTTGGACATGACTGAGTGACTGAACTGACTGAAACCACTTAAAAATGGGACTGGCATGTGGTCAGCTATTGTTATTAGGCTTGTGTGTGTATGCTCAGTTGCTCCTCTGTCCATAGGCAAGAATACTGGAGTGGGTTGCTATTTCTTACTACAGGAGATCTTCTTGACCCAGGGATAGAACCCAGGTTTTTGCAATTGGCAGGCAAATTTTTTTTTTTTACCACTCTGCCACCTGGGAAGCCCATTATTAGGTTCAAAGGATGTCTTATACTTGGGCCTGTTCAGTTCAGTTCAGTCGCTCAGTCATGTCAGACTCTTTGTGACCCCATGAATTGCAGCATGCCAGGCCTCCCTGTCCATCACCAACTCCTGGAGTTCACCCAAACTCACGTCCATCGAGTCGGTGATGCCATCCAGCCATCTCATCCTTTGTCGTCCCCTTCTAATCCTGCCCCCAATGCCTCCCAGCATCAGAGTATTTTCCAATGAGTCAACTCTCTGCATGAGGTGGCCAAAGTATTAGAGTTTCAGCTTCAGCATCATTCCTTCCAATGAACACCCAGGACTGATCTCCTTTAGGATGGACTGGTTGGATCTCCTTGCAGTCCAAGGGACTCTCAAGAGTCTTCTCCAACACCACAGTTCAAAAGCATCAATTCTTCGGCACTCAGCTTTCTTCACAGTCCAATTCTCACATCCATACATGACCACTGGAAAAACCATAGCCTTGACTAAATGGAACTTTGTTGGCAAAGTGATGTCTCTGCTTTTGAATATGCTGTCTAGGTTGGTCATAACTTTCCTTCCAAGGAGTAAGCGTCTTTTAGTTTTATGGCTGCAATCACCATCTGCAGTGATTTTGGAGCCCCCCAAAATAAAGTCTGACACTGCTTCCACTGTTTCCCCATCTATTTCCCATGAAGTGATGGGACCAGATGCCCTGATCTTCGTTTTCTGAATGTTGAGCTTTAAGCCAACTTTTTCACTCTCCTCTTTCACTTTCATCAAGAGGCTTTTTAGCTCCTCTTCACTTTCTGCCATAAGGGTGGTGTCATCTGCATATCTGAGGTTATTGATATTTCTCCCGGCAATCGTGATTCCAGCTTGTGCTTCTTCCAGCCCAGAGTTTCTCATGATGTACTTGGGCCTGTAGTTATGCATTAATCAACGGATTTTGAATTGGATGTAGGAATTACTTATTGGAGATTGGAGGGCAGAAAAGAGAGTAGGGATGCATACTGCCACAATGCCCCTTTAAGAAAGCACGTCTGAAATTTTGCCAGTAAATTGCTTATAATCTGGCCCCCTTTTGTTACCCAGAGCCCAGTTAAGCATCCTCACACACAGATTGGAGGTCTCATCCTTATAGCCATTTGTGTATCCTTTTAATTGGACACATGAGGTGATGGTCATGGTAAATTGACCTGAGGGGGTTTATTGATCTTCAGTTCTATGCAGCAAGACAATACATTGTGACAGTAGGCGATCCATTTCCATCCCACTTTACAGCCAAAGTAACAGTCGCCACCAAGTTGAGTGCAAGTACGGACTGTCGCTCCATCATTTCTAAACACACTGTTCCCTAAAGGAGAAAAAACACATACACACAAAAGAAAAATCAGTCTTCAAGAGCCTGGGGGAAATCGCAGGGCTGTCCTCTCTTTCCTGGTGAATGGCTTCTCAGTTTGGGGTTTTCCTTCTACACTCCATCCTCTTATCTGCTGTTACATTTTGGCGAGGGCCACTGAGTCCAGCGCTAATCAGAGGAAGCTGAGGGAAACAGGATTGTAAATATCTGGACAGTGATCTATGCATGTGGTGAAAAGGGCTCCCCTCTCTTAAGCTATGGCAGACTTTCAGGAGGTAGCAGCAGATGATCAGGGCAGGGGCTGAATAACACTCAACCATCTCTTGCCTCTAGCCCCTCTGCTGACTGATACTGTGGTCTCCTTGCTGGGCTTATACCAATGGGGCTTTTAAAGTGCCTCAATCCTCGGAAGACCCTCAATTTTCATGACCCATACCCATCCTTACTTACCTGAAGGCAATGAGATCACCAGGAGGAAGAGTAACCCAGAGAGACGGCGTCTCATAGCTGATGAGGACACAGAGCTGCAGCTTCCTGGGGCTGGCTATCGGGGAGGCTCCTTTATAGTGCTGGGCAAGGCTGGGTGGGGCTGGACACTGGCCTCGTTCTATCTGGAGGGATACCCAGGGGAGATAGGCTTTTTCAGGATTACAGGAAAAGGAATCCCTGGGCCATTCGGTGCGGCTTCCTCTTCTACAAATCATGGGAGAGGAAAGGACTCAGTCAAGGTAGAAGAAAGGGAGAGACCAGGCATCATCATGCTCAGAACTGAGCACTATTCCTGTGTCACTTCAAATGGACACTGATGGGAAAATGGCAGGGACATGTCTGCTTGTTCCTCCCATTCTTTGCAGTCCCACTGAAAACACAGGAGCCAGAGAGGTGAAGTGATAAAACAGGCTTAACTGAAGGCCGGAAAGGATGTCAGCAAGAATTTACAGTGTTCCAGGAAGCAAAGGATCGCAGGGTGTCAACTGTTGGCCTGACCAAGAGTTAGGTAGGTGTTCAGACATAGTGAAGAAGCGAAAGCCTATTTGCCTATTGGAGGCTCACGCTGTAGGGAATCTCACCCCCCAGAACAGTTCACTGAACGACTTTGTTTTCTAGACGGCTGATGTAGAAAGTCAGCTGGACTTTGGGAACCAGGTCTGGGGAAGGTTCTGTTTTTGCAGTGGGTGAGTTAGAATTCTCTCCTGGCCCCTGAGAGCAGGAAGAGCTGGTTCAGGGTTGGCTGCCCTCTGTTAGGAGCAGAGCAGAACAACGCTTCCCTGGAGCTAGAGGGCCGCGGTTCCTGGGAAGGGCCATTAGCTCTGGCTCCCTGGAGGGATGGTGGGAAAGAAGAAGGCATGAACTTAGGCTTTATTCTTGCCCCTGAGCCAGGCTTGTACCCGAATGATCCAAGACCGTAGGATTCTGAGTCTGTAAAGTGGCAGCAGAGCATAGTTTTATTGGTTACACTCTGTTTTGCTGTCACAGGCCCTTGGATGAATTATTTAGCATCTCTGAGTTTCAGTTTCCTCTTTTCTTTCTTTTTTCTTTTTCTCTTTCTTTCTTTCCCTCTTTTTTTTATTTTTAGGATTAAAAAAAATTGAGGTAGAGCTGCTGTACAATCTTATGAAAGTTATAGGCATACAATATAGCAATTCACAAATTTTAAAGGTCCATTTCTAGTTATTATAAAATATTGGCTAGATTTGCTGTGTTGTACAACATAGTCTTGTATCTGATTTTATACCTATTTGTACCTTTTAATTCTCTACCCCTATATTGCCCCTTTGCTCTTCCCTCTCCCCACTGGTAACCACTATATATATTCTATCTGTGAATCTGCTTTATTTGGCTATATTCACTAGTTTGTTGTATCTTTTTATGGAGATTCCACATATAAATGATATCATACCATATTTGTCTTTCTCTGTCTTATTTCAGTTATTATAATACCCTCCAAGTCCATGTTGTTGCAAATAGCAAAATTTTACTCTCTTTTATGGCTGAATAGTATTTCATTGCATGTGTATATATTTATATTTACATGTAGCATAACTTTTTTAATCAATTTTTTTTGTTGATGGGGCTTTGCTGGTGGCTCAGCAGTAAAGAATTTGCCTGCAATACAGGAGAGGCAGGAGACACAGGTTCAATCTCTGCGTTGGGAAGATAATCTGGAGTAGGAAATGGCAACTCACTCCAGTATTCTTGCCTGGAAAATTCCATGGACAGAGGAGCCTGGTGGGCTACAGTCCAGGTGGGTTGCAAAGAGTCTGACATGACTGAGCACACAGGCATGTTCTGTTGATGGACACTTAGGTTGTTTCTAGAGGGCTGCTATGAACACTGGGGTGAATATATCTTTTTGAATTAATTTTTTTTTTTCAGATAATCTTCCTTTTCTCTAAAAGTGCACTGTAAGAGGTTTTTTTGAGGATGAAATGAGATAAAGCTTACAAAATGCATTGTGCTCTTTCCTTCTCCTCTTCCTATCCTTTATTAAATTCTGCCACTATAGCTGTTCTGTGGACCCTCTCCAAGAGACTTCTTAGTGAATGCAAGATATCGCTGGGAAAGTTTTATTCTGGTTTACAACAGTGGGCATGGTTGAGGACGTGGCTGCAGGTTGGAATGGGGATGGGAGAGAGATGGTGGGCGAGTGGATTAGAAGCACCAAGGGCAGTGCTGGTTCAGGGCTGAGGATTCCCTTGCAAAATCCCAGGAAAGGCTCCCAGGAGACCCTTCAGTGGGCATGTGATTCTGGCCCATAGAGCCCAGGCCATATGCTAACCATCCGCTATCGTAGACATAGTGTAGACCACAGCATAGACACCTCATTCTTTCAGAGAGGGAGGAAACAAGGCTCAGATTTGTGAATGGACTTGCACAAAGGAAGGAAGCAAGCCGTGGGCTGTGCTGACACCAGATATTCAGCTGTCTTGATACTCAGTTTAGAACTCTGTCCTTCATATATTTTAAATTGTTCAATTGTGCTTTAGGTAAGATGGGAAATATGAACCTAACATTTTCTAAATACTTCTGAGTCCCTTCTACACACAGTTCTGGAAAAAAACAGATCTAACATGTGTCTGGGAATCAGTATATGTTCAGGACAGATCCTTTCCTTTCCATCCACAGATGTCCTGTTAAATCACCATTCCAGCCTTTGGGAAGGAGTTTCTCCTAAGTGAGTTAAGTGTTCCCACCTTCTGCTTGAAGTCTTGTTGAACAAAGCTGCCAGGGAAACAGAACGGCTTCCTTCTCTTCTATTTAGTATTGCTGTGTTGGTGTTTTCTTCCTTTATCTTAGTTTTCTAGAATTCTTATGCTTGCCTTCAGTTCAGTTCAGTCACTCAGTCGTGTCCGACTCTTTGCGACCCCATGAATCGCAGCACGCCAGGCCTCCCTGTCCATCACCATCTCTCGGAGTTCACTCAGACTCATGTCCATCGAGTCCGTGATGCCATCCAGCCATCTCATTCTCGGTCGTTCCCTTCTCCTCCTGCCCTACTATTGTCTTTACCTTTGGTGTTGGAGAAGACTCTTGAGAGTCCCTTGGACTGCAAGGAGATCCAAACAGTCCATTCTGAAAGAGATCAACCCTGGGATTTCTTTGGAAGGAATGATGCTAAAGCTGAAACTCCAGTACTTTGGCCACCTCATGCAAAGAGTTGACTCATTGGAAAAGACTTTGATGCTGGGAGGGATTGGGGGCAGGAGGAGAAGGGGACGACCGAGGATGAGATGGCTAGTCCCTTGGACTGCAAGGAGATCCAAACAGTCCATTCTGAAAGAGATCAACCCTGGGATTTCTTTGGAAGGAATGATGCTAAAGCTGAAACTCCAGTACTTTGGCCACCTCATGCAAAGAGTTGACTCATTGGAAAAGACTTTGATGCTGGGAGGGATTGGGGGCAGGAGGAGAAGGGGACGACAGAGGATGAGATGGCTGGATGGTATCACTGACTCGATGGACACGAGTCTGAGTGAACTCCAGGAGTTGGTGATGGACAGGGAGGCCTGGAGTGCTGCGATTCATGGGGTCGCAAAGAGTCGGACACGACTGAGGGACTGAACTGAACTGAACTTGAGGAAAAATGTCCACTGCACATCCTACCGAACCTTAATGAATTACCCTGTCAAATTGAATTATGCTTCCTTTTCAGCTGTCTCATTTTACTAGTCAGACAGTTCCTGAATGCAGTGACTTCACTATTTTTCTGCATGGGCAAATTTCTTTTCTCCCATGGTTTTTATTTTTAGGCAGATGCTTTTACTGTCTGAGCCAGGGAAGTCCCTGGTTTTTATTTTTAAATTTTATTATTATTACATTATTACAACTACATTAAAAATTATTAAGCTATTGAAATTATACTTTTTTTTTCCATTATTATTATAGGATATTGTGTATAGCTCCCCATTCTATACAGTAGGACCTTGTTTATTATCCATCCTATAGGTAATAGTTTGCATCTGCTAATCCCAAACTCCCAATGCATCTCTTCCCTCCCTCTTGGCAATCACTGTCTGTTCTATATGTCTGTAAATCTACACACTCCATCTTTTTTTAGAACAGTTTTAGGTTCACAGCTAAATTGAGTCGAAAGTTCAAACAGCTTCCTCCTGTCAATCACCCCTACCAGAGTGGTATGTTTGTTTCAAATGATGACCCCTCACAGTGACATATATTATCACTCAAAATGTATACTTTATGCTAAGGTTCACCTGTGGGATTTATGTTGTCAGCTTTGACAAATGTGTAACATTTCATCCTTCTTGTAGTATCATACAGAAACCTCACATCATCCTAAAAATCCTCTGTCCTCTGGCTGGCTCTTATTCTTGAACTTTTAACATAAAATATTGACAAAAGATGAAATTTAATACACATAAAGAAAAACACATCACAGACTTAGCTCAGTGACTGAATATACAACAAACACTGTGTAACCACCACTCAGATCAAGGAAACAAATGTTCTCCGGCAGGAGGGACGGTTCCATACCCCACTAGTCACTGCAACCCACTCCCTCCCACGTGGGGGACAGTTCAGACACCAGGTGCGCGGACAGGTGATGTATGGACATGTGGCGTGTGCATGCCTGGTGTGGGACACGTGGTGGGCAGATTCGTGACGGGTGTACATGTGGTGCACAGACGCCTAGTGCTCAGGCACGTGCTGTGTGCGGGTGAGGACGGCCTGCGGAGGCACGTGGACCCAGGCGTGTGGACGGCTCTGGCTCGCGCCAGACCTGGGGACAGGGACCAACAGTCACCCAGGTGTGGGAAGCATGCCCAAGTGACATCCTCGTGGGTTCCCTGAGGAGGATGCTCCGGCACCCCCCACCCCGCCCCCTGCTTTGTTGCTTTTAAAGGATTTTCAGGCTTTTAAAAAGTCTTCCTGCCCGCGCTTTTCCCCCTTCTGGCCGCTAGGTCCGAAAGCGATGGAGCCTGCGGAGACGGGGCGAAGAGAGCAAAGACTACATTCTTAGCAATTATTCTTCTCAAATATTTGCTTTTACTGCCTGCTCCAGAGGTTGGCCTTTATTAGAACTATGCATCACAGAGTAGTCAAGCTATCCAGGGACAGGAGAAGGTTTTCAAGACAGGTAAGCGCTAAAAGGGCTTCCCTGGTGGCTCAGTGGTAAAGAGCACGCCTGCCAGGGCGGGAGATGCGGGTTCCATCCCAGCGTGGGGAAGATTCCCTGGAGGAGGCATGGCAACCCATGCCGGTATTCTTGCCTGGAGAATTACACGGATAGAGGAGCCTGGCGGGCTACTGTTCATGGGGTTGCAGAGTGGGACACAGTTGAGCGACGGAACAACAACAAGCAGTTTAAAAAAAAATAAGGCACAGAAATGAAAGACACCATCAAAATGGCATTAGTTTGTGCCATGCCAGAGCTTGAGGTTTGTGAGAACCACGCAAATGGGAATATGTTTGGCTGAAAAAGCTTACAAAAGACTCTGTATTTGGGGTCCAAGCTCAGGTACTTCAACTCAGCTCTCCAAATGGGAATAAATGAATGAGAATGGTTTCTTTGACAATTCCCACCAAAACTTCTCTTCCGAGGTACAGGCAGGCTATGTGTTTTAGTGCAAAGAACCCAGACCTTAGCTTCTGATAGATTCAAGTTGGCCTCTGTGCTCTGCTACCTCTGAGATATGTGATATTGGATAAGTCACTTAATCTGTCATAATTTCGGGTCTTCATTTGTAAGATGAGAGTCAGTGTACCTCTTTACAAGTTGTTGTGGGACAAATGGAGATGACACACAGAAAATACAGAGACTGTGGGTTCTTGGTGATTGTTTTTTTCTTCCTCTTTGTATGAGAAGAGACAAAAGTGAATGGAAAATGACTTGGTCATATCTGTGTAATATTATAAGTCAAAAGAATTGTGAGAGGAGAGGGATGGGAAGATGGCAGGAGAGACTTTGGCAGGCTGGCACTTCCCTAGTGCCCTGTGGGTTTTCATTGAGACTTGTAGAAATTGGGTTTCTCTGCAAGATGCCTCCTTGGTCTCCACTTCCTCGCCTGATGGAGTAACTGAAAATCCGGTTGTTCAGGAAGGCACACAGAACATTTTTTGACTGGAAAAAATTTAGACGAGGGTCGGGGTGGACGTTCAAAAAGTATTTTTTTCCCAGGCCTGTTTTCTGAGGGTACTGCTTTGCCAGGTCTCCCCAAGGAATTTTGTCCCTCTTTCAAAACAGAATCGTTATGTTGCTACAGCCTTGATTGCTGAAATGTTCTCTTTTGTGATGTGCAGTCTGTTATACACTTGCCTTCATGGACTGCATAATACTCAGGATATTCAAGTTATAATAAATACTTCACCCAGAAACAAGTTGGAAGAGATTCTGTTTCCTGTATGAAAACCCCTGCGATTAAAATAAGGTCTCCCCATCACACCAATCCTGGAAGATCTCAGTGGACACAGGTCTGTTATACCTTCTCTTCTGTGGTTAATCTGTCAGGCTTGGAATACTGAGGGCTAGTGCCCCAGGTTCTGACCAGGAATCCAAGGTCTCACAACAGACCGCAGGATCACAAGGTTTAAAGATGCATTTGCCTAGACCGGTCCTCCTGTAGGGTCTTTGTTCCCATGTCCAGCTCATCCCTGGAAAACCTAAGGAGGTGTCAGTCCTGGGGAAGGCCTGAGGCATATTGGCATGGCCCAACTTAACATACACCCATCCCCTTAGGTGGAAGCACACTGTCAAATGGAAGATCAAGGTCAATGAAAGGAGGAAGCCTTTAAGGTGTGATGAAGGGACATGTTTCTGATCCTAGAATTTCCCAGCAGAAGATGGGAAAAGCCTTGTTTCAAGCTGGGGTGGATATTGGGGTTCAGTGTGGCCCATTCTGCCATATTGGGCTGATGGGAGAATCCATGGAAGTCAGAGGGTAGGAGTACATTGCTGCCCACTCCTTAGCAACTGGGGGCCATCAGACCAGAGGAACAAAGGGTGTGAGCACAGCAGCTTCTCTGATCACTGGGAAACTTGACTTAAACCTTGGGTCTTCTAAGGCATGATCCAGAACCCTCCACTCTTTCACCAGGTTCCTCTAACTGTATGTTGGGGTGGGACTTAGAGTGAGGATTAAGATCATAGTTTCAGTGTGTCTAACAGCCTACAAGCTCTGAGCAAGAACTTCAGACCAAAGCATAAGTCCAAACCCATGTAGGAAAAAAAATTTAACCAGCTGGTTACATATAAGCATGACATGAGGATACTAAAGAAATTCCTGTTTGGACCTGGGGAAGTTCAGAGAGGAAAGTGGGGTCTGGTTGTTGCAAGCAATCAAGAGACACTTCTGCCTGGAAGGGGCTGTGTAATCAGGTGAATCCACTATTGCCTTTAGCAAGATTTGGTTATGTTTGGAGTCTTAGGACATTCTGTGAGGAGATGCTGGCTTGGAACTGGTCCCTGGCCACATGCAAGGAAGAATGTTCTCAGTGCTTTCTTTGAAGATCAGATGCGCTTATGCCACTGGCCAGATGCCCAGACGTCCCCTGGGCTAGTTCACCTTCTTCCTTAGCTTCAGACAGATTGTCTATGACAATCTGTTGAACATGATTTTTTCCTTCGGGCATTTGAGTCTCTTCCTGGTCCTTGAATTTCCTAGCACAGTTGTAGCAAACAGGGCTGTCCTTATCTCCATGGATTTCTGTGAGGGCTGTGAGAAAGGCAGTTCTACAACACTGGTCATGGACCTGGTGCGTGACACGTCCTCAGCCTTTCTCATGACTCTGAGCAGATCAGCAGCCCACCCTGTCCTTACTCAGACTCATGTCTGTAAGAAATGAGTTACAGACCCACATGGGGAAAATACAGAAGGGCCATGGTCACTGTGAGCATGGAGGGGAAATCTAGCACGGGGCATGGAAATGGAGAGCTCTAGAGAGCAGGGAACCAGGAAGGTTCAGTTCAGTTCAATTCAGGGTGGCCAACATTAGTGGCACCTTATGCCAGGCCCTTTGCTGGGTTCCAGGGACATAGAGAATAGAGAAGATTCCTGCCCTCACAGTTACAGGGCCCATAGGTTATAATTTTCATATAATGAGGTAAAAGTTGTGGACAAGAATCACGTACAAGATACTATGGAAACTTGGGGCACCAAATTGAGCTTTGAGAGAAGCAGGAAAGGCTTCTTGGAGAAGATGAATCTTTTAGGGTAAGTAGGGATTATCCAGGAAGTACAGGAAAGAGGGCTCTAGGAAAAATCAGTAGATCCACAGATCAGGGCACAGAGGTATAGAAAAGTCTGGTGTGTGCAGGTATGAACACATAGTTAGGTGTCACTGAAAGGTGGGATGTGGTTACAGATGAGGCTGGAGAGGGAGGTACAGCCAAGTTACAAAGGGTCAGGAGTGAAATTTTATTAATTTATTTAATTTTGTTTTTCATTAAAGTATAGTTGATTTACAGTGTTTTGGGTATACAGCAAAGTGATTCAGTTATACCTAAATGTATCTCTATCCATATATCTGTTCTTTTCAAATTCTTTTCCATTATAGGTTATTAGAAGATATTGGATATAATTTTCTGGCAATTTGATCTCTGGTTCCTCTGCCTTTTTAAAAACCAGCTTGAACATCTGGAAGTTCATGGTTCACATACCGTTGAAGCCTGGCTTGGAGAATTTTGAGAATTACTTTACTAGCATGTGAGATGAATGCAATAGTGTGGTAGTTTGAACATTCTTTGGCATTGCCTTGCTTTGGAACTGGAATGAAAACTGATCTTTTCTAGTCCTGTGGCCACTGCTGAGTTTTCCAGATTTGCTGGCATATTGAGGGCAGCACTTTCACAGCATCATCTTATAGGATTTGAAATAGCTCAACTGGGATTGCATCACCTCCACTAGTTTTGTTCATAGTGATGCTTCCTAACGCCCATTTGTCTTTGCATTCCAGGATGTCTGGCTCTAAGTGAGTGATCATACCATTGTGGTTATCTGGGTCATGAATATCATTTTTGTATAGTTCTTCAGTTTTCTTGCCACCTCTTCTTAATATCTTCTGCTTCTGTTAGGTCCATACCATTTCTGTCCTTTATGGTGCCCATCTTTGCACGAAATGTTCCCTTGGTATTTCTGATTTTCTTGAAGAGATCTCTAGTCTTTCCCATTCTATTGTTTTCTTCTATTTCTTTGCATTGATCACTGTGGAAGGCTTTCTTATCTCTTCTTGCTATTCTTTGGAACTCTGCATTCAAATGGATATATCTTTCCTTTTTTCCTTTGCCTTTAGCTTCTCTTCTTTTCTTAGCTATTTGTAAGGCCTCCTCAGACAACCATTCTGCCTTTTTGCATTTCTTTTTCCTTGGGGATGTTCTTGATCACTGCCTCCTGTACAATGTCATGAACCTCCATCCATAGTTCTTCAGGTACTGTGTCTATCAGATCCAATCCCTTGTATCTATTTGTCACTTCTACTGCATAGTTGTAAGGGATTTGATGTAGGTCATACCTGAATGGTCTAGTGGGTTTCCCTACTTTCTTCAATTTAAGTCTGAATTTGGCAATAAGGAGTTCATGATCTGAGCCACAGGTCAGCTCCCAGTCTGTTTTTGCTGACTGTATAGAGCTTCTTCATCTTTGGCTGCAAAGAATATAATCAATCTGATTTCGGTGTTGACCATCTGGTGATGTCCATGCATAGTCTTTGCGTGTTGTTGGGAGAGGGTATCTGCTATGACCAGTGCGTTCTGTTGGCAAAATTCTGTTAGCCTTTGCCCTGCTTCATTTTGTACTCCATGGTCAAATTTGCCTGTTCCTCCAGGTATCTCTTGACTTCCTACTTTTGCATTCCAGTCCCTTGTAATGAGAAGGACATCTTTTTTGGGTGTTAGTTCTAGAAGGTCTTGTAGGTCTTGATGGAACCGTTCAACTTCAGCTCTTTGGCGTTAGTGGTTGAGGTATAGACTTGGATTATTGTGATATGGAATGGTTTGCCTTGGAAATGAACAGAGATAGATCATTCTATTGTTTTTGAAATTGCACCCAAGAACTGCATTTCAGACTCTTTTGTTGACTATGATGGCTGCTCCACTTCTTTTAAGGGACTCTTGCCTACAGTAGTAGATATAATGGTCATCTGATTAAAATTCACCCATTCCAGTCTTTTTTAGTTCACTGATTCCTAAAATATTGATGTTCACTCTTGCCATCTCCTGTTTGACCACTTCCAATTTGCCTTGGTTCATGGACTTAACATTCCAGGTTCATATGTAATATTGCTCTTTATAGCACTGGACTTTACTTCCATTGCCAGCCTCATCCACAACTGGGCGTTGTTTTTGCTTTGGCTCCATCTCTTCATTCTTTCTGGAGTTATTTCTCCACTCTTCTCCAGTAGCATATTGGGCACCTGCTGTCCTAGGGAGTTCATCTTTCAGTGTCCTATCTTTTTGCCTTTTCATACTGTTCATGGGGTTCTCAAGGGAAAAATACTGAATTTGTTTGCCGTTCCCTTCTCCAGTGGACCAGATTTTGTCAGAACTCTCCACCATGACCCATCCATATTGGGTGGCCCTACATGGCAAGGCTCATAGTGTCATTAAGTTAGACAAAGCTGTGGTCCATGTAATCAGTTTGAGTAGTTTTCTTTGCAGTTTTCATTCTGTCTGCCCTCTGATGGATAAAGATAAGAGGCTTATGGAAGCTTCCTGATGGGAGTGACTGACTGAGGGGGAAACTGGGTTTTGTTCTGATGGGCAGGGCCAGCTCAGTAAATCTTTAGTCCAATTTTCTGTTGCTAAAATGGACTGGAATGGGTGAATTTAACTCAGATGACCATTATATCTACTACTGTGGGCAGGAATCCCTCAGAAGAAATGGAGTAGCCATCATGGTCAACAAAAGAGTCTGAAATGCAGTACTTGGATGCAATCTCAAAAATGACAGAATGATCTCTGTTCATCTCCAAGGCAAACCATTCAATATCACAGTTATCCAAGTCTATGCCCCAACCAGTAATGCTGAAGAAGCTGAAGTTGAACGGTTTTATGAAGACCTACAAGACCTTTTAGAACTAACACCCAAAAAAGATGTCCTTTTCATTATAGGGGACTGGAATGCTAAAGTAGGAAGTCAAGAAACACCTGGAGTAACAGGCAAATTTGGCCTTGGAAT